>CM061914.1:63518916-63539078 GCA_031002005.1 Vandiemenella viatica
AGAACAGGCTGAGAATATTGAGAAATTACTGAATGGTATGAACAAAATACTGAATGAAGATTTTGGACTAAATATAAACCAAAGCAAGACAGAAGTGCTGAAATGTAGCAGAAATGAGAGCAATAATAGTATATTTAATATAAAAATTTAATCGTATGCAATAGGAGAAGTAATTGAATTCTGTTACTTAGTAAAATTACATCTCATGGCCGAAGCAGGAGCAATGTTAAAAGCAGAATAGCACTAGCGGAAAGACCCTACTTGAAAAAGAGAAATCCTTTAGCTCCAAATATTACTGGTACTCAGAAAGAACTTTTTAAAGCCCTATGTGTGGGCACTGCTCTTTATGATAGCACAGCATGGACTTTAGGAATACCGAAAGAAGGAAACTTGGAGCGTTTGAAATGTGGTGCTATAGAAGGATGTTGAAAATTAAGAGGACAGATAAAGTAGACATACGAACTGAACGAGTTTTGGACATGATGGGAGCGAGAGTGGTGGGTGAATGGTTGACGTTCTGGCCTCGCATTCGGGATGACGCGGGTTTGAATCCCCGTCCGGGCATCCAGATTTGGGTTTTCCATGGTTTCCGCTAATCACTCCAGGCAAATGCTGGGATGCTTCATTTGAAAAGGCAATAGCCGAATTCCTTCCCGTTCGTTGTCCCCAGTCCCATCCCGCCTCTAATGATCTTAGCCGTCGACGAGGCGTAAAGCAATAAGCAAAAAAAAAAAAAAAAGACATGATGGGCGAGGATAGAAGTTTGTGGTAAAGTCTTATATAAAGAAGAGATAGGTTGGTAGGTTCCATTTTAAGACATGCGGGATTGGTTAATTTGTTAGTTGAGGGAACAGTCGAAGGTAAGAACTGTAGAGGAAGACAGAGATTAGAATATATGAAGCAGATAATTGAAAACGTATGTTGTATAGGGTGTGTTGGGATGATGCGATTAGCGCAAGGTAGGAAGAGATGGAGCATTGAACGAAAGCAGTCAAGAGGCAAATGACAGCAAAATAATAATAATACACGTAAACAAACACTAAGTTAAGTATTCATTTAGCACAGTGCTGAAGACATTACTGACGGACACCTAAAACAGACAGAGCTGAAGATGTTACTTTGGGGAACTATCAGTCCGACACGCCGCTGCACGGGTGCGGTGTTGTACCTGGAAGCGCTGTTAGACATTCCTGCAGGGTCATCAACCTGTCTTGCGTGCCTGTGTTCTGTCTCCGGTTGTCAACCGACAGTGATGGAGATTTCAGCTCGTTTCCACCGCTCACGCAATGGCCCGGCTACCATCAGACGATCAATTCCAGTCTCTGCTACCAGTTAACCTTGGCCTGATTTCTTAAAAGAGCATAACTGGACTGGATTAGTTTTGAGATGCCTATGATTCTTGCTCTCGACTCGTTTTCACTATCCTGTAATTCTGATAGACTTGCAGTCATAACACTGAAGTAATATGCTATCACCAAACTACAAAATGTGGAATCACACGAATTTGTTTACCATCTATCCCGGGAGACAAATATAATGTTCCCGATACATTTCGTAAATTTGCCTACAAGATTTTGAATTATCGGCATGCGCAGGTACTTTTAGCACAGGGTAGTATGATTATTTTGAATCGAGGAACACTGTCTGTGACAAATTAGACTCTTCATATGACATCCAGTAAGCCTATATTATCTGTCTGCAGCCGTGGAAATGTTTTTCAGCTGCTTATAATTGTACTTTGCTACTGGACCACAACCGATCAGGAAAAACCTCGATTCTCATCATGGCTTGTAATTAAGAATTTCTTCATTGGGTAGTTGGAATCAGGGATTGTCAATTCTGGAACAATGAGGGGAGTTTAAGCGTTTCCATCTCTCTTCGATTCGTGTAACTTATTTTTCTATTATATGTTTTTTGTAAAATGTGTAGTTTGTGAGGCGGAGATAAAGGCCCGACCCAGCATTCGCCTGGGTGGACACAGAAAACTACGAGAAATCGCAATGTATCCCCCAGATCCAGTGTGGTGGCACCTTAATGCCCGCAGCAACACTCGAGAATTACAAATGCTTATTGTAATAATAATTATTAATTTTTTTCTTATTACCTAAATCCATGCGTAAGAAAGACCTCAGTGTGTGTATTATTATTAATAATATTTGCTTATGGTTTTACGCTTTGTCGACGTAGAGGTCATTAGAGGTGGCAAGGGACTGGGGACAAAAAACGGACTCCGAAAATATACGTTTGTGATCCTATGTTTAATAAACATTTTTGTTTAATTTTGATGCACGCTATCACCTCCTAAAATATTTTACACTTTTTATAACACTCTGTATATACCTACATGATGAATAATGCTCGTAAAACTGTTATATGCTACAAACCAACAATTTACAAACTCATTTAAGATGAAGTTACTTATTCTGGACAAATTCCTGGATAACGTAGGAGAAATTGTCAACAGTATTTCCTTTAAATAAATCTTTATTAACTGCGAACTGTTTTAAATTCTTAGAAAATTCAAATTTTCTTTAAATACATCATTATTAACTGCAAACTGTTTAATATTGTTAGAAAATTTGTTAAGCAGATAAGCCCCAAAATAAACCACTCTATACAGTCATGGTAATGAAGTGTTGTAGATACTATTTTTGAAATTATCCGTTGTTTTATTCATTACGAAAGATTAGGTCTACTACCTTAGATTTGGTTATTCGTTCTCTGTCCTATAGTTTACGCGATATTCCTCTAAATAAGTTTCGAATGGATACTAGAGTGCGAATACTAATCTCCTGGGCACGTTGCTTGCCTCTGCTAGACAAATACTCATTGCACCAAATGGTAGAAAAATTAGTTACTCAACGACTCTCAAGCAAAGTAATAACTATTAAAATCCTTGGTATAACACTCTGTTACTGTTGAAACCTTATGTTTCTCGTATACTGTGATTGGGATGTAACATATTTATACCCTTCTTTAGAATAGAAGCAACTATAATCTCGATGTTGTCGAAAGAGGTTCATACACTAAGAAACAAAAAAACATCCCATGAGACTATATAAGCAAAGCCTTGAGCCTGTCTGTTCATAAGCGTGTAATCGCTGCTCGTTAAGGGAGTATTCAGTCACTGCGATACGAGATACGTGCTTCCTAGCGGGGCGTGATAGGTTCACTGAAGAGTAATCAATAGTGTCCGTCATTAACACTACACGATGGCTATGACCTAATGAAACGGCCCACGTTTTCCTCGCATGACAGCTGGAACTTGCGAGATTACTGAATTGGAATTGGAAAAAGCCGTGAATTGATACCATATTAAAAAGATAAATGTTAGGTACTAGTAGAGCGTAAATGTCGAAAGGGGGATTCTGGCTCAATTTTCTTGTTGTTGGATTTTCTGAGGCCGCAGGGTACGCATATTCTCTTAGACCACCTGATCGATCGCATGTACAAACACATTGGCGTACCATTAAAGCTTTTGACAAATGTGATTCTCGTTATTCTACTTTTGAAGCGTATATTTAGTGAAAGAATGAGCGAGGAATGTGGAATACGAATCACGGAACTACCTCACATGAACAAACAAATGCTTGATAAATTTCCTGACCGAACTGGCATGTAAACCCGGGACTATGAATTTATTTTAGATACATATACACTGATCAGCCAGAACATTATGACTATCTACCTACTATCCATATAAACCCGTCCAGGCGATAGCAGCGTCACCTGACGAGGAATGACTGCTAGTCAGACACACGCACGGTGCATGTAGTATCAGTGCGCGTGCTATCCGTGTTTAGAATGGGGAAGGCGCGCGATCTATCGGAGTTTGACCGAGGACAGATTGTAATGGCCCGGAGGCTCGGCTCGAGCATTTAGGAAACTGCACGACTTGTCGACTGTTCAAGGAGAGCTGTGGTGAGTGTCTTCAACAAGTGGAAAAACCATGGTGAAACAACGTCCAAACATCGAGCGGTTGGGCGGCCACCCTAATTACAGATGTCGGACGTCGTAGCTTGGGCAACCTGGTAAAACACGACAGGTGGCGAATTGTGGCCTAACTAACGTAATACTTTACTGCTGGGCAGAGTACAAGTGTGTCTGAACGCAGTGCACCGAACATTTTTAACGATGGGCCTCCGCAGTCACGACCCAAGCATGCACCAACGTTAACGCCACGGCATTGGAAACTACGAATGAAATGGGCACATGATCATCGTCACTTGACATTGGCGCAGTGGCAGAGCGTTTCATCATCTGATGAAGCGCGATACCTTCTTCATCATGCTGATGGGAGAGTGCGAATCCGTCGTTTTCCAAGGGAACGGCTTCTTGACACCTGTACTGCGGGACGGAGACAAGCTGGCGGCGACTCAATTATGCTCGGGGGAACATTTACGTGGGCAGCCGTGAGTCCAATGAAATTCGCGTAAGGCTCCATGACGGCCAGTAATTATAATACACTGGTTGCATGGTTCTCAAGGGCAGTGGCATTTTTCAACAAGATAATGCGCCATGCCACAAGTCCTGGCAAGTGATGGAATGGTGCGAGGAACACAGTGGCGATTTGGAATTGATGTGCTGGTCCCCCAACTCGCCAGATCTGAACCCGATCGAACACATCTGGGATGTGAATGGACGTGGCGTCAGAACTCGTCGCCCCCATCCTTGGAATTTACGGGAATTAGGTGCCAACTTCCACCAGCGACCTACCAAGGCCTCATTGTTTCCATGCCAAGACTCGTCGCTGGAGTAATCCGTGCCAAAGGTGGACATACCGACCATTAGGTAGGTGGTCATAAAAATCTGGCTGATCAGTGTATATGAAAATAAATAAAAATTTCATATCAAGTTAATGCAAGAATTTTCTAAAACTGAATCAGTGTCTCGTAAAATTGTATTCCACCTAAGGTCTTACGCTCGTGACAGAGACTCATGTTGTTTGAGCCAAATTGTTCGTCGAAAACGTACTCAAACGTGGAACTTGGGAATTTTCAAGGGAGGTGTTAGAACAAAGAGTTGGCTGTCTTCCTTTACTTTTATGAGTATTTTAACAGACTATCCACGTGAGAAGTCTTCTAGGAACCAACGACAGCGTTATCTGATCATAAAAATGTCATCGAAATGCTTTTCCTGTAATTTTTCAGAAATCCTCTATCTTTTTTCATGCAACTCAACTTTTTTTGTGTGTTTTATTCCGTATCACTTGGAAGGTAGCACGAATAATGAACGCAGAGCTTGGTTTATATAATATTATTTAAAAAAAAATAATATACCCTATTCCTAGATGACGGTACGCAACAGAACCGCAATCTTACCTCCACATACTTCAACTATACGACTGTGCAATCTGAGGATCCTGTATCAAGCAATTATGTCAGTCTATTAGAGCTTCTATACTGAAGAGCTAAAGATACTGAATAGGCATGCGTATACAAACAGAGAGATATGTAAACACTCTGAGTACGGCGCTGCGGTCGGCAACGCCTATATATGAGAACAGGTGTCTGCCGCAGGCGTTAGATCGGTTACTGCTGCTACAGTGACAGGTTAACACGATTTAAGTTACTTTGAATTTGGTGTTATAGTCGGCGCATGAGAGATGTGACACAGCATCTCAGAGGTAGCGATGAGGTGGGGATTTTCCCGTATGACCATTTCACGAGTGCACCGTGAATATCAGGAATTCCGACATCGCTGTGCCCTGAAAAAGATCCTGCCAGAACGGGACCAACGACTACTGAAGAGAATCGTTCAACGTGACAGAAGTGCAACCCTTCCGCAAATTTCTGCGGATTTCAATGCTGTGCCATCAACAAGTGTCAGCGTGCGAACCATTTTTAAAAAAAAAAAACATAATCGATATGGCCTTTCGGAGCCGCAGGCCCACTCGTGTACATTTACTGAGTGCACGACACAAAGCTTTACGTTTCGCCTGTGCCCGTCAGCACTGACATTGGACTGTTGATGATTGGAAACATGTTGTCTGGTCTGACGAGTCTCGTTTCCAATTGTATCGAGCGGATGGACATGTACGGGTATAGAGACAACTTCATGAATTCATGGACCCTGCATGTCAGCAGGGGACTGTTCAAGCTGGTGGAGGCTCTGTACTGGTGTGAAGCGTGTGCAGTTGGAGTGATATGGGACCCCCGATACGTCTAGATACGACTCTGACAGGTGACACGTACGTCCTGGCTGATCACCTGTGTCCATTCATGTCCATTGCGCATTCCGACGGACTTGGGCAAATCCAGCAGGATAATGCGACACCCCACACGTCCAGAATTGCTACAGAGTGGCTCCATTAACACTCATCTGAGTTTAAACACCTCTGGTTGCCACCAGACTCCCCAGACATGAACATTATTGAGCATATCTGGGATGCCTTGCAACGTTCCGTTCAGAAGACATTTCCACCCCCTCGTACTCTTACGGATTTATGGACAGCCCTGCAGGATGCATGGTGTCAGTTCCCTCCATCACTACTTCAGACATTAGTCGAATCCACGCCACGTCGTTTTGTGGCTCTTCTGCGTGCTCACGGAGCCCCTACACGATATTAGGCATGTGTACCAGTTTCTTTGGCCCTTCAGTGTAATTTTAAATACGATGTAAAAAAACAAAAAAAAAAAAAAGGTAATCATCGAATTTTTCAAGTTCGGACTTGTCGGTACACTGATGTAACATTGCGAAGCTTTTGGAATTTAGTATCTATGTACTTGGAAATGCTGTTTTACTTTTTTATAAAGTTGATTATTACTGGCATACATAATTAGTATAGATAATGTCTATAGTAATTTGAGTTCCAATAATAATCTGAAAGAAATGTTTTTGTTTGACATCAATTACGTTTATAGGGGGAAAAAAATTCATCAGTATTTTCAGTAGACTGCAGAAAAGGATTTATGCACAGTAGTGACAGGTTTTTTTTTTTTTAAGAAATATCATTTTATAACTTAATTTAAACATTTCCTGGAGGTAAAACTCCTTTTTCCTTTTCTAATACCTCGGCACTGTGTAGGGAAGAGCTTTTACCCTGTGAGGAGTGTTCTCCCGGCACAATTCCGAGAGCAGTCTGAGTGGACTTTGGGGGCAGTCCCGGACTTCTCTCCGCTTCGCATGGATTTGAATCGCTGCAGTTCAGTCCATAGCCACTCTTACTGAAAAAGTCATGCGCTCGCTCATAATGTGTAGCGGAATTAGAAGAACTAAGAAATAAATTTTATAGTATCAAAGCATGGTTTACTAATTCGACGTGATTATTTTATAGTTTATTAGATTGTCAAATATCAATTCAAGAGACGATTTGCGAACTGAGAAAAAAAAATTAAACACCAGCAATCAGTTTGTTGAGAAAAGTCTGCAAAACTTTGTTCGGAATGATCTCAACATTTCTTTATCAACACCTGGATGTTGTTGTACATTTCTCAGTCGCAAGTAAACCAATTTGTATAAAAATTACGGCAATCCAATTGAAAAATAAATATTAATTTTTATACAAAATTATTTTTGTATCTTCCGCTTGAATTTAAGCTGAAATTTTCCTAACTGAATTCTATTCATGTAATTGGATTTTCACTTGCAAATATCATGCAAAACTTGCAGTCAATATCCTTTTAATGTAACACATTTCGTTGTTTTATCTGAATAAAGATCTCCAAATATTATCATATACTGAGTCTTTTATAAGAAACATTCGAAAAATCTTTTGGAATACAAAACATTTTTCTTGTTGTTATTTTTGTATATATTGTTTTAAAAATTACCCGAAAATTTTACTATCGTTTTACTACGATCTTTCCCTTTTTTTTTCTTTTTTTTATATTTATACGTTGACGTCTCACGCATGCCATGAAGAATTAATTCACCCTGTAGCTGATATACTAGGTACTGATCGTTGCGCCCTTTCTCTTGTACCCCTTGGGCATGCGCCGGTCTAATTTTCTAGTTCTCACTTTCATTGCACGTTCGCCTCTAACAGAATTACAGTTCGCCTTTCAGTTTCTCCCCCCCCCCCCTTTTCCCATCTTCGTTTCGCGCCCCATATGTTACCCTTTCATCACGATCGGAATTTTATGAAACCAATCTATTTTAAACAAATTTTACTTTAAAAAGTTGTGGATTAATCAGAGAATAATATTTGTTATTATAGAAATAATCTTCATTATCTTGGGCTTTAAAGGCGAGGAAATTAGAGGAAGTTGGTAGTGATATGTCTTAAGGTACATACCACCTCGTTATTAGCATTTGGTGGACTCTAGAAACCGCTGGAAACTAGAATTTAGATGAACGCACAGTAAATTCAAATTCCAAACCTGCAGAATGTCTGGTTCCTCGTAGTGACTTACCATAATTATTAATAGTGGTAATAATAATATCATATGGTTTTTACAAGTACTGGTACAATTGATTCAAAATAAAATACAGTTACACGTTAGATTTCAGTGTTTAACCCTTTCCACAGCACATGAGGTCAATTGATATTGAAATTTAGGCTAACTTGAAAGAGAGCAGTCCTACAGAATATTGATCATCGTCTGTCCTTTCGCATTGTAGCTACAGACAGCTGATTGCAGCAAAACCCTTTTCTCCAAACTGATGCGTCAACTTTCTTGAATTGTGCTGAAACAGTTAAGTTTCGACCATTTGTGTCTGCGAACATGAAATCTTTCAACCTTCTTCGTCTGGTCTGGGATCAGGCTGGCGTTACTAGATGGATGTTCATTCCAGAGTTTTTGTTTCCACTCAATGATAACACCAAAGGTTACAGAGTTTTGCATATTAGCCCAGGACGATTTGTGACTTCTGATTTTATTGCTGGCAGATGCTGTGCGATGTTCTATAGAAGCATATTGCATGGTAACCAGTCTTCTTTAGCATTTTTACCTTGAATCTTTTCAAGTCAGAGACATATAACCATTGAAACGCACTGGATCTCACTAATATTATAACTTTCGTAGTTTCTTTTAACTGGACATTACTCATAGTGTATGCACTCAGTTTCTTCACATGAAGCATTATATTCACTACATGAAATTGCCAGACGATAGTCAGAAGTCCACATAGTCTTTGAAATTGCACTAAAGCTGCGTACAGATAGGAGGATTATTCTTCCTGGAGATATTAACGCAATCAGGACCGGCGTTAGGTGGGGGGAGGGGGGGGGGGGTAAGCGGGTCAAATGAACCCGGGCCCCGACGGGTGATGGGGGCCCCGATCATCGGCTGTAGGGGCCCCCACGCCAGAAACTAAGAATCCGCCCATTGTCGGCCCGTCAGTTTGAAGAGCTAAAAAAAAGGTCGCCCATTTTACCCCGGGCCCGAAATTCCTAGCGCCGGCCCTGAACGCAATGTTGTTTAAAGGTCAAAGATCTATCGAGAGAGGGCTACTGGTGTTTTGAAACAAGTTATGGGAAGCATTGGTTCCATTAAAAAACACATTTAGGTATCTATGAGCCTCATTATTATGAAGGCAAAATACATTGCCCTTAGATTTAGTTGTGGAAATAGTCACCGAATGTGATTAGGGTACCCAGTATAAATAAAATAAGTACATGTAATTTTAGCTGTAATCCTGTTCGCCTCACTACTGTAAAACAGCACGTTTTAAGAACTCAAAAGAATGTCTAGAATTTCGCTTCGCTTGCCTTTTCCTGAGTGAGCGCTTCACGTTAGGCATTGTTATTCATACGCAAAGTTACCTCCCTTTGTAGCATCTCGCTGTAAAAATTCCTCAGTTGTGTGCCGGAAATCAGCCGCTGAGAGTCGTGTTAGTTACAGTTTGCACATCTTACGTGACTCCACTCTGGGGTTTCAGAAACGTGGAGAGGGGACACAAAGCCAGAATCGTCGACCCGCGCCGCGTGACCAATGCCGCTTGACAAACGTCAGCTCCGCAATTGTGCGAAACGCTCGCAAGGCACGTCCCCCGCCGCTGAAAAGGGACGCCCGGAGCGCACAGACGTAAACAAACTTTCTCTGTGCTGACGCGGGGCAGCGGCAGCGCGCGACAGCGAGATCGGCTTCGGCCGTTTCCGACGCTGCTCGTGGCCGACCGGGAACTAGCCCCCACCCCGCCCCCTTTCGGCGGAACGCTCGAACGCCAGAAGCGCTCAGTAGTGCACCAGCGGCGTGCATGGGAGGTACTCGTAGAATGATATGTGTCGACTGAAGACTGACAAATTTTATTCGTTGAGCGTTTCGTCAACCAGATGTCTCAGAACATCGCTATTAAATAGTATAAACGCAGTACTATTTTCCGTAAAAGAAATTTAAAATACTGAATAAGAATACTATACAGTTTGTGTTGATTTAATGTGAAGAAGTATTGTTATGCTCAAAATATTCGGTTTTGCCGTGAAACTGTAAGGACCGAGAGAAGAATTTTCAGCAAATTAATTATCACTGTTGTAGAAAGATATGGTGTTTGAAATGTAGACCTACAACACTATATGGATTTTTAGAGCAGCACTTTTATCAAAAACAGTAGATAGCTGTTCTGGATGTGAGTCTACTTGGTTTCGGATGCTGTTCTCCTGAGAGTCTTCAGTACTGATCAACTACACGCTTAACATTTACACTTATCTATTTTAAGCGTTTTGCTGGAAGAAATTTTATATAGTAGGACTAGAACATTACTGCAGGTTGTAGTAATTCTCTCTGCTTTCCATCTTGACTGCTAGTAATACTAGTGACGGCTCTGAGAGGTTCCTCCGCATATTTCCTGCTGGCATTCTGTTCCTGTCCGGCTGGTGAGCCGTCGCGTGTGATCGTGTGAGCTTTGAACAAGGCGAGGCTGTTTCGTGTGATGTGCTCGGTGTGACGCCATGCAGACGCCCTCCAGAGGACCGACGCCGCTGCTGCTGGTCGTCGCGACGGCAGCTATCGTCTGGAGTCCAGGCGTCCAAGGTGAGAAATACGGATCCAGAGATAATTAGCATCTTTCGTTCTCCTGTTTGGCAGCACTACTTTCTGGTAAAGCACGAAGCCTACGCAGCACTGCAAATATTAATGTTAATCTATTTACGATCTGATCGACCGCGGTTGTTGCGTCGTAATTATTGTTATTTAATTATCCTCACTTATGTTTTGCTTTATGGTACGATGGTTTTAAAGTATTAGGCAGCCATTCACTTTCCAGCCAGTGAATTTCTAGTAACGCCGTGGAAAGCTTAATTTTGTGGTTCACGCATAACAAATTATTTTTATATCTTCTGAGATACTGATATTACCAGCTTGCAGAAGTAAAAGAGTGCACTATTTTAAAAAATCTCAGAAATGGTCCATATGACAGTTTTTGCTTCGCTGGCATTGATTCTTCGACACTTAGAAGCTGGTACTTCTCCTAAGTCGTGCTGTTAGCCTCGAGCTGTATCAAACGCTAGATATATATTAATTCTGATCATCAGCGCGCTATTTGTGTGTCAGATACAACAGTTCAGTCGGCAAATAATTAAATTTTGCGATAGGTTTGCTTCTGATTCAATGGTTGCAAGTGAAAATCGTTCGTACCCTATTCGCAATGACTTAATTTTAACTGGTTGGCAAAAGATAACTAAATCGTCGTATCGTTGATACGGTGGGAACTGCCTTTATGCTGGTCCAGAATTGAGCCATTATGTGCGTCGCAGTGTTGAAGAAATGATTGTTTTCTCACTTCAGTAAACATTATTCGGGAAAATCTCAAAATACCAATGCTACGCAATTGCCGTCAGAGCACATCAAACTTCTCTCAATGCTTTTGGTTTTTTCTTCAAAAGTGGAGCGTCTTTTATGCTGGATTAAAAGTTATGTATCTACTCTTCGATTTTTTTTAACTGCTTTACGTCTCTCAACAGCAAGGTATTTAGAGACGGGAAAGGATGGATGCAAGGAATGGGAAGGAATTCGGCCATGGCCTTTTTAAGGAAGCATCCCGGCATTTGTCTGGAGTGATTTGGGGAACCATGGGAAACCCAAATCTGGATGCCCGGAAGGGGATTCGAAACCGCCGTCCTCCCGAATGCGAGGCCAGAACGCTATTCGTTACACCACCACGCTCGGTCTACTCTTCGAATAACATCAAAATTTCTAGACAAGATTCTTTCGTTACGGTACTTGGAATGTGTAAACTCGAGGCAGTCTAAATACTTGCCATCAAATTTCGTATTACCAACTTCGTTCTCAATTTGCATTGCTAGCCTGTTGTTCGTCTGCATAGATATGATGTACGAACACAACGGAGTTCAAAATAAGTTCAGTGCGGAAGTGGGTAGGAAGGAAGTAATTCGCCGAACAGTGATGGCAAGCTATAATTGCGGGATGTGCTAATGGAGATATTATTTGATTGTGAATTTATTTCAACGACATGGTATAAGAAATGTCTATAAATGTCTACTTTGAATTAAGTGAATTGGAAGGCACTTGGAGTATTACATTGATCTACAGTATCTTTGAAGCCACGAGATTATAAGACATGTAATTATCCAGATTTCTATAAGAAGTAAAGAAATAAATGGTCGGAGCAACATTGTGTTCTGCATGTCCACGAAATAATATAAGCCTCATATTTCTCGTTAATTTATGTTATTTCTATTGTCCTTTTACCTGTTACTACACCTGATACAGAGAAATGGTAGATCAGAATCCTACACATTTTCTGTAGTCAGCTTTCCGTGTAGAAATCTGCTGACTACAGAACAGTTCAGCGGTTCCTTCTCTAACTTATGGGAACAAGAAATGAACCGGTACCCAATAAAATCCTTTATCATTCAGTGTAATGGTGATGTATAATCGCTTTGATTTCCTCTGCAGCAACTCCAGTTGCTCTGAACAAGGATTTCCTAATCACTACTTTTCATGCTGTAGTCTGAAAAAGTGTAGAATCAACTATATTTTCAATGTGTCTGGTTCATTAGACATAATCCTTGAAAAAAATCTTCCGTACCTGTTCGCGAGGAAATTTAGGAAAATTGCTTTTATTTTCTTAAATTAAGGTTCAATTTATAGCGGAGAAACTTTACTATCTCTGACTACAATTACGGATTTAATTTCAAATTTATTTTATTTTTTACTGCATAAATATATTATAATTATCACATATGACCTAATATAGGGCAAAGAGAAATAATAGGTTATTTTTTTTAAAAAAAATCAACATTAATTAATGAAATTAACGTCCATCTACACGTTTAATCTCGTAAAGCTAATTGAGTGAGAAATTATTACTCTAAGCGAGTTTAAAACACAATAGAGATTACGTTCCGACTTTATTCTTTTATACGCTCATCAACATACTTTGTTGTTTAAAAAATAAAAATGTATATATGTGTAACTGAGACACAATGGTGTTTCATTCCTGCAGAAGTGGTTACACGTTTTGGCGTTATAGTATGGAGTTAACTAAATGGTTTAAAAAAAAAAAAAAGTTTCATGCAAATATTAAATTCATGATAAATTAGAGCATTCACGTAAATTTCAAGGTTCTTCATAGTTAAAAGATTTTTCAGAAAATAGATAACGTAAGTATTCACAATAATGCGCAGAAAAAAACAGTGCTTTTAATAGCATGAAGCCATAATTTTTCCTCCTAATAGTTACGAGTAACGTTATTATTCCACAAAGTCGTAGATTATTTCAGAGTTCAAAGGTGTCCACCATGAAGAGTGGGAGCTTGTGTAACCGCATTCGTTATTTATACGAGTCAAGTATACTCGTAAGCAGTATAATCGTTCCAATACTCTGCTTATTCCAGCCATTGGAGGAGACTTCTTACCAAGATGTATTCAGGTTTTTAAATTAAAAAAACCGTTTCTATATCACTGGTATTTGATTTTCTCACTGTTTCTTCGATTAACTGCTCCAGATTAATTGTTATTAAACTTCAGTCAATTGTGTACAGTTTAATCAGATTTTTATCATCCTTTTGTAGTCTGACCATAACTGGAACACACAGCTTAAATCATCCGTGCGTGAGGCCAAATTCGAACTAGCGAGCAGGTTTACCGCCAGGTCTGAGCAGGAGAGTATGATTAGGCTTTCGCTTTGGGTTGAACAGTGACACCTGGGTTTCCTCTTATCCTGAAAGAACCATTGAAAGTAACAACATTTCTGCCACATCTGATCAATTATTGGATGGTTAAGTAACTAACACGAATCGGCAAATAATCTGCAATTTGGACGGTTTATTAGTCTCGCAATGGTATTTAGAAGCCATCAAGAGGAACATTATTGCTTCAATGCTTATTTCAGTATGAAGGTTGAATATCATGAAGTCTTTCGTATGGATTCCGTTGGGGTTAGTCAATGAAACTATTTCGAATAGTCTACAAGAGACGATGAAGAATCGATTGTAAGAGTGCATCATGGCCTTAATCACAAGGAACCTTCAAACATTACTCAAGACTATTCTCACATCACTTATGAAAAGTAGAATTTATTCCCATACTACATTATCATAAGGGATTGGATTTATCTTAAATTTTTCCTTTCTCCATAAATGAATACTGATTGTTTAAACTCGTGATTGTTTTAAACTAATTAAAAAACTAGTACCAATGAAGTCTATTCGAATCTTATTCCACTCAATCATTAACAATTATTTTATAGTTAGTATTTGTAGTTGCTGAGAAATCTGCTTAAGTATAAAACATGTGTTTTAAAATCTGGTAAATTTAAAATTAAAATCTTTTACAACTTGTCTCTAATAGTGACCTCGATAAATCTTGAGCGAATAAAAACTTTCGTATGTTTCTATGCTTAATTGAAGCTATTGTCAACTGGGAGGATAACACTGTGATACAGGAACTCTCACATAATTATGTGAACGGAACTGTCTAGATTCTTGTGGAAGGTATGTCTTAAACAATTTAAACAATATTTGTTAACATGCTTCACGGAAAATAGAGAACGTTAGCAGATGGATTGGAAGAATAGTCCCTATGTATTAAATCTACAGTACATTAGAATCGTTTGATAACTTACAATATTTAAGCTAAATCTAGTATTCCTTGACAGTATTCCAACAGTAATAACTTTCGTATCTCGTGATAACAACATTTTGTATTTAGGACCACGGTTTCTTAATACTTAGTGCATCGCGGCCTGACACCGTGTAAGTATGTAGTAACGCTTATGAACTTAAAGGGATTTTTTTTTAAAGTATTGTGGCCACCCTTCGATAGAGACCTAAAATCTACATGTTTTTAATTTCCTTTACTAGTTTTGAAGTTTTTTCTGTTTTTCAAGTTGAAACCGAATTCGACGTTCTGAACAAGAAAAAAAGTGATATGCAGATTATAATGCGTTGGCTATATGACTAGTCATTATTTTTTAAATAAACAAAAAATTGCAATTGAAGCTCTATCAAATAGCATCATTTTCTTATGCCCGCGACATAAGGCCATAAGACATTACATGTTAAAACAAACATTCAAAGTCTCTAGAAGTAAATAATTAATGTACATAGTTCAAGACTTGACTTTTAAGTATCTTATTTAAATATTTAGTTCAACTCTAGGAGAAAATATTTTATAGGCTCGTTTAATACTAGAAGAAGCAGTGTAATACTAATTTCTTTCTTCCACAAAACAGGTCAGTTTAAAGTCGAGACCTTAGGTGATAAATTTACATTATTGGGAATGCACTTCTCCGGAAACATTTATTCGAGACCAAAATTTCGTTTTTTTTTTTTCATTTTAACAAGATCAAACGTTTCGGATCTTGTCTGAAGCAGTTCATGTGTATCTGTTGTGTAAATTTTTTTTTTCCGTTGTCTTCTGTACTTTTGCGTGGACAATCACTGATTCGAACGAGCTTCTTCAAGTTTTGGGTAAAAAAAGTATTGAATTTATTTAGATGCTGTGCATCGTTCACAGTAAACCCAATACGAGTAAAGCTCAGATGGTCAAAATATTAACCCAAATCATCATTTCCGAAAATTCTCCGTCATACGACGGCTAAGAGCGTAAATTTTGTTTCCGTACGGGGCATTCAGGTTAGTAAGGTGATCTTATGCCTGCTGTAATTAATACCCTCCTTAGTATTCATTTGAAGTGGAATGAGTAGGTTTGGGGATCGTTTATGACGTTCAGTTTAGACAATATGGTTGAAAATTAAAATAAAAAAAAATAAAACTGATTGAACCAAAAAGGACGCCAAAGAAAATCTCTGGAGAGCTGACACATCTGTTTTGCTAATCTTTGGATATTAATTAAATAATGTGCCATTTGTTATCAGCAGGTGATCAAGTGTAGCAGCTGACAGTAATATTTGCATACTGGTGCCGTAATCTTCTGGGAAGAAGTGGGTGTGGAGACGGTAATGCGAGCTAAGAGAGAGAGTGGAGTGGATAGCGGTTTGCTAGTGACTCGTCAACAGCTGTGGCGCCAGTCTTGTCTGGAGGCCAAGGCTCAAATCACACCTGACTTTCCTCACCACGGGTGAGAAAACAGATACACATACCAAACACGTCAAACTACGTTTCTCTTCAAAATACCCTGTACACTCCAAGACATAGCTGGAAGACGACCTGTTTGTATGATTCGATACCTGTGTTGTTGGCTATGTGAACACAGCCGGCGAGATTCTTGTGGCCTGTATTGATTAACCAGCAATTATCAACTTTCTGGAAGGAAATTAAAAGCTGACTGGCTGATTGAACAACAGGAATACACTCATATATATTAATCTATAAGAGTATTAAACTACACCTCCTCAACGAGACTGTGACGATGACTGGTTCTCGATGCGAGGTTACGTGATTAAAGAAACTATCACTGTTCTGGAATTTTCCATTGCGGTAAGAGAGGTAGTTTTGTCCAGTTCACCAGATTACGTGTCAGACATCTGTATCATATCCATAACGCTAATGCAATGCGCGTATATTGGCAGCATGCGACGCTGTTTATGGTCGGATGCGGACGTAAAAGATGGCTGCCATTTGATGATTGATCGTAGAATGGGGCTGTAGAGCCGTTACATTGTTTTCTCCATACCTTTCGTCTTAGCACGCACGTAATAAAACACACCATAGTCAATTTATATGTATGTAAAGAGAGACGAATGCTGGAAAGAAATTCGCCATTGTTCATTTGTATCCATAATTGCTTCATTTAGGATATCACACGAGTCGGATGGTCCATTTCCTTTTATACCAGTACTAAAGGAGACATCGGTCTATAGAAGTAACGCGCAATTTGAATTGGGATAATGCATCTACTCAGACCTTCCGTTTACGTGGTGTTTCTTGCGGACAGTTGATTTCTAACAAAAATAAAAAACTATTAAGCAATCATCTAAATGATGACAAATGCATATCATCAAAAAGTATACTTAAAACAAAAAAGTTCCTGTGTCTTATCCTTTATAAAATAAACGACGTTTCATAGGGTGTTCAGCTGTTAATTATTTATGTGTGATACCTGCAAGCCTTTTTTTTATCACATCTATCAAAGCCCTTACTCACCGATATTATCTCCTTAAATATTTGAAATTTGTACTTGGTTCATAAGCCATAAGATTGTAGACGGATTTGAACATTGTTCGTCTATCCGCAGAACAATATTTACGTACACACTTTATCATTATTCTTGGCCACCGCTGAAAAATTCTATCACTCTTATCTTGCACAATCCTACATCAATGTCATCCAAGGAAACAATAACGCAATACTGACGAGCCAGTATTGCGTTACTGTTTCTTAAGATGACATTGGTGTAGGATTGCGCAAGATAAGAGTGATAGAATTTTTCAGCGGTGGCCAAGAATAATTATAAAGTGTGTACGTATTTGCGTAGAATGTCATCTTCAGATCGCAGTGGAAGCCAAAGTTTTTTTTTTTAATCTGCTCAACGTCTCTCTAACAGCGAGGTCGTTAGAGACGGGAAAGGATGGGAGGCAAGAAATGGGAAGGAATTCGGCCATGGCCATTTGAAGGAAGCATCCCAGCATTTGCCTGGAGTGATTTGGGAAACCATGGAAAACCCAAATCTGGATGCCCGGACGGGGATTCGAACCACCGTCCTCCCGAATGCGAGGCCAGAACGCTAGCCGTTACACCACCACGCTCGGTGGAAGCCAAAGGTTCGTCGTTAATTTATTGTAACTTGACCTCGATGATCAGTACATAGTAGTTTTTTAGAAATTTTATTTCTGTAGTTTCAAAGTATTCATTTAAAGAGAACAAAGCGATTACGACGATTTAGACGAATCGTCACAAATGAACCATTCAATTCATTTCAAAATAACAGCAAACGAACTTGTGCCTGTTCGAGTGGATTTAATTTGTGTAAATCTCAGCTACGAAATTAAAAGTTACTTCGTGAAGAAAGTTAATAGAAAAAAAAGAGGTGTTGGTGGACGAGAAATAGGATCTTGGGGCGGTGGTAGAATCGGGGCCTCACCCTGCTATTATTCATTACTTTTTGTAGATGCGTCGTTTGACTAGGATTACTTACTTTAGTTAAATAGATGACCCGTACGAAAAATTACGCGAATACGATGATTAGTAAGGTTGGTAGTTTGTAATAGGACGAAAGAACAATCGCCTTATTTGTGTCACTTGTTTATTTGTTTAGTATAATAGGTGCGTAACAAAAGTCGACGCCATTGAACCAGTTTATTAATATCTCTGTGATATGTGCTGTTGTTACATAGCGGCTTGGCTCTCAACTGCGACTTTTACAGTTATTACTTTGATCCTTCAAGGATCAAATTTCGAAAAATTTCGTTCTTAATTTATAATCTTGCCTGAGTGGAGGCATAACCTTTTAAATTATACCTCATTTATCTATTTCGGTTAGGTATGAAGGGAGATAGTGGCATGAAAGAAAACAAAAACAAAAAATCTTATATAAATAATATATATGATGATGGTTGTCGGGGAACCAGTTGTATACGGTATACCTACACGTGCAGTCACTCCCAGAAGTGGATATGGATTGGGGCAGATATTTGTGCAGTGGCGGTTGGTAATTAGTGGTCTGCCAGATCACACGCACTCTGCCCCAGGCTGTGTGTGAAGCGCCTCTACACAGGGGCTCTACATACAAGAGTCGGCTGGCTACCTCTGTCGCATAGGTTCACAGCATAGTGTAGCCGCAACCCGCGGGAAATAGTAATCCCTGTACATTCAGGCGTTGGTATGAATTTTCTTACTGTTTCTCTGATGGTCATCGAAACATTTCCGTGAAAAGGTAGGCACTCACTAGGGCCGCGTCGCATCAATGCGTCAGCAATCGCTTACACTGATTCTAATGGGGTAACGCACACCACAGGCGAGTCGAGTTGGGTCGGGGCGGGCATAGTGTTGTAAAAAAAACGCTGACTTGAAAAAAAATATGAAAAAACTATGAAAAAAAAAAAGTTTTTTTTTGGGACATGTTTTTTTCATAACTGCTAAATTTCAAATTTTTAAGACATTTATCGTTTAATATGACTGTTTTAGAGTTTATACTAAGTTCTTATCTTAATTTTTAAATCTACTATATTTTTCTGGTTCAGTAGAAAAAAAATTACACAAAAATATTGACAACATTGACTGAAGTCTTCTTTTACGAATGGGGATTTCCCGAAAAGGCTAGGTTGCGTGAGAAGGAATCCCCATTCCCCGTTGTTTGGACTGATACTCGCAATTTGAACTACTGCTGCCAGCCCTACAAATTTATCTGTAGACCTACGGATCTTTTCAAAAAATTAGGAATTTTAAATTTATCTACGGATTTTTGCCTCTTTTTATTACTTATTGTGCTTTCCTTATATTCGTAAACTTGTTAAACTCGCAGAGTATAGTGATAATACTGAGTCATTGTCAGTAATTATTAATCATTTCATTACAATCGTTGGCGTAAACCAACGATTGAAAACAAATAAAACTCCTATTTTGTATGATACTAGATTTAAATTCAAACTTAAAAGACAGTAATTCAGAACTATCGCTGCAGTCTTTGCTCACAATTTAAAATTGCAATCTCAAAAGCTTTTGCATAAAATACAACCAGTAAAAGAAAATGTAACTATTTCTGAAGTTATGGATCTAAAGGAGACAGAAGAAGAAACAGAAAATTCCGACACCAGTGTTGGTAGTACTGATACTAGTGAATGTGGTACCGACGTAGATAGAAGATGAATAAAATTATGTTAGCTATATAGAGACATTTATGAATCATTATGTAAGACATT
>CM061914.1:63540078-63650300 GCA_031002005.1 Vandiemenella viatica
GAACGCTAATAATTTCATGAAAACAGGTACACATAGAATTTATATCTGGAGTTTATGACGCTTTTTTTCCCGTTAAAGGAAACATTTATGCTTTTCGAGGCGTGGAAATTACGTAACTTTGCGGCTTTTCCACAAAACACTTAAACACCGCGGCCGGACTCGAACCGGCGACCTAGCCCCAACACTGCCGAGGTCGTTAGTTGAATTCTCTCTATCATTAACGCTGTTAACGATTAATTATATTGGAATCCCACCTTACTGATGCTTATATTCGCTCAGAGTTATAAACATCCTCGAATATCAGAACTGCATTGTATAGATATGAATTTGAGCTAAGTCAGGACATTCCATAGTTCATTATCACGTTTTAAACGTAAAAGTTACGCTTTCTCATGGTCTATGTCTTATTTTTTAATTAAATACAAAGACTCAAGCAGTTTTTCTGTTCGCCCAGAATGAAAACTAAATTTTCGATTTTCGTTTTTAAAACACGTTATTCTGGCGAGGGATTAGGCTACCATAAAAGATTCTTATATTTGTTCTACGAAAACTGACATATAATAATTATTCTCATCTCGTAATAATTTCTTCTTGAACCGCAGTGAATTTCTATGTATCCTGCTGGAACGGTTTCGATAGCAGGACACATGAAGCCTGAGACTCTGCAATATGTATTGGACGCCCTAATTTCTTTGTCCGCCAGCTATGCTTTCACAATGGTGGATGGCCTAGCTGTATCGCTCTGTAATGGAGCCATTTCGTAACCTGTCGGACTCCCGAAATATTTCACGCATATTGGTACACCCGCTCCATCTAGCGGCAAATGTCTTCTGCCGTGTGCTGACCTCTAGCGACAGTTATGCAAGGCGAACGCGCGATGTCTCGGATGAGCAAGTTCACACCTGTCGCAACGCGGCCGGACTCGAACCGGCGACCTTCGGCACTCTAACCCCTACGCTACCGATGTCTGTTCACGTAAAAAAAAATCGCTTAAGTATTTTTCACGATACAAAATATTTTACTGTGTGTCGATAGTAGCCAAGATGTCCAGTGCTTGCTTAACAGGACGCTAGGAATACATATTTCGTCACGCTTAGTAAACAGAGATAACAGTGTACACATTTCGCAAAGCGCGCCGGAAATAATGCCACCGAACGCCATCTAGCCGCCACCAAATGAACTAGAAATTAAGCCCTTGGGAGATGGTGCCATCTGTGCGGCCGATCTGTGAACTAACGGCGGCCATCTTGGTCACACCAAACGGTGGGCGGCAATCTTGACCGGGCGGTGCGCTCGGCGGCCATCTTGATCACACCAAACGGGGGCGGCCATGTTGTGACGTCACGGGTTTTCCCGGTTTCTGGCTTGAATCGGCTACTACCTCCTACTAGTTCACTTTTTTATTTTTTTTTCTCCTGGGGCTCTGCTTCGTATAAACTATTTGGTTGTAATGATATATTGAGAATAACCCTAACAAAACAGGTAAATGTGTTCAGCTAGCTTAAGAAAGCTTCCCAATTTTATTTCAGCAATATTTTAATTGTTTGATTTTTTCTCCTATGGTTTTACACCTCGTCGACGTCGAGGTCATTACAGGCGCGCTGGGACTGGGGGACAAGGAACGGGAAGTAATTCGACCATGGTCTATTGAATTCGACCGGGGAAATCATAAGAAACCCAAACCTGGATGCCCGGACGGGGATTCGAACCGGAGGCCTCCCGAATGCGAGGCCAGAGCGTTAACCACTCACCTACCACGCTCAGTAATTGTTTGATGCCATTCATTTAACAGTCATCACAACTTTTTAGTGCTCGATAGTGTAGAGCGGTATTATACACAGACGGAAAAAAAAATCCCAACACCAAGAAAGACTTGTGTTAGATAAACGAAATTTGGTAGGCGTGTTTATACATCTGAAAGATGACATCGATTCAAATTTCGCGCTTCGCGCATAAGTGTGGCGCTAGTAGCGCTACTCAGAGCTTGCAAATCAGGTTTGCTTTAAATACGCGCTGTAAAGTTTGTGAACGTTATTTACCGCTGAGATTTGACATAGTGAGTTGATGTTAGCCAAGAATGCCTTTAAGAAGACGAAGAAGCCATTATCAACAGCTCACCGAGTTTGAACGAGGTCGTGTAATAGGGCTACGAGAAGGTGGATTTTCTTTTCGCGATATTGCAGAAAGACTTGGCCGGAATGTATCCACTGTGCATGATTGTTGGGTGCAGTGGTCAAGGGATGGTACTGCCTCAAGAAGACCGGGTTCCGGGAGGCCACGTGGCACTACTGAGAGGGAAGACCGCCGTATTCGGCGTACAGCTGTGGCGCATCGTACTGCGTCTGCGGCAGAAATTCGAGCTGCAGTTGGTACCACAGTGACACAACGAACTGTTAGAAATCGGTTACTTCAAGGACAGCTCCGAGCCAGGCGCCCTGTAGCGTGCATTCCACTGACTACAAGCCATCGCCGTTTGCGACTCCAGTGGTGTCAAGCCAGAGCTCATTGGAGGACGGAGTGGAGATCTGTTGTGTTTTCTGATGAAAGCAGGTTCTGCCTTGGTGCCAGTGATGGCCGAGTGTTGGTCAGAAGGAGGCCAGGGGAACGCCTGCAACCAAACTGTCTGCGGCCTAGACACACTGGACCTACACCTGGAGTCATGGTCTGGGGAGCAATTTCCTATGACAGCAGGAGCACTCTTGTGGTTATACCAAACACACTGACTGCAAATTTGTACGTCAGTCTGGTAATTCAACCTGTAGTGCTGCCATTCATGAACAGCATTCAAGGGGGAGTTTTTCAACAGGATAACGCTCGCCCTCATACCGCTGTTGTCTCGCAACGTGCTCTACAGAGTGTCGACATGTTACCTTGGCCTGCGAGATCACCAGATCTGTCTCCAATTGAACACGTATGGGATATCATTGGACGACAACTCCAGCATCATCCACAGCCAGCACTGACCGTCCCAGTATTGACAGCACAAGTACAACAAGCATGGAACTCCATACCACAAAGTGACATTCGAAACCTGTATGACACAATGCATTCACGTTTGCAGGCTTGCATTCAAAATTCTGGAGGTTACACCGGCTATTAATTTAACAGTATTTCACATTTGAAATGCATTTTCTTGAGCTTAAATTAACCTGTGATCTTGAAAATTTAATCAATTAAACATGTTAACTTGACAAATGCATTGTCCAAATTTCATTACTCTACAATAATTTTTTCTTGGTGTTGGGATTTTTTTTTCCGTCTGTGTAAATTCTCTGATTAGTCGAGTAGAAGTGACAAAATCAGACTGCTTTGCTAATTTTCTTTTTTAATCAGAAAATTGTCACTTATCATTTTGTACTAATGGCTATAAAAACATTCAGTCCATTAATTCAGGTAACTATGTATAAATATTATTATTTCGTTATGATAATTCAAGTTTTCATTTTTATCACTTCACACGATCAATATACCGACGAATCCATGCTAAGCACATAGCGATGCAATGACTCTTACAGTCTCCAACAATCATTATACAATTATCAGCGAGTTGAAGACGAATTATTTGTATCTGGCACCGCATCGTAGTTTCGTGACCTAAATCTATATTACTCGTCAAGTAAATAGTTATAAAGAGAAGAAACTGCAAATGTGGAATATTAAGTCTTTAAATCGTGAGTAAAATGGATGTCTCGAGTGACAAGCCCGGGCTATGTCTAGTGACGAAAGCGGAGAAATACCGCGGAATAATTGGAGGCTTCACACTTCAACTAGGACAAACTAAATTTGAAGCTACATATTATTTCAGATGAAGCTACAGTTCTAAGTAGTTTGAAACGTTGTGATCTAATAGTGGATGTATTTGACCGTTAATCTACCAAGAATTTTGCGTGTTTAAAACTGTTGTGACGTAAAACTGTTTTGTAGTGAAGTTAATCTTATAGAAATCTACAAATCTTCTTAAATGTGTATATTCGTTGGTTGGTCATATCTATGACAAAAACCAATAAAAAAAGTGTATGTTAAAATAATAAACTGTTTTCCTGATTGTTTGAACAATTATCTATCATTTTCAGGAACTTCTTTTGGAAATAAATCCGTGGCAATTGAGTAAAATTACCTCAATCCGTAAATTTAAGTGAACCGATACATGGTCCGGTGACTCGATTCCCCTAACTGAAAATCGAGATGTCACGGGTTCGAATCCCGTTCTCAGACGAAGTTACCGGGTTGATTCCTTCAAAACCCCATTGCCAAATTCCTTTCCAATACCTTGCTCCTAATTCTCTCTCATCTATAACAACATTGAGAACGCCTAAGGCATTTTTTTGTTTAAAAACAGTAATTTATGAGATCTTTAAAATGTTTTAAACCTATCGAAAATCTCTGCTTTGTTCATGTGAAGTATGCTGCAACGCTCCGTGGTTGATATTCCACGTAGGTCTCATTAACACGATAGCATTACCAGGTTAGGTTAGGGCTGCCACGAGAGAAGTTGATTGCATAGCAATTTTAATCTTCAGTGCACCGTGACTTAGTAGTTAACCGCTTGACAGTGAAATACGGTAAGAAAACAACCATGGTGTTTAGGTAGTCTGGTTTTAATACAGGCCTAAAAACAGCTGACAGTTGGAAACAAACGCCAGAAATCGGACGTAAATGACAATATCATTGGTGCACCTAATAGGACTTGAATCTCTCGGGCAATATAATGGAAAACAACCTATAATCACTGTATTATAATTTCGTAAACTCGACAGTTATCGGCTGGAGAACGGTGACGTCACGCGTCGGTATTCGCTCGCAAATTAACAGCGACCAGAGATATCACTAGAAATTAGAGGTTATGAGCACAGTTTAATAGCTAAACAGCTATGATGAAATGAACTGACAGAATACATTAATTAAATCTGCTTTTCTTAGCATTTAATTATTTAAAAATAAGGCAAAATTTTTTGGATGAATAAACGTGGAATAAAACTGTACTTAACGATTCAATGAAGTCCTTTCCGTCGTTGCCATTTTTCAATGACACGCTGTTCAGTCATCATTAGATATTTACATCGGCTGTCAGAAATTAGTTACATCAAATTTCATGTTAAAGCTATTAAAATTAAAAATGTTGGTGATTTTTTTAACAGTGGTTTCTTCGTTTTTGCGTTGGGTGCTTGTTCAACTTAAATTATTTGCTTTGCCATCTATAGGTATTTGGCGACATCCTCTCTTTCCGTGTTTAATACTTCTATTATTATTGCTACGTCCTTTCAGACTAAAGACATTTTATTCAAAGTTTTCAGAGGGAACTCTTATCGTGAAACGCAGGTCGACTTCGCATTTTTGCCCGAACAGTTAAACCTGTCATGACGTCTGTCACTAAAAAACGAAACTATTCTCAGCCCGTGACCGTAGCCAAAACACCGCAATAGGCTTACACTAGTCTACTATATGATTTCCTAAGGTCATTCATTCACTCACCTCGATAACTATTGGCTGGAGAACGGTGTCACCTGTCAGCCTTCGCTTGCAAAACAGCGACCGGAGAAGCATTCATTAAGTTTGCTTTTTGTAGCCTTTCATACTTAAAAAATATCGATAAGCTTTACGTCTGAAAAAACGTGGATCTGCTTTTCAGCAACATGTTGCCAATGAAAGCAACTTAAAAAAAAAAAAACTTAAAAACATTAAATTACTCGTGGTCTCTGCTGTAACTACGAATGTCAGTTTTCATTCCGGCTTAGGATAAATTTCAATTTAGTTAAAACTTCCACGAATGTTGTTGCTTGACCGCAGTTTACTCATTACGATTTATTTTATTTGTTATTTATTTTATTGACAACTTTCGTTAATGATAATTGTTCATGTTAGCTGAACGTTAGTTATTCGGTTGTTTAAAGTGTACATTAGGCCAAATATGTTACCGAATCGAGTATTTTAGCAATTCATTTCTTCGGAGTTGCTCAACTGTTTAATAATCTGGAATCTTTATTAAGTTTTCTGGTCGTGACAGACACTATGGCAAAAAATTATAATATAAATGTTTGTCCAGCATCAATAAAAAAAAACCTGGTGCTTTCGAAACAAACATGAATTCTTCAAATTTGCAGATTGAACTTTAAGCGTCAAATTCAATTCAAGTTCGTATTTCAACCAGTCAGAGTCTATGACCTAACAATTATACGATAGTACGATCTTCCCTGTCTGTGTTTAATACCTTCGTCTATTAATACTTCTGAGTTTCTTCAAGCTCTAGAGATTTTATTCGCCCTAAGGGTGAAACACAGGTTAATTTCGTATTTGTTGAAATCAGGTTAACCTATCATAATCTTTGACCCTAAAAACTGGAACTATTCTAGACCCGTGAAAACACGTAGCGTCAACAAAGTTTTAAGCTTTCGGATCTGGCGGAGAGCGAATTCTCGTTGAGAGAGCTGAGGAACATTCGTGTGATCCATTCGTTTCGAGTCGACAAAGCCACATAAATTGAAACCGCGAATTCCAGCTCGGAAACTGAATTAGACTCTCTCTCAATAACTCTGTTTATAAGAGCCTATAGTCCAGTGTGGCCGGCTCTCTGAATGAGCAAATTACATCCCACAAACGACTCGCTTTTACTTTGAAACGGGGACAGCGGTTTTGTGAAATGGAATTATAAAAACTAATACGAGAACGACGCACGTGTTTCGGTTCTGGCATAAACAACAGAGTACTTTCACTGGTGACCATGAAAGACAGTTCGGAGGATCGGTAGCTTTAAATCCGTGTGTAGTTATCGCCGTTGTGGAGGTTTCAATGAGGCTCTGAATGGAAAATCACAACTGAACAAATAGCAGATTAAAAGGAAACATAATGAATTTCTGGTCATGTTAAAAACAGCAATTTAATTGTGACGAAAACATCAATAAATTTTGCGGCATACAAATACTGGTAAAACAAACAAGACGTCTCTTCTGAAACTAACTTCAGAGTTCAACAGTGATAAATTAAACACACTTCAATGAATTTAGCAAGGTACTCGATGTGACAATGTAAATGCGGTTTTTCTTTTATTTTAGCCTTTTCTACATCAAGTGGTTGCATACCTGATACCTGTTGGTTCGACTCGGACAGTTGAGTTTTCCAGTTGGTCACACCACGATTCATTAGAGATTAATATGTACAAAAATATCTACTTGGTGCAGTGGTAGTCAACCAGATACCTAACGCCTAATAGTGGGCGTTCCGGGTTTCATGGTGGGATCTAGTGATTTTGTCAGATACCGAAACACTTTCTTTTTAGTTTAATTTACTTTAAAAATAAATAACGAGTTTTAATGATGAAAACTCGCAGCTTGAAGAAGCTAATTCATTAATAAATTAAATTAAATTTAACTAGACTTCATGCTTCTATGGAAGTAAAATATAAATAAATTTATATAAATAAAAAGATAGATTCAACTACAGCAAGTCATTTTATAAAGATTTATTCCGCCAAGCATAGCGAAAGTCAAGACATAAAGTATTTGGCAAGCAATTATTATTTGATTTAACTTGCTGCAACTATGCTTTATAAATTTTATACAGTAAAGTTATTTCCCGACTTCCTTACTTTATAAATCGTCATTACTGTGGAACCGGTGAACGGTTAGAAATTTTTACTATTAACAGAAAAAAAGTGGGCGGCAGGTAAAAAAGGTTGACAACGTCTGACCTAGTGTAATAAAAACGGAAAGAGTAAAACCACTGATAAACAAAATAAATTTAAAAAAATTGATACAAAAATTTAATCAGAAGCTTAAATTAATTTGAATTTTAAAGCCTTATATTTCTGAATTCTCAATAACATAAACTTATATTATTATATATTCCTGAATATTCAATATTCCTGAATTACTTCGTATAAGAAAACTTTACGGGCGCAGTAACTACTACAAAACAGGAAACATATACAAAAATATGCAAATTTGTAGTTCAGAAACTAGCAATAACTACTTTAACAGGTGAACAAGGCTTCGTTATTTTCTACATAAAAAACAATAGTTCTCAACCTACACTAACTTGATTTCTAATGCGGATTTAAGCTAATAAAAATAGTTGCAAGCACAAGTTACAATTCTTATTTCAGTCAATGTCACAATGACGCAGCGGAGTAAAGCGTTACTCTGCTGAATGTGTAGTGTTTTACCCGCAGTGGAGAATGCAACCTATATGCAGTTATGTACTAGCGGCTAAGCTCTAGCTGAACTGGCGTAGCAAGACCAGTTAGAATCACACATTGTCCTAATGACTATCAGCCAATGCAACACGTAGAGGAGATGTTGGTACACGACTGCTGTAGGAGTATGAGCATAATCTGGACGGAACAAGAGGAGCTACCAAAAAAACATACAGTTCCCCTTGTGTCCTACTCTTGTGCAATACCACGAACTTACATCCATTCATAGGTTGGAGCGCAGCCAAATACATTACAGGACGCTGTACGCAATAGACTGGTCATCGTTGTAGAGTGTGAAACGCCTGTTCCAGCGACACAACGTTTCGCTGTCGCTATGGTTCCCGCTACAGACACCCAGTCAAGTATCTCAAACATCTCCGAATAAGCCAGCCGTCTCCATTTGTCTATCTTCCCGATGTCTTTTCGATCTGAGGAGTTCTGGTGCCTATCTTCTGTCAGCAGTGGCTTGTAAAGATATACAGCCTTTGACTAAGGAGTATATGCTGGTCTGCCGATCTGGAAGGCATGTTAATTGCAACCTGGATCGAAACTTTTATCCGCCACCCGTCGACACTAAATACAGGGTGCGGCAGAAATAACTCCCGAATTTGCCACCGCTGTTTCTCTGGCGCTAGTGGTGCGGCGTGAGTCACGGTTGTGGCGTTTGGTTGTGTGTGCCTTGCAATTTCAGTACGTACCATGGCGTGGAGCGGAGAACATCGTGGTTTCGTGATTGAGACTTATTTCAAAAATGGGGACTCTGTTACCATAACGCAGCGATTATTCCGTACACATTTTCGATTACGTCGAAATGCTGTTGTTCCTGACAGGAAAACCATTTTGTCATGGGTCAACAATTTGAGAAGAACGGGTTCGACTTTAAAAACGAAGCCTCCTGGTAGACCTCGCACCGTTCGAACACCGCAGAACATTGAAGCAGTGAGACACGCCATTACGACCTCCCCACAACGTTCAGCCCGTAGGCATGCTGTTGCTATGGGAATATCTGAACGCAGCATAAGACGAATTTTGCACATGGACCTAAAATTCCTAAAATTTCAGGGAGAGACTTCAGAAGTGCATAAGATGTGAAGGTCGGCATTTGGACGATGTGATTTTCAAAACTCAGTGATGTAGTGGACAAACATAATGGCAAACATCATTCTTTGAAAGTGTGAAATAAATATCTCAGTAGCTTCTATCAGTGCTGAGTTATTTCTGCCGCACCCTGTATTTATCACGTCACTATGCCTCCGTCGCAGAACTGGGTCACAGAATAACTACCCGTCATTACAGCAGGGATGGACGTTATCTGAAGAGAAAGCGCTCTCTGCAGCTAGAAAGGTGTTGCCCGCGGGGAGACGCGTGGATGCGGCAGAGCCACTAAAACAGTTGAACATCCTAAAGTCCTCGGTCGTACCACTGTCCGCCTTACAGCATGATCGTGCACAAGAACCCGGGAATTGATGCCCTTCCTGGATCATACGGTCGGAACCATGCGTTAGCGTGTTCCATCTTTTAAAGGTTCTACTGAAAAGTATATACCGGCGACAAGAGAGACCACATTCAGTATCATTGACGTCCCCAGTTTACTAGGATGCGATTCCCGGCACATCTGGCACATGACATCGTTTTGAAAACAGAGCAAATTGCGAGTCTGGCCCGGAGTATTTAGAGTTCCGTAGTGTTGTAATCGTAACAGATATAGATGTGTGAAGTCAGATGGCAGTTGAGTTTGGCAGAAAAGCAAAGACTGGTATATTTAGAGGTTAGTTGGCGGACTCTGCTCATCGCCCAACTAACGCCGCAACACGTTTCCGCTCGCACGCTACTGCAGTCATTCAGTTCCAATCACATTTATTGTGAGTAAGACCTATCCCAGCATGGAGGGTGCAATCCTCTCTGAATTAACAGCAGTTTCAATAAAATAGTATTAGTACAAGTATATGCAAAATGAACGCACAATAAATTTTTGTTGTTTGTTAGCAAGGAGTAAACTGTATTAGTTGTAAGTATCTAAATTCGTATTTGTTGTTTAAATTTACGATGTGGCAGATATGAGACGAATGTTAGCTTCTAGGAAATAGCGTTTTGAGATAGCCCCGCTAACAAATACGGTCGAAAATTTATTTTTCAACGAAATTTCCTTTAAAAAAATCTTAGTTCTAAAAACACACAACACGATGCGGTAGAAAAACTTTTTTTCGATACCCTTAATGTGTAGGGCAGAATTTATCCAGCTGCACCCCTGAGATGAATTTTCAGCAGATGTACGACGGGAAAGTTTCTCACACACAAAGCGTGGTGGGTGAACGATAATGCTCTGGCCTCGCATTCGGGATCACCCGGGTTCGAATCCTCGTTTGGTCAGTCAGATTTCGGTTTTCCATGGTTTACCCAAATCACTACACCCGAATGTCAGGATGGTTCCATTAAAAGGCCGTAGCCGATTTACTTCCCGTTCCTTGTACCCAGGCCTTTTCCGATTATAATGACCACGACGTCGAAGAAACATATAGGAAAAAATAAATTCTCACAACATTATATTTATAATTATTAATATATGTGCGTGAGGTATGACTGCTACAGCCTCTAACCTCTCGTGTCTCTAATGATCTAGACGTCGACAAGTCACGAAACCTTAACAAAAAAAAAAAAAACTAACGGGAAAAGCTAATTTTGGATGGCCGTAATACGGTGTGAAGTCATGTGTACACATTATATGACAAATAGACCAAATCGTTCATCTTCCCCATTCTGTACAAGGCACTTAACAAGTAGAGAAATCCGCTCTTAAAGAAACCGAGCATATTTCAAGTAGCATTAGGAAAACTGTACGTACAAATAAGAATACGGACACCATAAATAATACATAATGTGCGTAACAGTCGGAATGACAAATAGAGAAGGGAAGATGCAGTAGGAGATAAGCGCGTGAACAAAGACTGGTAAATTGTTTTGGAGAAAGACAATGGCGGCGGGCCGACGCGGGGGGAATAGGAGATGGCTCTGGGGCCAGACAGATAGATACTCCGGCCTGTGCCGTCTATTTGCATAACTTAGGCGAGAGGACGGATAAATCACGGAGCAACAAGGGAAACGATTTTCATGAGCAGTGCCCGCGGCTGGGTAATCCCACGGTAATTGATACACTGCGGGCTGCGCTCGGTTTTAATAACCATCTCGGTGAGTCAGTCGACCTCAGCAGTTATCGATATGGCGGTCGAAGCCGAATTACTGCTGTTTCGCTGTTTTGGCTCTTCCTTTGTTCGCGCTCAGCGGATTTCTATTCAGGTCTACGATTGCCCCTGCGAGGATCGGCCATTCAGGTTGGAACGGAGAAATACCTGCAGCTAGAACGGCTCCGGCCCGCGATACCAGGAAAAGTTATTATTCCGACAGTAGCTACATTCACTGATAGCTAATTCAAAAACAAATTTCACCATCATAAATATTATTTCTAAAAAGTGTTTTTTATTTTTTGGTGACGATCCATCTTTCTCCCTTCATACTTAACCAAAATCTATAGCTGATGTATAATTTTAAAGATTAAATTCCACGCTTTGGTATATTATTAACTAAGAAAGGATTTTTTCAAAAAATTTCCGTAAATTGCAAAACTACGAACAATCAAGGTCTCGGGTACGCGGTAGTTAAGCTGCATAGCAGTGGCCACATACCATTATATAGCAGCACCACAATCCAGTGATGTGGAAAAGCTATTATTTCGATATTAGTTAAATTTCTTCTTCTCTTCGATATCGGCCATCTAAGAACCACGAAAAGTAATCCCGTGCATTCATTTCAATCCTTCTTTTCTTGACTTCCAATAGTTCTTCATCATCTCACTTTGCTGTTTCCTCCTTTCTTCCGTCCATATGTTACTATATTTCCTCTTCTGCGTCTCCTGGAAACCATTGAAATTTCGGATCAGTCTCATAAAGTTGCTCTATCTTGTATTAAATCTTCTGTTATTCAGATCTGAATCATGTCTTTCCTTACTTCTTGAATCCACTGGTTGCCCTTCTTACTCTTGTAAATATGGTTGAAAATTCTTTTTGTAAGTCTGTTGATTAGTTACATTTACTAATAGCTAGTTCAAAAATTAATTTCATGATTATATACACAATTTCTGAAAGACTTTTTTTTGTGATAAGCCATCTTTTTCCCTTCATACCTTTTTTTTTACTAATGGCTTTGCGCCTCGTCGACGTCGAGATCACTAGAAGGGACTGGGGACTAGGAACGGGAATGAATTCGGCTATGGTCTTTTGAAGGAAGCATCCCGGCATTCACCTGAAGTGATTAGGGGAAACCATGGAAAACCAAAATCTGTATGCCCGGAGGAGGATTAGAACCGGCGTCCTCCCAAATGTGAGGCCAGAACGTTAAACGCTCACCGAGCACCCTCGATCCCTTCATCATTAACCAAACTCGATAAATGATGTGTAATTTTAGAGATTAAGTTCCACGCTTTGGTATGTCATTAACCAAGAAAGGAATTTTTCGAAATTCAACCCGTAATTGGTTAAATTATGAACAGCTAAGATCTCGAGTATGCGGCAGTTAAGCTGTATAGGAGTGATTGCATTACCACAGCACCACATATATCAGATATAAAATCCGTAGTAAGAAGCTTTTTGGGTATTTTCGTTTCTGTAAGGTGAAAATTTCATCATTTCTAATTGTTTCATAAAATGTTTCGCTACATGTCTATTTCAGTTGACAAATAAATGTTTGCAACCAATGAGCCAGTTCTTCTTTCATACTACTGCAAACCACCACTATTCATCGAGCATCATTCGCGAAATTTTTTGCACAAGCCATATAGTTTAAGTGATTATTCTTCAGGTAAGGAAGTAGATTGCTAACTAAACGACGTGTATTATTTGCAAATTAGGCTACACGGCCATAATATTGTTTTAAGACGATTTAAAAAAAAAAAAAAAAGAGAAGAAGACAGAATTATGTACGAAGATGAAGCAAATTTGGATTTTTAAACATCGATAGGTCTCTCTATAACTAACATGAGTTTTGTTCGAAAGTGGTGGTTGAACGGTTTACCGTTCTGGTCTCGCATTCGGGAGGACGCGGGTTCGAATCCCCGTCCGGGCATCCAGATTTGGGTTTTCCATGGTTTCTCCAAATCTTTCCAGGTGAATGCCGGGATGCTTCCTTAAAAAATACCATGGCCGAATTCCTTCCCGTTCCTTGTCTCCAGTCCCATCTCGCCTCTAATGACCTTAAGCCGTCGACGAGGCGCAAAGCAATGAGAAAAAAAAGTCTGCATTGGTATGACTTTTCAATCTGATTAAAATTAGATTACATTCCATTATTTATACTGCCCAGATACGGTGTTTAGATTCTAGAAACTATAAGGAATTTCACAGAAAACTGAAATTAACGTAAGCGTAATAAAATAAACACTAACTTCTAACTCTACCAAAAATTATGGTATGAAGTCATGTGTTGTGACAATTCATTGTTCGACATTTGTTGACAGAGGATGTAATGAAAACATCTATACGGAACGAATACAAATAAAATAAAAGTAATTAATAACTACTATTTAAACGAAATACATACTTATCTATATTGTTGGTTTGCAATTTAAAACATATTCCACCATTACAAAAACAAAAAATTTAACCTTCAATCGTAAGTTGCTTTAATAACGTTACCTCTGGTCAGAGAGTGAAAACATCTGTGGCCGTTACCGGCCCGCCGAAGAAGACCAAGCGCTTGACGTGGGGAATTTCGCCACTACCTTCGGCTCGGAAGATTGGCGTGGTGAGGAGCGGAGACAGGTGAATATGACCTTGAGCCGTTGGTGGGGAGCGGAGACAGGTGAATATGAAATTGAGCCGTCAGTTCGGAGTGAACAGGGTATAGTATCGATGGTAAGGTCATAAAACTTGTCCAAAAGGAATGGTTCGGAATGGTGTGTAGTTAAAATTATTCTTGAATGTGGCCACAAAAAAAAAACTTTCCTATCTCGCAACACGCTTCAATATTTTCGATTTAATCAAATTTTGATGTCTCAGGAAGTGACTGCTGCTCCGTCCCAAAGTACCAATCCTGGTATTGGACATTCCCTATCTGGCCTCGACACCGATATCAACTCTGTGCTCTCAACTAACCGCCTTACGCCCCATCCCTTACTCATTTCATAGCAGGCATTCACCGTTACACATCCCAATCTGCGAAGAAAACTGAGGGGCGTATTAGCTTCTTGTCACACAATACGCTGTCAATTGCTCTCCCGACTGAGTGAAGACGCTTTGATTCTTTCAGTTTAGATGTGTGTTTTGAACGTTCGACTGGTTAGTACAAATTAAAATGGACTTATCTATTAAGCCTGGTTACAATTATAGCAATGTGAACCAAAATTTAGGTTTCTTTGTGCACGCAATTCTTATGAACTGCTACGCAAAACGAAAATAGAATTTATTTATTCTCAGCTTATTGAGAAGTGATAAATGAAGTTTCGGTTGCAACAATTTTTGTCACACACATTTATTTTCCAAACAGAGATTTGGTTATACAAAACCGCTAATGACCTCGATTTAAAGTGTGCTAGATATAAAAAACAATAAAAAATCCACCGATAACAAGTCACGACCACTAAAAGAACGGATAGTCATTGCATGATAATATATCATGCAGTTGTTCGGTGGGATTAAGTTAGTTGATTTCATTTTTCTGACTGCGAGTTTGAAAATTCCGATAATACTTGTGAATTCCATGCTAAGTAAAAATTGGCACTTGAATGAAAGTTCATTTCGTCTTGCTCTGAGTCAGCCGTCAGTCCGCTATTAAATTATTTTTAAATTGGAATATGTTTCTCCAATTTATTACAGCGATATCAAAGAAGAGGTATCATTAATCAAAATCTCGACTGTTCGATGATGGACTCAAAAATGTCTCCGTATGCTCACGAGCTTAAGGCATATTTCAGTTTTGTTATTACGCGTTTTATTATTCCAAAAGATGTTATCTACGGAGCTGGTACCTGCTGATGCAGAAGTGTACGTGATTTAGCACACCAGTTGCGTCAGACAAGAGAAATGTATTACAAAGCTTTATACCGCGCTGCAACAAATGATATTTTCAATAGTAACGCGTGTCATGGCACGACTAACCGCAGTGTATGCAGAATTACATACCACCGCCACAACAATTGAAAATCACTTCTGCGGTCCAGTGACCAAATTAGCACAATGAAATCACAACCGCCATGATGTGTGGTCAGCGAATATTGCCTCTCAGGTATGCTAACCACTCTATCATTCAATGTTTCGTAATTATATTCGATGTTTCTGTGCATACATGAAAATAAAATTCATCACCATTTCAACTATTTGCCATTTACGATTTTTAGAATTGCGAGGAGCACATAATTAATGTTTTCCATGAAGCTAGTAATTATTGATAATAACCGCGAAAACGGCCGACCACGTCACAAAAGCGAATCTGTGTTTCGGAAGCAGTCTGTAGCTGCAGCTGAAGCTCAGCTGTAAAGAGATTGTATCTAGACTGATTTGATGTACTGCCGTTCTTTCACATTAAGCCCGTGGCAGCCTAAATAAGATTGAACTACGTGGCCCAGGCTAAAATTTTACGAAAGATATATGATGAACAGCGATGTTATCAACTGTAATAGTTATGAAGCAAAACAGTTACAATGTCTTACGAAGCAATTAGAAATGATGCGATGTTCACCTAACAAAAACAAAAACATGCGCTTATTCTAGAAAACACACACAGTCTATCAATATCTCTGATCTAGCGTTAATGTGATTACTCTTTGTCTCCGCCAGTGGAACCTAGCAGCGTGGCTCTGAAGTATGGCATTTTGTTCGTCAACTGATATATCTAACAGTAATGCGACCATGCCCCGTGATATGTGGTGTTGCTATCTAGCGGTATGTGTGATCACTCCTCATCGACGCCAGCGAAGTCTAGCAGCTAGGCTCCGAACTATCGCTTACCCGTGACCTTAATTGTTCATAACTATACCATTTTCGGTTTGAAATTCGAATGATTCCTTTCTTAATTAATGATGTTACCAAAGCGGACAACTTATATCTCTAAAATGATAACTCATTTATCGATTTTGTTTTAAGTATGAAGGAAGAAATATAGCTCGTCACAAAAAAAAAAACTAAAATAAAAAAAAAATAATAATAATAATAATAAAAATAATATATATATAATTGAGCATCGTTTGTAAATATAGGACACGTTTTAGATTGGGGAGGCCAACCCAAATGAACTTGCGGACCACTTTGAAAATGCGTCATAACTCCGCGGGCCGCATATAAAATTATATATCCCTTTATTAGATTTAGACCCACCATAGACATTTTTTTGGAGTGAAAAATTGAAACATAATGAATTATTATTATTGTGTTTACTATTATTCTTACATGTAAACATAGATAATATAATAATAATGATACTAAACGCACATTTTAAAGAAACATAACACTAAAAATGATATATAAATATAAATGAAATAAATTTTGAATATATGGATGCGCAATTAATGTAATTTTTAGTACATTGGTTTTCACTACTTTGGCCATTATTAAATAAATATATTTTGTAAAAGTGTGTTGAATCTCGCGGGCCGCGGGTTGGCCACTTCTGTTTGGTAGTGGAAGGCTGGGTCACCTGTTACAACTACATTAGCAAGGATGTAAAAAGTGCGAGCATGTTAAGAATTTTTCGCGCCTAGCTTTTGTTTTATTTTTAAAGGAGTTTTCAAGTTAGTCTGCGTCGAGCTGATGAGAGCCGGAAGAGAACTGGGAGCAAGAAGCGGCTAAGTATTTGGCAATGGTTTTCTGTTAGCATAGAGTGATACGGAGAAAACACTGAAAACCGGCATTTCGATAAACCATCGATCTCACGAATGCCAAACGCGAGCGTTAAACATTCATCCACCAGGATCAGTTACAACTAGCTAAAGCAGAGAAAAATCTATGAACGTTTAATGGGAAGTAATAGGTAAACATTGCACACCCATCCTCCGAAAACGAAATGGCGCAAGGAGACGTAGATTCGTATCCTTATTTCTGATTCTCTGGGAGAATGGCGTATGATCAAAGGCAAGCTCTGATAGACTTATCTTCATAAATGAGTTCCAGTGTTCAATTCTGAGTGCTTATGCGTTATTTTTCGAGGGCAGAGTACCCGTGTAACTTGCAGGTCCTGAACTACGTTTACCTACATTTCTGAATCAAACAAAACAATTCATATGACGTACGCGAAACTCAACTCTAATACTGACTATGCATACTGAGGTATCGAATATACAACGTAGAACAGGGGTAGTAGACCTTTTTTACCTATCGTCAACTTTTGTAGCTCTGTTAGTAGTAAAGTTTTCTAACCACCCACCGACCGGTTCAACAGTAATGGTGATTTATAAAGTTGGTAAGTAATTTTACTTTATAAAATTAGATAATAAAGCAGAGTTACAACAAGTTAAAGCAAATAATAATTACTTACCAAATATTTTATGTCTGCCTTTCGCTACGTCTAGCAGAATAAATCTTTATAAAACGACTTACCGTAGAAGGATGAAGTCAGGTGAAATTACATTTAATTATTTAATTTACTAATGAGACTAGCTCCTTGAAGTTGTGAAGTGATATCATTAAAACTCTTGAAAATTTTACTCAAATTTTTTAAAAAAGGAAACGAAACCTGGAACGTCCATTGATAGACGGCAGGGATAGGTTGACTATCACTGATACGATCATAGTCAAGTGTAACATGCCGTATTATGTGATCGAACAATGGAAGAGATAGAATTTTAGGAATGGATAAAAGTGGATAGAGTGAAAAGGAAGGAAACGAAAGGTATCGAGAGAAATGGGCTATGAAAGGGCATTGCGGGGATAGACAACAGACTTTTAAATTAGATTCGTAATAGTACAAGCAGAGAATATTTGCTTAAAAAATAACAGATAAAAATAATGATGAAGGGTTATTGAGGAAAATGTACGAGAAGGTTTAAAATGTTGAACAATGGGAAGATAGAGAGAAAGAATCTCTGAAAAAATAGCAAAATTGCTAGAAGGGGAAAGATCTATGACGGATGTTGTCAAAACGGATTCAGTATTAGCATTACGCCTTGACAACAGCCAAATTACGCCCACCGATATTTTGTATCTTTCCAGATTCCTTCTACACTGAATTAAACATACTGGAAATTGATCGGTGTATATATAAAATAACAAACCTCGCCTGTGACGAGTGGTTACTCGTTTATATGTCACTGATCTCATAAAACGAGAATTAGAGAAGCAGCAGTAGCTACACTCCACAGTTTTTTTATCTGTTGCGAGCCTCTTAACGAGCCGTCACTAATGCCTCGGCCAGAGATGCAACCACCACGGTGGTCAGCTCACGGCTATCTCAAAGACGAGTTCTCTGGAGCCGCATCTCACGCTTCGTTCGGTGCTTCAGAGAGCGGTTTGGTGGACTCACGAATAAAGTTTTTCGAATGCGACGCGACTGCAGATGTGCGGGCAACATAGCTAGTGACTAAGCAGTTAGAAATACAAAAAGTTGTTGTTTCAGCGTTACTTGTAGCTCACTTCATACTTCGATATACAAACATGAAAATAAAAAACGATGAAAAAAATTACCTCGTGATTGTTCTAAGTGAATCATAGGTTCGGTACGACCGTTGTTGCGTCTGGAAATGTCTTCGATGGGAAATAAGATATTGTTGTATAAAATGTTCTCGGGTTTCCCACCGGGATACGACCTTTAGAGCTCCGCACTCCGACTAAGTCATCGGGCGAGGTGAAGATATTATTGATTATCCTAAGGCGCATATCCTTCATTATTTCATTAGAAAAGTCTGAGCGGTAACTACATGCAGTTCAATTATTGTTTCTAGATACTGTATTTTTTTTTAGAAAATTCTTTTCTTTTAAGGAGTCCGTAAAGAAAAGAACCACAACGGTTCTCATCCATATTTAAAACGATAGTGGACGTCGAAAACGCGTACATTAAACGTTTCTTACAGAAGCCCAAAACAACTTTTACTGCGTGCGGTCTGGTTCGACCCTCCATTGTAATAGGAAAACTTTTACAGTGTTGAAGTTTGTTCCTTCTGTGATCTAACTTTTAAGGAATAATAAATCGCAGATCGTTTCTTGTATTTCAAATATTTCTTTGCCTTTCATCTCCAACCTAAGTAAAGACCCAAATAAGTTGGTAAAAGCGTAATTCAAGGAACCACAAATATGAGAAATTTGCTCCCAGGCTTTCCGAATACAATTCCAAAAACGTCTACAGTTAAACCGAACCTGGTCTACAGCAGTTCAGTACGAGTCAGGCATTGTGGAAGGCGAGAGTTCGGATATGCGTCCTACCATGCATATTTCGGTTTTCCATGATAATCTCACCAGGCGAAATCGGTAACTGTCCGCTAATGACACAGCGTGTTCAGTTAATACAGGCTGCTCAAGGTCACTCTGCTCTATCCCCACTCCACTGCCCTTACCGCTATACACAAAGGGGAAATAGTGCCCTCTGACGTCTCTCGTCTGCTGGAAGGGGTAGTCAATGAGAGGGAATGGACAGGTAAGGGAACGTCCATTAATTACGTGAGGTGATATAAGGGGGGAGGGGGGAAGGGGTCCGGCGAAATCTCACCAAGGGGAAGGGGGATCAACGGAAATGTCACGTGAGGATTTGAGAAAAATGGTCTTCAAATGACCCGAATGTCGGGTAATTGGTCTAGGATCGACGCAAAAATCGACTTGGGTTGGGGAGATGCTTGGAAGCATGAAAGATGAAGAAAAAAAAGGTCTCAAAAAACTACGAGGTCGATTAGCAAGAGGGGGGGGGGGGTCTGCGTCAAAATCTCACGTCATTTTAGAGGGGTCCGACCAGATCTCACCACAGGGGTGGAGAGGGGGTCTGGAATTCCAGAAAAACACCTCGCGTAATTAATGGACGCCCCCTAAGGAACGCGGCAATGAGAAAATGACCTTGTGCCGCCAGTTGAGAGTGAACAGCGTATAGCTCTTCAGGTCTCCTGCTGGTTCTTTGTCAACGTCGTATTCCGGCTTTAAGGACTTAGTTATAAACGCTAATTAAAACAGTAACTGAATGGAGTAAATATGAAGTGGACAGGGCGACTGTTGGAAAGTGCATTCGACTCGGGGTTAGTGGAGTCCGGAGCAGAGGGAGGTCGTTACTGGCTGACAATAGCGGGGAACCCCGCGCTACTTGCTGCAGACGGACTGATGGTGGGCGGGCGGGCCAGCCATTACCAGCGTGCACTATTAATGGGTCCGCTCCGCCCAGTGCCAGCTGGCGCCGGAGGCTGCCCAAAAAATCGCCCTTAATCCCCCTGGACCGAGCGCTGTGGGCGCTCCGCTAGATTTCCCAGGTCGGCAGAATGGGGAGAGTAACGGCACTGCCTCTCAACTAGCACTTAGACCGTGCCCGAGTCAACCAGTTACGGGAAACTCACGCTCTACATTTAGGTCCTACTCACTGCTACCCGCGACTTCGTGCGCGTGTATTTAGAACTTTATAGCTAGAATTCGATATAGATTTTATTGGTAGAATTGGTACAGAAAGCTGTAAGTTATGTAAAAGGTGTCCCAAAATGGAAAAATTTAAGGTAATATAAGGAATGATACCAAAAACTTCTAAGTAGATACAAAATATTAAAACAACTCATCTTTACTACATAATAACTGTGTCTGTACACGAAATTTATGAACAAATCATACACAAACTGACTGCGAGAAAAACAAAGCCTGGGTGACCAATATAATGTTATAGAGATGTACACACACTATCTGCATGTGTGTCAGCGCTCGGTTAGATTTCAAAACTTCATAACAAAATATGTTGTTCATTCCGAAAAACGTATCCTATATTCTTCCTGTAAGTTACTTAAGAGGTGTCGGAGTAACGATAATATGACGGGTGATGGAAAAAACTTATAGGTAAACATAAAATAATAGTCTGAAGGAGCGCAAATCCACATTCTACATAGATTCTTTTATTTTAATTTATTACTAGCTGGTAACCACGACTTCGTCAAAGTTTCTAAAGAATTTGGATTGACAGCTAACCACCATAGTGCACGATGGGAGACTCGATGCTATTACCACACACAAATGCCTGTCATGTGCACTATGTAGTTCAGGCAGCAAAGTAAATATACGGACACACGTCTTTGGTCGAAATACTAAAATATCCTTGATCGTCCAATTTCAACCACGATATCTCCCACACTCTCACAGTTACCGAAATTCAGCCAACGTGATCGACGGGTGACTCTGTGTTACTACCACACACAAAGACCAGTGATCCGCGCTAGATAGTTTTGGCTGAAAAGTGATACACCATGACACATGCGTTTTTGGTAGAAATATGAAAGTGCCGCAGGTCGACCACTTTTAACCACCATATCTCCCACACCCCCATAGCTACCGACATCTAACCACCGTAGTACACTATACCACTACCATGCACAAACACCAATGGTCTATGCTATGTAGTTGTGGCAGCAGAGTGACATATACGGAGACACATGTGTTTGGTCGAAATACGAAAATGCCCTGCATCTACCACTTTTAACAATCATATCTCCCACATCCCCACAGCTATCGACATTCGGCCAACGTTGCGCACGACAAGAAACTCTATGTTACTTCCAAACACAAAGACCAGTGATCTGTGCTAGGTAGTGGTGGCTGAAAAGTGAAATATAGGAAAACACACGTCTACTTTTATATATGTATATAAGATTATTTATTTATTATTATTGATTTTATCGATTTTGTTTACTTATTTACTTTTACATTCTCAAATTTACGTAATGAGCATTTTAATGCATTTTTCTTTACTTTTAGCAACATTTTGCATTGCTCAGGTACTAGCTCCAATTCACTGTCACCCTCTCCCTGTCATCTGTTTGAATTTACCCCCACCTTGTTCCTGACTAACAGTCATTTTGTGAGACGGTCTCCTACACCACTTACCCTCCATAATGTTCTCCTGTTGACGAAGGACCAAGTCCCGAAATATTCATTGTTTTTCATATTCTTGTGCTTTTTTTTGTGTGTTCGCCCCTTGAAACCATCATCTAAGGTAAGTGGTGGTTTCGCTTCGTTAGCAGGAACATTATTTCTGAAATACGAAAAACATGAAATAAACGCAGATATAATTAAGAATAATATAAAAATGCAAAATTGACTTTTTTTTTTACAAACTGAATAAACATATATTCATATTTTGCATATAAATCTTCTTATTTACTGGATTTTTTGGTATTTTTCCCACCAAGAGCAGGGAAAGAGATGATCGTAAGCTGACAAGATTTCTTGCAGCATTCCAGAAATACTCTTTTAATAACAGAACAAACGTTAAAAGCGGGAAACAATCTTGCGCGCTACCACCCGTGCGTTAATAACACTTGAAAACGTGTAATTAATATAATGAAACTGGACACGCGGGTTGGTACGAGTTAATTATATTTGGAACCATCCTCGATTCCATTAACTTCGGAGCCTGGCGCAAAACAACTCTACGGGAAAGGGACATAATTTTCTGCATATTACCAGATTAATTTGCACAAAGGCCAATCCGATTAGTGACTTGATTGAGTAGGGCTTTGGTTCCGGGCGCAGCGCTTGAATCGCTATAATACCGGGTCTATATTATACACTATTAGGCGGCTTAGGGGCTCCAGCGGTCGATGATGACTGATGACGGATGCCATTGTATGTCGCCGGCTGACAAAATGTTTGCACTGCAGGTTCCATTTGCGGCGTTGCTATCTTGACGTCCTTTGCTCGCGGCGCTGTTTCACGGAAGAGAGAACCCGTACACGGTACTCATCAGGCCCTGCAAGAGTGTGTCCCATTCGCGCTGTTTGTGTTTTTGGCTGCCGTGGTAAAACAGCCAGGCAGCAATTTATTTGATGACGGAATGGTCCAGCGATCCCTTTACAAACGGAACTCGGAACGCGGTTTAACTCGTTGTGCTTCGAGTCGCACGGAAAAACAGCTGGCTTTCAAAATTTACTTTTTTTTTTATTTTTCAACTTACGGAATCGTTTAGAGCTGTTTTTCTCAACGACTCGGTATGCTGCTCAGAGGTGTGGGAATTCCTAAAAATTTCTAGAAAATGTATATTTTTCCCTTTGTTACTTCGGGATTATCCATAAATTACGAAACAAAAACTTCATCGTGTTTTCATCTCTCTCTACTCCCTGTCACAAGTAGTTATATTCGTATTACCAACCCTTTCACATTCCTGATGTAACATAACTCGTTTTGTAGTTTTAAATTTAGAACTTGACTAAAACAGCACTGTCTTCACGGATGTACCGCCTTGTTGTGTTATAAAAACACGATGTTTCGACGAGTAGCTCCGTCTGACAGACAGATGCGTATCTGAGGAAGACGACGAAGATAGTCGTCGAAATATCGTGTTTTCACAACACAACACGGCGGTACACCCGTGAAGACTTCACTGTAATTATACGCCGGGAAAGTCTCTGTTCTTTTATAAAACAGCACTTCCAGTAATAATTTTTAATAATTGAAATAATTTCAAATATTATAAAACAATTTGTATCCGCGTAGCTTCACTCCCGTTCTGCACTTTTTGTTTATTACGTCAAGTTATATACAGCATAGCAAAACAAATAATGTCTTTGAAAGTAACCTTCCTAATGCAATGATTTTTAGGGAAGCTTAATTATGATCTTCTGATCACGTTCCCCCCCCCCCACACACACACACACACAATCTTTGTTTTGCTCTTCAGTTTGTTTATAACATATGTGACGTCATGAAGCTTTTGACTCCCTTCCACATCCCCCCTTGGTGACGTCATCCCTCTCCCCTAACGTGTGACCTAATTTATGGATGGTCTCTTGCAGAATCCGAGAAAATAAGTAGTCTATCACTTTTTGTATGTAAGCGTATTAATGAGATACATTCTGAAAAAACGATGCAACCACTAACATAGCTAAAACCGATCTAACATAGCCGAGTGCGGTATAGTCACGTATACTGTAGTTTCAATGTTATGATTGCGTTGAAATGTCACAGCAAATTAGTTGGTACGGTAATTGTTGATAATACTTCAATTACAAGTAAATGTTTCTTAAGAAATGCGTGGAAGTTACTTTTAAAAATAAGTTATTAAATATGTACTTGTAACTAAACCATACAACAACCAAGATCAACGGTCAATTTGGATTTAACACCAATTATTCCCCAGAAAAGTATGATCGTTTCACGAGTAGCCTTCATATCTTTTCACTACATATTTTTCTTACATTTATGTAACTGTTTCAAATCTTGCGTAAATGGACTACAAAACTAAACATGTTGGTCACAGAATAAGTGAAAATCTAAAAACAAAATCAACTTGAAAAAGCATCTTATCCAAAGTAATTTTTGGCAGAAACTCCTTAGGGGGGCCATTGTCTTGAATTTCTTTAGATTTTTCAATCATATGGTAGCAAAGTTATAGTGGAGTGTGGGACATATAAGACATATTAGTATCGTCTCTGGTAACTCGTATTTGAAGAAAAATACAGCAAAAATTTGATTGCATTTTTTAATATGTGGTTAACAGTACCCCAAAAGAAGAAGTACCCGAAAGAAAAAGAAAATCAATCATTTGTTAGATAGTTGGAGAGATGCATTTTTTTTTTTTTTTTTTAGATTACTACTGCAGAACTATTTTCCTGTCAATGGTGTAGTTTCATCCGAAGCTGGGCAAAAGAGGTCGAGTTACCAGAATCTTAAAAATGAAACAGTTTTCCTGCACTTTTTTTTTTTTTTTTTTACTTATGGCTTTACGCCTCGTCAACTTCGAGGTCATTAGAGGCGGGAGGGGACTGGGGACAAGGAACGGGAAGGAATTCGGCCATGGCATTTTGAAGGAAGCATCCCGACATTCGCCTGGAGTGATTTGGGGAAACCATGGAAAACCAAATCTGGATGCCGAGACGGGGATTCGAACCAGCGTCATCCCGCATGCGAGGCCAGAACGTTAACCGTTCACCCACCACGCTCGGTGGTTTTCCTACAAAATTTTAAGTATTTATCTGTACGCTACGATTTTCTCCCTTGATGGTTTTTCCGAGCACTCGCTGTTAGAATGGAGACTACGTGTTACCATTCAAGATCTCTGCGTGGAAGCTTAGATGACGTGGTTAGAGTTGCACTCCGGTCATAATTTAACATCTTGTTTGTGCAAAACGAAATTTTTAGTTAGGTAAATTACGTTACAATCAGTTGCTGTATTTCAAATAATATGTATATCAATTAATTTATTCCTTGTAGAAAATAAATAATTTGGAAATACTTAAAATTTGCAAAGAAAAAAAATATCTTATTTCCAGCCCTGTTTGCTTTTCTGGTAATTATCAAAGGCAGGTACATTTTTCTATTACCCACAGCACAATGTAACTTCATTGAAGCTTTGATCAATTAGCTACAGATGTCTTCATTTCCTTTTATGGAAGCTAAGCCCATAGCCCAGTGAGAGTAAAAACCAACGGAAAATGTCAAGCCATCAAACGGTGACGTGCGCTTCGTAGTTGTTATGCATTAAAACATTGTCTGTTCTGAGGCCGGCGCTTTGTAACCAAACACATTTTTACGGATGACATTTTCATCAGCTTGGGATGTAATTTTGTCATCAACCTAATGGACAACGTTTCTTTTCTGTTTTGCTTACTTTTATGTAAAAGGAACTTTAAAAAAACAATTTCTTTAACAGGATACAAAATTTATTGGTCATTTATAATATTGGTGAACAACACTCATTGTAGGTAAATTCCATCAAAAAATGTGAAAATAGAGAATGGTTGTATTTATCAATTTTTCACTCAAATGGATGCGAGGAATGCTGTTCATCCGATAAATAACGAAAAAGTCGCATACAAACCATTTCCCAGGAGGTTATAAAGGTCATAAGCGGAAAATACAACAAAATTAAAATCGCAATTAATTTTTTTTTCTTTGTCATGTATGGACTCGGTACCATTGACCCTTAGTGAGGGATAAGTGCAGTGCTATTCTTAAAATTTTAAAAATAGAATCATCAAGATTATGTGAAAGTTTATTATTTGAAGTGTGATTCAGAAGCGACATCTAATCGATAACACAAAACTCCAGAACTGCAGCTCAAGAAAAAACAATGCGTAATGCACTAACTATACACACTCGTCTGACCAGTATAAATACCAGCTTTTCAGACACCCCCTCAATTTAAATGGTGGTGTTTTTTTTTTAATTTTTGCACACCGGCGTAACTGGGGGATCACCTCTGAACCATCTTGCCTAGTAACCTTTCATTCAACACTAATTCCTTAATTTATGTTAGTTTTCAAGTAAAAAAAAGAGAACATGTGTTTGTTCATTTCTTGACTCCAATACTTCAACAACGTATTATTTACGTTATTTCGACAGCTTGAAGGTCATTATATACTACCCAACCTAAGTTACATTTGCAAGTATTGAACAGCGTAATGTTTGTGCTAATGTGCAAGGTGTTGTCTGTTTGAGTAATATGTATTTCTGAAGTGGAGAATTAAGTCTATAGTAACACCGAGCCCTGTGGGTTAACGGTAAAGTTTGTGCCTGGCATTCCGAAAGACTCTGGTTGAAATACCAGTCCAGCCATCCAGATTTCGGTTTTATAAGTTTCCCGAAATCAATCCAAACCAATACCCAGCTCCAATCCATTCCCGCATCGAATGACCTCGAAGTCGATGACGAGTAAATCCATAAACAATACATAACAAAAAATAAATATACCCGAACATTCACCCAAATGGCTACGAAACTCGACTGAACAGCCTTTATCACCGTGGCTGATATAGCCTTGGTGAGATTTGAATTTCCACCCAATACACCAAACAGTAACTCATTATTTTCTTTGCTGATCAGAGGTTCGTGTGGTCTTTTGTCGTATTACCGAATTGGAAGAGAGAAAAATAATCATTAATAATATGGTGAAGAGACGCGTAACTAAGACAGTGCGACAAATCAGTAAGGGACCGTGCACAAACTACGTGGCTCGGTCCAGGGGGGGGGGGGAGGGGTTTGCCGGAAGACTACGCTGGGCTACGTGGGGGGAGGGGGGGGGGGGTTCCGAGCCAGGCCACGAAGCTTTCCTTTCATAACATTTTTCACAGTTAAAATGAGGAACAGAACCCACAATTGCATGTGAATACTTATTTCCCACAGTTAATTATCTATTTACAATAGTCTGACAAGAGAAAACAGCACAAAATGTCTTCTGGAATCAATAGGGAAAAAAGCTACGTGCTACGTCGGGGGGGGGGGGGTAGAGGCAAAAGCTACGTAGGGCTACGGGGGGGGAGGGGGGGTTCACAGGAGGTCAAAATGGAGCTACGTGGTTTATGCACGCTCCCTAAGTACTCGATGCTATAAGCAAGTGCAGAGGGTCACGTGTCAAATTATGGAGCAGGCCCAGCAGTAAAAGCGTTACGCGAGACTAGCGTCTGCTCGTATCGTGACTAGTTGCCACCAAGTGGTCTGCGATAAAGTAGAAGAGCTGATGTGTACTTTGATAGAAAGATAAGTAACGATTCCTCCCCTTGGCGGTGAGGATGGCGATGAGGAGGAGGGGGGGGGGGTTCACAGGAGGCCAAAATGAAGCTACGTGGTTTATGCGCGCTCCGTAATTCAAAACTACGAATTACAACAATAGAGGCGTCGCGCCGGGACACAATATCGTGTGTCGCTGTCGCTTGTCGCGTTTTGTGTGCTCGGGCCTCGTAGGTGACGAAAGTGGCGCAGTCTTCACTTGGCGTTTTGACCTGCTTTTAGATTGAATTTACCCCGACAAGGTCATGACATCGGCCATGTTATTTCAAATAGTAAAGACCTTTAGCTGGCAGCAGGTTTATCGCCATTGTTTGATCACTCTCATATACGGGAGGTATAAGCACACCATGGAACCCTGTTTTCTCAGATTGAAATATTTTCGAGAGATGTAAACGGCAATCCACTGTTGCTCACTGAAACCTGTTGAACGGGAGTCAATAGAGACTTTATAACATGGTATTGCCAGCGTTCCAGCTCATCCGATACCGCCAATGAGATTTTTTTCGCTGCCAAAAAAAAGCAATGGAAAAAAAGTCCCGGCCGAATGGTAGAGAGCGGTGAATTATGCCCGTGGAGGGATTCGTGTCCCGCCTGCCGCGGTCGACACACGACCAATAACTCGGCCCACCCTGAGGCCGTAATTAAAACAATGGCATGTCCCGGTGTGGTGCCAAACTCTCATTGTTCCCCCGTGATTTGTTCGGCTCCGCCGCCACCGCCGTAACGAATTTATTGACCGGAAAGTTTTCCGCCCTGCGGGACAGCCGCCTGTGATATCTCTCCCTCGCACGTGCGGTTTCCAACTGCACAGAAATATTTACGGCTAATTATCGGCGCTTGTTCGGTCCGAGCGTGACACTCGGACAAGTCCGCTACACGAGAATTATGTCCGGGTTCCGCTGCGAGCTCAGTTTCCGTGATAGGGCCGGGCCGGGCCAGCCTCCGGACGGGTTCGGAACAAATATTTCTCCGGAAACGTTGCTTTCATACGTGTCCATATTTCGATAGTGCTATGATTGATTGTTCAGCTATTCGGTCAGCCTATTTCTGGCAGGAAACAACATTATGGACAAGTGTTCCGTCATAAACTAAAGGGAAATAACTAAACTGTCAGTGGGAGAAAGCAACATAATTGCAGCACGATATCACTAATATGGAATACCTGTCCGAAAAGAATTACGAATGTAATAGGAGTTAAATTTTAAGTTTGTTATGATTTAAGAAATTCCACTTCTGACACCACTTGTAAGTGCTAAAGTGCGCGTCACGAACGAAGACGGCCCAGTTTAGCGAGGCTCTGCTCAGGTACCTCATCGCTCTGCCAGCAGTCAATCGAATTCAGTAACAATCCAGCGATTGTCGTGGTTACACGAGTTTTGATTGTTTGCTGTGCCTAACATTCCAGTCTCTCTTAACAGTATTAGCACATAAATCGCTGCTAAAACGCAGATTATTATTATTATCTATTATCATTACACAGCAGTAGTATTAGTAGTAGTAGCGTAATTACTATACTTTCTTCCTCTCTCTAAGTCGCTCGTCTCCTGCTAGAAATGCGGCAACGTCGTATACCTTGTGTCCCTATTTCTGTCTCTCTCTGCGCCACCCGCCTTCGTTCGTGACGCGCACTATAGTGCATTTTTTCGTACCTATCGTACAGAACTCCAGTTTTTACCCACAAGTTTTCAGCCCTAGTTCGATACCCTATGTTCCATACGACACTTTTTCAAAGTTTTTATACCGTGGTAGTGACTAAATATACCGATATTAATAAACGTATTAAAAGTCTTACATCTTGTATTTTTTACCTATTTTTCAAGTATATTAAACACAGTACAACTACCAGAGGATATGAATACACCTCTCAGTTGTAGCAAACAAGAAAGAGCCATCAAACCTAATGCACGCGTGCCGAAGGGCCGACAGTTCTATTCCAGCCTCGGACATGGGTGTTTACGTTTTGTTTGTGTTTAATTAGAAACATTATATACTGGAGAAACCGAAAACATTGAATGATTCTTAATCACACTTGAGCTGGCTGTATGGTCTAAGAAGCCAAAAGTTGTTATAAAAATTAGACAAATAACTTATTGCATACAGGGACGATATCATCTTACTGTCCTGCGTTTATATTCTGCGAGTATCTATCAAGATCTTGTAGATACAGTTACAGATCTGTTAAGGCAAATAGGAAACTATCATTCTTTCCACGGAGATATTCTATAGTATCTACACACGCTGCGATCGTAATAAAATTTGTTTATTTCAATATTCAACGCTAACATAACACTTTCTCCCGCTATCATTACTATTAGTTTTCAATGGAGTGTTATAGCTAATCGAAATTACATAGTCAGAAAAGCATTGTGGACAAGGAACGAGACGAAAATTGGCTTTGGAAACATTGACAGAACAATGCAGGATTTCTCTTGCGAGACTTTAGTCAACCATTGGAAAACGAAACATATTCGGCCGGGGCAAAAATCGAACCTGAGTCTCCAGAATGCTAATCCCAAACCACTCAATCATTTGGCTGGGTGTTATTATTATTATCAACATATCAAAGAATATTTCATACTCCAAGTATTTTTAAGACTGTATATGATTCAAATTCTTTTTTATTATACCCAAAAGCAGTTTAGTAACATTTTTTGTCATTATCTTTCCAATGGATGTACATGAAAATAAGAAGGGAATATCGTGGAATCCTTGCTATTATTTACAGCTTGAAAAGGTAAATATATTACAAATTAACATATTTTGCAAAGTAATCTATTTTCGAAACGAGTACATGATATAAAAATTCAGTACTGTAGTATTTATATCCCCCATACGAAATTCATATTCAATTGAACAAAATAAATATCAATGAATGAAAGAAATGAGATTCGAATAGCATACAGGTATATACCGCAGGTTTTTTCCATTTCTCATACTACGAAATACATTTTTTCTTTTGTCTTTCCAAAAAATTTTGCATCCCCCTGCTGGTATGCCACCCCAAATTATGAAATGTAATTTTTCAATTACTAGTTCTACTTGAAGTGATGTAAACCGTTGCAGGCAGACTTTCGTTCTTTATTATGACAGGAAATAAAAAGCCAGAGTAAATTCACATTTGGTGAGAAAGTTACAAAGGCAGCCACTTGTTCGCTGTGCTTCAACAGATATGCAAAATTTAGCACGTAGCATCTCCGATTTTATCATACTACAATTCCTATAGTGCGTTCAGTTAACAGAGGCGGCTCAAGATCGCTCTACTCTATCCGCACTCCACTGCTTTTACTTCTGCACGCGAGAGGGAAAGATTCTCTCTGACGAATTTGCCATTTGCTTACTGAGCACAGAGGTCTGCTCGGGTGGGTAGGCAATGGGAGAGGGTGTGAAGTGAACATGACCTTCAACTGCCAGTTGAGAGTGAAAGAAAAGCATAGTACCATTCGAAGACTTTCGCGGAGGTAACAGTTTCTACGCTGTCAAGGTGGCACGATTGTCTAGCGTGAAATGCCAGAGTTTTGGTTGACATGCTAGGTCAAAACTGCGATGTTCCACATGCATTGTTAAGCATAATGTCGTAATACAGTGCTGCCAGAAGAAGCCCGAATTAAGTAGTCCGAAACGTTGACATTTTAAACTAGAACAGCCTAAAAATTAATTCGAATCTATCACCACCACCAAAATCTTTAGTAAATTGAAAAATTGCCAGACATACTTGAAACGGATAATTACAAGGAAAAAGTCCTAATTACATAAATGTTTCGGTTAGTTAGACGCCAAAAAGTAATTTATTCAAAGCTGGATGCATTTGAAACAACTGAATCATTCATCAGTCGACGCTTTATCTGACAGTTTTCAAACAAAGCAAAATGACGTAACCGTAATTACGATAAACGCATAATTCAGTTTGATCAGTGGAAGGAAATATTTAATTAGGGCGCTAAGCAATTATCGCACTATTGGCTTCCCGGCCCCAAATCACGCTTCCGTACACATTCCGTGTGTAGAACTCTAATGATTGAAGGCAGCAATGTAAAACTCGCGATAAGTTATCGGGACCATTTGTTACACGCGGCGCAGTCGTAAACAATGTGACGTTTAATCTGAAGAGGAGCGGGGACCAATTACAACAGCGCTCGTAACGACCCCGTATCACTCGTGACAAGGAATTCCGGAATATCACGCAACAGCGGAAACTCGTCGTCCAACGCCATAAAAAAGACACTTCAACCATTCAGCAATCTCGGTATCTCCATCCTCTGACTTGACGTCCGATAGCCACGGGGGAAAAATAAAAGGTTATTGATCGCAAACAGGATATGACGTAACAGTTGCCTTATTTTTTCTTCCTTTTATTTCTGCCAATAGTCGTTCAACTGCTTTGATAAAATCTTCCGTGTTTTCCTGTTCAGGAATAATCTCACATATACATTACAAGCTCAGACCTCAACTGGTTCTCCTCCCTTTATTAACATATTTAAAATCCCAATAATCTCTAAGCATGACACCTACCGCTTTTCCTCCGGTATCACGCCTTCTTTTCTCGAAAATCATCTGAAAACTCCTTCCTCACCCACCAATTCCGAAACATGAGCTTTTCATATGTTATCCTATCCTTCTTGGTATTCTTCACCACCTTTTTCCATCATAAAGGCCCGTTCACACTAGCAGTCAGGTCAAGTCAGGTCGGGTCTGCTCAGCTCACGATCCAGCATAGTATTCACACTAGCGGTCAGGTCAGCTCAGGTCAGGTCAGATGTGTCGTAGACGAGGCCATTTCAGTTGCTCATCGCGAAGAATGCAGTTCTCTACGTTAACGTCAGTTAAAATTGCACTGGTTTTGAATGACGAGGCTAACAATACGACAAGATCAAAAAGACGACGGTTCTGGGTGCATCCAGAGTTCCAAGCTCAGACAGATCAAGAGAGAAAAATAACTACCGGCTATTAAATTTTACCAACTTTATAATAATCAGAAATTACGTACTGTTAAAACATTATTTTATTAATTACTCTTTTTATTGCTTACAAGCATCGTCGTCCATGTTGATCTGACTTGACCTGACCGTTGCACGTTCACACTAGCGGTCAGCTTAACTCAGCTCAGGTCTTGACCATTGTTGATCGGTGGCGGCGCGATCTTCGGTTTGAACTGCCTTGCCCTGATCTGAACGGACCGCGTAATGTGAATGCTCCCATTGGATTAAGTGTATAGTTGCTCCTTAAGGAAGTTGACCTGAGCTGAGCTGACCGATAGTGCGATTTGAGTACTTTATGAGTACTCCTCCTTAATATCTGCGTTAAATCGCCTAAAAACCGCAGTCAGGACGACCTGGCCTCGTGCCCGGTCCCGTTGTACCTCCCCTGAGCCACACTGGCGCGTCATCTTTTCATATGCTCTCTGTTCACTTTTCCTCAGAACCTTTTCTGCTGCAATACATTTTCGATGCCTAAACTTAAATTGCCTTTGTCATTCGTTAAATGCCCACTTCAAACGCCATAAAACACTTAACACCACACGATCCGTTATTTGCGAACTGGTAACGTAAATTTAATTATTATTTTATGCAAATACATCTATAAAAATCACGCAAAACGTATTCATTTTCTGTCTGAGTTTCTTTTGCCATTCCAGTATTCTCGCATCCTTTTACTGAAGGCAGTTTTCTCTCTTCTGTCCATGTTGCGCCGGTCTTCTTGGCTTTGGTTTCTGGTAGGACTACCCAGTTGTGTATTTTTTGTCTGAAGAATTTTGCGATCTGCGATTTCTGATCTCTTGATATTTGCTTTGTCCACGTTTTGTCTTACTTGATCGAACCAGCTGTTAGGTATTTTTAACGGTTGGATGAGGTCGAATATCTGCTTAGTTAATCTGTGATCTGACATCCTGTAGATGTGACCGTAGAATTTTAGTCTACGTTTTCTGATGTCGCTGGCTATGTTTGTATGGGACTCTACTGTTTTGTTTGACTTTAGTCTGTAGCCCGCTTCCGATTTGGTTAGTCCAATAATTTTCCTAATGATTCTTCGTTCTTCTTTCTGGATGTTCTCGATGTCTCTCTTACAGTTTAGTATGCTTCTGTGGCGTATAGAGCGTTGAGTTTAATAACTGTATTGTAATGCCTAATTTTTGATTGGATTCCTACTTCTTTTTGTTGTAGATGTTGCAGGTCTGTCCGAAGGCCTTTTTCATCTTGTTGAGTCTGTTTTGTTGTGCCTTCTTTTCGAGTCCTGTTGGACTGATAATTTTGAGCAAGCTGTTGTTTAGCCAAATTTGTTGACACTCGCAATTTCCGAAACAAATAGATCAAGCAGAAGATATCGAATTAAAACACAAATTAAAAAAGTAATCACGCTGAGCAAGTGAAAATCATTAGTAATTCGATGCCATAAAAAGTTCCCTCGCAAACAGGGTTCATTACATAAATGGGAGCTGTGATGATCAACAAAAAAAAAAAAAAAAAAAAAAACTCCAAATGGAAAATTTGCATTTTAGCAGCATTTTCTCATTAGTACTGAAAACAGATGAAGTTATAGCACCCAAACTTATGTCGTGTAATGTATGTGCAACAGTCGATGCGACAGCTTCCACCTCTATTAACGAAATTCAAGCTTATTTTACTAACCAGTCACATTTCGCTTAAAGCATTTTATAAACCAGAAAAAAGGCGCAAACAAATGGTTTATTGGTAGCTGTAGCTGCTGTTTCTCTGTAGTTCAGTAAACACAGTATCCCTGGTTGCACGCTGCAGGAGAACGATCATAGCACTTGCAGATCTCAGAATTCGAATCCCGATTGTTATGGACTTTTATTTCATGATTAATTATATTTTTACTGAACGGTTCCTCGTTACAGACATTTAATAAGTAGAATGTAAAATATAAATTATTTAAATGAGAATAAGTGTCTTTAAGTGGTGTACACCAACTTATTACTAGCATCCATTTTAAAATGTTAAAAATTGAAAAATTAATTTCAAACTATAAGCAAAAGGCAATTTTTTAGGAAAGGGAGAAAAATATAAAAGTTATTGGAGACATATTGTTGTGACAATGGAAATTGGTACACGTTTCATTTGGACTTAGGATTTAAGCTTCCAATTTAATAACTAAGTTGAGTTTCCGTTGTTTTACATACAATCAGAAGATGGAAATACAAATAAACAAAACAATTTTCATATTCAGTTCGAAATCTAGGTCACAACTAAATACGAAGCAGAATTGACAAGTTGTGTGCAAAACATGTTACAGATTATGTCATTACCGTTTTCTCAGAGGGACAAAGTTCTTCAGGAGGAATAATATGTTTGGTATGAACTATAACGACATAAAAATTATATGAAACAGATATGACTCAGGGAGAAGGCATTTTGGATTCACGGCCTACATAAAATAAACATGAGCACTTGAAACTGCTCAATATAATATCACTACAAGCAAGACGAAAAATGAACAATAAGTTGACGTTAGCAAAACGTGTTTGTGATCGATATAAAGTTCCTGCGAAATGATCAGTATACTGGCACGGTACAGGAATTAACGATAGGAGTTTTCCTCCCCAAGGAGACAGCCGCTAAGCTCTGATCCCTTTAGCTGAGTGTTTAGGTGCCGTTCCCGTTATTTGGTGGTATCGGAGCGCGCCCGAAACGAGCGGATTAAAAATTCATCGGTCACTTATCGGTCCGTATTCCGACCATCAGCACAGCGGTGAATCGATAAGCAATGGGGAATTTAACAGCTACCTAAAAGCTGCAACATAACGCTTAGAAACGCGAGGAGTTCACAGCGCAATATAACAACAAAGAAGCCAGGTGCATCATCTCCGACCATAGTAAAATGAGTCGAAAATGTTCGCTTTTTCTATATAGCAAACTCGACATTTTTTTGCCAGTGAAAAAACAAATTTGGTGGTGAATCTAATTTTCACTAACAATAAGCAAATCAGTTATAAAACCTCATAATAAATTTTTGGGGCAAAAACTAGCCTTTCATCAATAAATATTACAAATTAAAAGATGTATGAAAATTTAATATTTTAGATGTTTTTAAAACTTGAAAAAATTATATTAATTATAAAAATTGCAAGGAAAGGGAAAATGACTCATCACTCACCAAAGTTGAAGGCAGCGACGGGAGAAGAACATATATCATGAACACAATATTTCGGTTATTAAACCTTATTCATGTTGGAGAAAATGAGTCATGAGGCTCGGGAGGTGTGCACACGCCGAAGGTTGCTACATGACTGGGCCAATCATGTAGCAACCTTCTGTAGCTGTAGGTGTAGGTAAAAAGCAGCAGACTTGTAGGAAAAGCTGTGTAGTTACGTCTGGTAGGCAGGGATTAGGGAAAAAGAAAGTCTTGATGCTAGGTAGTAGTCATGGACGAGGTGTTGGGCCATTGGTGCAGGAAAAATTAGGATCAGGTTTCCAGGTCATGAGTATCTTCAAACGAAGTGCTAGTCTTGGTCAGGTAGTAGAAGATATAGGTTCTTTGTGTAAGGATTTCACAGATCAGGATCATGCAGTGATAGTGGGAGGAGTGGGAAATAGTTTGGGCAGGAATGATAATGTAAATTCGCCAGACCAGTTGGCATAATCTGATCCGAGAAATTAGTCTTTGTATGATGATCGGCTGTATCGTTTTCAGCCTTTATTTTTCCTAGTCTTAATTCCGTGTTAGAATATAAAATCAGCATTTTAATTAACAGCTGAATCGACACCCGTATCAGATATAGATGACCGGTCAAACTTTGTATTACTTCGTTTGTGTAGCAAACTGGTTCAAACAGTAAATGGTCCTCAGATAAAGTACTTTAATACTCGACTTGATGAATAGGAATTATGCAACACCACCTCTTTTACCCCACTTGTCGTGTCCGTATTGGTGAAAACTCGAACCAACTAACCTCATAGGAGGTGACAGACACCATAACGATGCAGTAAAACTCTGGGATATCGGGGCGATAGTTTTTTTTAAGAAAAATAGCGTTCCTCGAACTTCTTCAACCCCAGGATCGCCAAAAATAAAGCTACGGACCAATAACTTACTAGGGCCTAACTTTTTACCTTTGCGTGTATTAGTAACATCTGGGACATGTTTTATTGTACCACTCCTATGGAAACACAGTAATGAACTGGAAGTGAATTATTAAAAGGTAGTTACGTACCGATCAGACTCTAAATATTTAGTAATCAAATGAATAATAATGTTACTGTAGGCTAGATGATAAGCCTACACTATACCACCGGCCTACATGTGCAAAATAAAAGACGCTAGACCGTGTACTTTTTATTTTTGCTCACTTCACCACTCTTTTATAGCCAAACCTACCACGTACCACAGTCTCTGACATCTACTAGAATACCCTCAGAAAACTGGCATTTACTTAATTAATCCTTACACAAACGGCGCACTTTCTTATGCCAGCCGGAATAGACTATTGGAGGAACAATGCTGTTCCATCTTCGCTCAGGAAATACTAGATTTTTGCCTGGTCAGTGAACTATTTGTGACTTCTATAAAGTTTGGCTTATAGTTTATACTCGCTTATAGCCAATACTAATAGTGTATCTAAATTAATAATGTTCTGCCTGCGGACCAGCTGAACCATATTCGAGGACCGGCGGACCATTGCTATAGAAGGTTCCATCACTAAACGATAACATAAAAATAATATCATAATTTACCAATGTAAGCTGCAGTACATGTGAACGAGGGAAACCATTAAAAAAATATTAGCGACAATTGATCCAGTCTTACTGTCAAACTCAGGCAACGAAAGGTTTTATGATTGATTATCCCTGTTTTAGAATCGATGATTTAACTGAGAAATCAGTCTGTACACATATCAAAATGGATGACCTGTCAAATTTTATATCACTTCATTGTTTATGCAATAATTTGGTAATATCAGCAAATACCACTCAGAACTATATCACTCAGAGGGTCTTATGTTTCTCATTCGAACGAAAGGAAAATTGCTGTAATGAGAAATGTTATGAAGATAACAGTAAATTTCGCTGTAATACATTGCTCGTACTTTATATAAAAAAGGGAAATGTTCGGTGATTTATATCGGAAAATCTTCAAGTTTTAATTACGAGCTGTAAGTCGTGACAAGTTCTGTTCGAAACTTGGCAAACTTCCATCGAATCGCTGTCAGCTTACACCTCCTGCAAGCTTTCTCTTTTTCTCCTTCACGAACTCTGCCATTAAGTTTCCGTTTTTCTAGAGACAACCTTACAGTGACGTCAGCCGTTTGGTCACAAGACAATCAGCTCTCGTCTACCTGTTTCAGCAGCTACCTGTTGTTTGCGTCGGTAGTAGATTTCACTAGTGCATAGAGAGAGGTAAGTTTTGAAGACAATTTCACCGTAGTTCTTCAGCTGTGCTTAGTAGTTAGAAACGAAAACAGAACAGCACCTGTTGGATATCGTAAGAACTTCATTTGAGTCTACAAAGAAAACACACCACAAAGAAATAATGGAATATTTGAAGAATTCGGGATTAAATCGAACACAGCAACTGTATCTTAATCCTTTAATGTTCTTTTATATTAGCTTATTCTACAGAAGTATCTGTGTGGGCAAAAACTGAGACCCCTATGGGCTCCTTGGGGTCGTATATTTATCCCCCTTCCCCCCCCACCCCCAGCTAACAGTACTTTTGGGTTGCTCTGCACGCCAACCATAGCGACAGCCTGCAACCGACTCCGGAAAATCTTGAAACAATCCAACTGCCTCACTCCCGCTACCATAGTTAAGCTTTCTCAATCCTATTTAATAATACTCTTATTCTATTAAATACTGCCCCTGAAAGTTCCTAATTATAGCTTCAAACGTCTTGTGGCATCACATCTGCTAATACTCACAGGTCATTTAACCAAAAGCTTAGCCAGAAGTGAATTCTAAGAGAGAAATAAATCGCCGATGATACTTCTAGAAAATAATTAAATGCAAAACAACAACTAAAGAACTAAAACAGTAGTAAATGCGTGATTTATATCTTATTTTTCAACTGAGGATCCTGGTTCTAAAATCCATATAAGATAGTGAATCCTCCAGTGTTGCTCAGTGCGCTGAGGCGACGCACAGTGGATCTGGGAGGTACAACGGGACCTGGCACGGTCGTCCTGACTGCGGTTTTCTGGCGGTTTCCTGCAGTCATCTGGTGGGACAGTATCCAATCTCGGCCTCATAAACACACATTTCACAAACAAAAATTACACAGAACACACAGTTACACCTGTCGCAGACAGTTGGCAACACAAGACTAGGTACCAGAGGCCTAGCAGAAACGTAGAAACTCAGTTCCTCCCCTCCCCCACCCCAACCCTCCCTCCCTTGATTCACTTGGTCCTTGGAAGCCGAATCGGATGGGGGTGGGAGAAATTAGGTAGTGAGCAAATAAAAATAGTTATAATATGCGATGGCTGGTTTTGTGTGTTTTCAGTCAAACTGCAGTGACATTTAGCCGCCTAATTTTTTCCATCGAGCGAATGAGAGCAAATTGGACAACTGGTGATCAGAGCAAAGATTTTTCGCTGTGTGTCTCTGAGATCTTGAAACGTTAACCAGTGGGAAAGTAGTCCCCCTCCCCGATAGTTATGCGGAAACGGAAAGGATATTGGGAACAACAACACCAACTTTTTACCACTACAAAAGTCTAGAACCAGAATGTGGATCTGCACTTTCGGGTGTTTCTTTTTAAATGACATTCGGCTACATAGGCCATACAGCCAGCTCAATGTGATTACCATGGCTCTTCCAGTGTATCAGTTTCTCCAGTGGCTACTAAGTATTAACACTACAAGAAGGACAAGGCATTCACACGGACAACATTTAAACACCCATGTTCTTATATTTCTAGGCACATTTTCCAGTACACCTACTATGTTACGACTTATCTATAATAAGTAGAGCGACGAGCGACGTGTACACATTTTAGAGCTCAAAACATGTGAATAAAATTATTAATATTACTTTTAAATCCACCTTCAAATAAAGATTAAATTATATTATTCGTATGCATAAATTTATTGTAACCCATCTTCTATATTGTAAGCTGTATCTTGTCCTGAAATATATATCAATTAAAGTAACGGAACATTAAAATTCTAATAAAATATTCTTATAACGGAGGTATACAAACCAATAAATAAAGTATAGAAAATCGTGTAATATCGATTACAGGACAGGTTCCTCTAAACAGATAAAATACCACCAAATTCTTTGAGTTTTAAGAACATAACTAACACTATTCTAGTATTCTAACCCCTACGCTACCGAGGCAGGCTCCGGGTATTTCACTATAAGGTATTTAAGGCCCTGTATTGGCACGCCTTTTATGTTGTTGTTCTCTCTCTCTCTCTCTCTCTCTCTCTCTCTATCTCTCTCTACAGTAATCACGTCAAATAACAGATGTAGCAGATTTTCACGTTATTATATATATAAAAATCAATGCCACTTTTCGTTGTAAGTTTATAACTCAAGAACGGGCTTACCTATCTAAACCAAATGTTTAGGCTTTGTTCGGACTATTTAGTAGATGGTTTATGTGAAGTTTGCACAAAATCGGTTGAGCGGTTCTTCATTTATCACATTTTTTGTAACAAATGAATTCAATAAATGGCGGATCATTTTGTTAATGGGGATTTTGCTGTCAAATTGAAACTTTTTTCAGTGTTGACAGGCAAGCATGTTGTTATGTCATTCATGCGGTCATTTCATTTTGGACGTGCTTCGATTAAAGCAAATTGTCAGCGATAATTATTGCTTTGTGTTTATATTTTTAAACATATTGTTGAGTGCATTCATACAAATGGTGAGTCTTGAATTGTTAAAATGTACTATGTACATGTGTGCGTGTACTTTTCTCAGTTTTTTTAGCGAGCCGTCGGTGTTTCATATCGTTTACAGGCTTTATTTGAAATCAAACGCATTACACAAACGGTAAGTTTTGAAATGTTGAATTGAATTACATGTATGTAAACATATTGTGTGCATACGGGTGTTTTATTCTTTGTAACAGATGGAAGCACGTCGATTTAGAAATGAATTATTTAATAACAATTTTTTATATACATTGACGTATGCAGTCATATATATTTCCATACACACATATACGCACATGTTTAAATGCTGATACACCACTATTAATGTAACAATTTGTTTTTAATTTGATTTATTCTTTTTTATACGAAGGAAAAATGCCACGAGCCAGGAGAGCAATATAGGTCGGCGAACGCGTAATGCAAATGATGTGGCATTACTAAGACGATCACAGACTGCAGATGAACGCGCACAAGCTAATGCATCGCAGCGTGAACGCAATGCACGAAATAGATCTGTTGACCCTGTACCTGTACTGAATCTTGCACGGCGATCACAAATACGTCGTGCTGTTTTGCCTGAAATGATGCGTGCTGCTTTTAATTACAACAGTCAGATTGATTATAGTATGTACGGATAAATTGGAATGATGGACGCAATATGTCCACATTGTGATGCGGCTAACTTTCCAGGTGAAACGCCCGGCATGTGTTGTGCTAATGGCAAAGTGAGATTGCCAGCATTAGAAACTCCACCCGAACCATTGTATTCATTTATTTTTGGGACATCTCAAACGTCGAAGCACTTTTTGAGTCATATTCAACGATACAATTCGGCATTTCAAATGACTTCTTTTGGTGCTACTAAAATTATTAGAGATAATTTTATGTCGACGTTTAAGGTAAATACTTCAACAGGATTGTCCCATGTTTATATCAATCTGAATCATAAAGTATTCGATAGTTTTAAAAATTCTGATCCAACATCTACCTATATTGCATATATGTTACAGATTCAGGGCCAGATTTATCATCAAGCTGGTTCGTTATTGCCATACTCCGACGCTGATCATCATTTTTTGCAAATTTATTTTATTGGTGATGAAAATCGTGAATTGGATCAACGTTGTGCAATTGTTTCGGATACAAGACGAGAAATTCGTGAGCTACAAAGGCTTTAACGCATAACGCATTAGTTCAATTGTTCAAAATTGCTCTCGATCGTAAGCCATCTGATAATCACAAAATCGTAATAAGGGCTGAAAGAACACCTTTTAGAGAGCATGCAAGGCGATTCAATGCACCGACAATTGATGAGGTTGCAATTGTAATTCTTGGTGATCGGTTTCAATCCCGTGATATTGTACTTCATCGCAGAAATGAGCAATTGCAACGTGTTTCGGAAATTCATCGTAGTTACCATGCATTACAATACCCAATATTGCATTGGAAATGTGACGATGGCTACCATATCAATATACAAATGATTGATCCACGAACAGGTAAATAATTGACCTATTTTCAGTGTGTTGTCATTTCATTTGTATAATTTTCTAAAGTCACATTTTGCACTTATTTTCAGGTCTACATGTACAGAAAAAAGTTAGTGCCATGAATTTTTATTCGTATCGATTGATGGTTCGTCCACAAGAACAAAATTATATCTTGAGATGTGGTAAACTATATCATCAGTACATCGTTGATATGTATGCCAAAATAGAAACTGAACGTCTTAATTTTATTCGTTTCAACCAAGCAAAATTAAGATCCGAAGAATATATTCATTTGCAAGATGCGATAGCGAATGATGCTAATGTTAATGACATCGGACGTTTAACTATATTGCCATCTTCGTATATTGGTAGCACGCGGCATATGAACGAATATGTACAAGACGCAATGTCTTATGTACGAAAATACGGTCGACCGGATCTGTTCATTACATTTACATGTTATCCGCAGTGGGGTGACATCAAAAACAATTTATTTGAAGGACAATCGACAACTGATCGTCATGACATTACAGCACGTGTTTTCGGCAAAAATTGAAAGCACTTATGGATTTAATTGTGAAATTATGTGTATTTGGAGAGGTGCGTTGCCATATGTACTCCATCGAATGGCAAAAAAGGGGATTGCCGCATGCACATATATTAATTTGGCTGGTACATAAAATAACTCCGGATCAAATCGATAACGTTATATCAGCTGAAATTCCTGATCAAACTGTTGATCCTTAGTTATTTCACGTTGTCGTTAAAAACATGATACATGGTCCGTGCGGTGAACTAAATATGAATTCGCCATGTATGATTGATTGAAAGTGTTCGAAACGATACCCAAGGCAATTGACTTCAGACACAATAAAGGGCAATGACGGATATCCGTTGTATCGAAGTAGATCACCTAATGATAATGGCAAAACGGCAACCATTAGAATGCGTAATCAGGACGTTAGAAATTGGTGATGGCAAAATACAAATCGACAGTACCAACGGATTGATCGCTGTACCGAACAATTTTTGTACAATTGCGCAATAGATAGATGAATTGATTGAATGTATTTTTCCGAATATTCTTCAGAATTACAGAAATCATGATTGGTTGAGAGAACGCGCCATTTTAGAACCGAAGAACATTCATATCAATGCCATTAATTTTCAAATTCAAGCGAAACTGCCAGGTGTAGTCACGACATATAAATCAATTGACACTGTTGTGAATCAAGATGAGGCAATGAATTATCCAATTGAATTTTTAAATTCATTGGAACCGGCTGGTATGCCACCGCATTGCTTGAATCTGAAAGTTGGTTCTTTGATTATATTATTGCGAAATATTAATCTACCAAAACTGTGTTATGGCACCAGATTGGCAGTGAAAAAGTTATTGCCAAATTTGATTGAAGCTACGATCTTAACTGGTAAATCAAAAGGAGAAGTTTGTTTGATACCGCGTATCCCTATGATTCCAACTGATGTACCATTTGAGTTCAAACGATTACAATATCCTGTGCGTTTATCACTTGCGATGTCCATAAACAAGGCCCAAGGGCAAACACTTCACGTTTGTGGTGTGAATTTGGAGGAATCATGTTTTTCACATGGCCAACTTTATGTTGCCTGTTCCAGAGTCGGTACCCCCAGCCGTTTGTTTATTCATGCTCAAAATGGAAAAACAAAAAATATTGTTTATCCAAATATTTTGGATTAAGTTTTAAAATAGCTAGCAATTAATAAAATATTTTTTTGTTTGAATAAATGAATTTGATGTTCCAATTAATTTTTTTTTTATTTCACTATATACGTAGCGAAGCACGTACCGGGCCGCTAGTTAGATATATACTTTAGTTTCACAAAAATATATCGAAACGATTAGACAAATGCTTTTAGATTTTCGAATTAGTGCGAGATAATTTAGTTGGTCCGATTAAACGTATGGTTCGAATGAGCAGAAGTTGCACAGCCTTTGAATGTCTCCTTGCTGTGGCGAGATTTTTCTTCGACGTGGTGACTATTTCGCTTGAGCCTAATGACGGCTCTCAGCATGTTTTATGGCAGTCCCGGCAGAATACGAGGGTCTGCATAACGGCAGGCAGGTCCGTAATAAGAAGGCTGTCATCTAGTGGCGTCTCCCCTCCTTAAAGAGCCAAACAAAACGAGGCACCCATAGCCCTCCATAATTCTCCCTGTTCCACTACAAAGGGACCCTAATGCGAGTTTTATGTTTACCCAATATAAAAATATACTTTCCACACACACAATGAGCCCAAATGAAAGAGAGGGGGTCACAGACAGATTACAGGGCTGCGATGCTTCGTGATTAGTGTGTTTTGGGGTTGCGACCCTTGGGACCACCGTGTGTCCGTAATGGCCACGGGGGTGCGACGGTTTCGTCAAGACTGGTTCTGGGTCAACGACTCACCAGGGGATGATTTTTTATTGCTCTTTTTTTTTTTAACAGCCCCCCTTGACTGATAAATTATTCATGAATTGACTATGACAAGGATCACTATGATTTAGAGCAGCCTTTATCTATGGTTACATTCAGAGGCGTTTCTTCCAGCAGTTTGATGTCCAGATGTTTCTCGCAAAAGCAGAAAGGTGAAATTAAAACCATTCGTGGTTAAGTCTGTTATAAGGGAGATAAAAATTTTGACATTACTGGGAGAAATACGGTGGAATGTACGAACTTATTTTTTTTAACATTCCTTTCGGATATTTTCCAGTTTTGACTTGTCCAGAATCTTTAGTAATTACATAGTATTGATAACACAAAACGGTCTCTATTTGCCTCTGAAACATCCAAACATCCAGTTTTATATATATAGAAGAAGACAAAATAAATTGTTGTATGTGATGCCAATACTGAGATATAAAATTACTACACGAAAAATCTCTGGACATTGAGCGAGTACAATCAAAAAATATTGCTCTAGCTAGCAGAATGGTCACTAACACCAAATCTCAATTTTATTTTATTTTTATTTTTTATGAAAATACTGTCGCAGATAATCAGGTGTACTGAAAAACTTGGCACACGAATTTGTATGTTCTTTCTTGTGACATTCTTAGGCGCTGTTTTGGAACTGTACAAAATGTTTCAAAGCTAACCTTTATGTCTGCGTTGCCACGCTTAGGAGTCGGTTCTTTTCAGTTCAAAAGCATTGAGAAGCAAAATTCTACCATATATTGTATCGCTATATACAAAAGCGAACTTCGTAAAAGCGAAATACAATACGTTGCTTATTGGTAATGACGGAGAGGAATGAAAAATGTATAGTTGTTGTAGAGGGTTACTACAAAAGAATCATCCACTTTCAAAACCCGATTTATTCCAAAGTATTATACTTTCAAATATGATTGATATATGAAAAAAAAACCACAAAATATCCAAGTTTTATGCTCACTCTACAAATGTTCTTTGTGTGCCCCCTTGGTTACACGACACACGTCCAGGCTGTAGATCGATTCAATCTACACGTTTTGTAGCGTGATCGCGTCAATGTTCATCAATGCATCACTGATCCATTTCTTCAGATCTTCTATCGTTTTTGGTGGTGGGGATTTCTTCAGATCTTCTATCGTTTTTGGTGGTGGGGGTACGTAAACAATGTACTTAATGTGTCCGCAAAGTAAGAAGTTTCACATTGCCTCCATTTCGGGAGAGACTGAACTGAATTTGTTACGGATACTGAACTAGTGCTGCCACGCCACATAGTGTACAAACATGGATATTTTGTGGTTATTTTCATATATTAATCATATTTGTAAGTATAATACCTTTGAATAAATCAGGTTTTGAAAGTGAATGTTTCTTTTGTAGTAACCCTGTATATTACAGTTTGCCCAGATATCATTGATCGTGCTGTCAAATTCTTCTGCAGTGTCGAAGTATTGAAATCTGGCTTCCATTTACACGCTTTAGACTTGTTTCAAATGGTTTATGGACAAGATAAGATTGGGTATGCGAGACACTACTATTTTATCTGTCATCAGTCTTTCTACTGGCTTGATGCAATCCTCCATCCCTTCCTATCTTGTGCTAACATCTTCATCTCTACATATCCCTTACAACCAATGTCCTCAATTATCTGCTTCATATATTCTAATCTCTGTCTTCCTCTACAGTTCTTACCCTCGACTGTTCCCTCCACTAACAAATTAACCAATCCAGCATGTCTCAAAATATGACCTACCAGCCTGTCTCTTCTTTCTGTAAGCTTCTTCCACAAACTTCTTTTCTCACCCATCATTTCCAAAACTCGTTCATTTCTTACTTTGTCTGTCCATTTAATTTTCAGCATTCTTCTGTAGCACCACATTTCAAATGCTTCAATTTTCTTTCTTTCCGGTATTTCTAAAGTCCATGTTTCGCTACCGTAAAGTGCTGTGCTCCACACATAGAATTTTAAAAATGCTTACTAATTCCTAGATCAATATGTGAAACTAAAAGATTTATCTTTTTCATGAAGACTCTTTTTGCTAGTACTATTCTGCTTTTAACATCATTCCTGCTTCGTCCATCAGTTGTAATTTAGCTTCCCAAGTAACAGAATTCACTTACTTCTCCTATTGCATACGATCCTATTTTTATATTTTAGAAAGGTTTTAATAGATCCAAAAGGCAACGTAACCTAATCTTACGTTCGTTCTTTTCCTTAAAGTAGTTATTCCAGTTGAATAAGGCAGATTTAGCCACAAGAGGGAAGCTACTTTACTCATTTAGCCTAAAGCGAGTTCCAAATTGCTTCGCGAGGCTTTGAAATAAATGCAAATCAGCAATTTATTTGGACTGGCTAATGAGACTAGAGGCGACACGGGTCGTTAGCGCTTACCTCCCACCAACGCAAATTCCTGACCGTAATTATACGCCCTAGGAGGCAGCTCATAGGTCGTTAAAAAGTTTCAAATGAAATGCACTAAGTATTTATTCTTATGAAACCAGATTTCACAAAAATCTTAAGTAAAATAAGTTAATGTTATTTTTCAGGCAAAACCGTAAGACGCTGTAGACGCGCCCTAAAGCCACAACAACAACAACAAAACCGTAAGAGCACACTTGCTATTGCTTATGAGTATTCGTCACGATTTAAGACTCAGAGGAATGGTGAATGACGCGACATTGTCTTCTAAAGCTTATTATGCGCCAAACAAGTTGTTATTCAAATAGTTTGATACAGATAGCATTATTCCACTTGTATTAGAAAACAACAGCAAACCACATAAGAACTACGTAACCATCCAAGCGACGATGTATATGCCTAACTTGAAAACCATTCGCAACACTCCTGTTTTTCATGATAGATAAAACAAACCTTTTTACTTAGGGCTTTACGCCTCGTCGACGGATAAGGTCATTAGAGGCGGGATGGGATTGGGTACAAGGAACGGGAAGGAATTCGGCCATGGCCTTTTTTAAGGAAGCATCCCGACATTCGCCTGGAGTGATTTGGGGAAACCAAGTAAAACCCAAATCTGGATGCCCGGACGGGGATTCGAACCAGCGTCCGCCCGAATGCGAGAAAACAAATATATGTTGATAATATATTTAATGCAATATAACAATAATAATAATAATGATAATGATAATTGATATAGATAGATATTTAAGTTCAGGTACTACTCAATAGAATACTAAGAGGAATACAAATCGACCTGTACACTGAAAACTATGTTACTAAATTGGATAAAAAGTTTCCTGTGCGTTAATCGGTGACAAACTAACATTATGTGTGGATTTATTAAAATACTTTCATTAGTTTTTGCCTGATGCACTAATAGAGCAATAAAAAAAATTAAAATTCGAGAACTTTGTAAATAATCGGAATATAAAAATTACACTATGTCCCCACATATGACATAAGCAATCCGTTCATTAGTTTTTGCGGGATGCGCTGAGAGACAAAATTTTTATGTTCTTTGGCATCTCTATCATCATTATTGTACATTACAACTACTCTTACTGAAGTAAATTGAAAATACACACACAATTTTTCGGGTGGGGTAGCATATTCTCCACCAGCGGAAAACTGTTACTGACCTGTTGAAATTTGGATTAACTGCTTCCTTATAATGTCCTCTTCACGATTTGCACTCTCCTTTTCCGGAGAAGTCGCCACCAATTAAACTAAAAATTCTGAAATATGACATTGCAGCGCAGCTTGTAGATGCGAAATCAGTGATAATCTCTTGAAATGTTGGTTTAATCCTTTGTTTTAATGTGTTTTAATGTTTTCTTGCCGTTTTAGCTTCACTCCGTTATAAAACGTCGCATGAAATTAACAGATACAAAATATTTATCCGAAATGTAGTACAACAACGCTCGCCATATTACAGTCGATATAGGCAGTCAGAGATAATCGATTGCTTCCGTTGTAAACAAATGTGCAGTTCCCGAGATGGCTGCCGCAGAACGAACTTCCCGTAAATTTTTTACTCTTGGTCCAGGCCGAATTTCAACCTAACCACGATCACTATGACAAAACGAACCTGTTTACGTTGATATGATCCTTGTTCTGATAATTTTTGTGTCATTTTTAAAGTGCTGCTAACATTTCGCCGTTGCGGAGCGTCCCACATTTCATTTTAGTTTAATTGGTGGCGAATTTTCCGGAAAAGGAGAGTGCAAAACGTGAAGAGGACATTATAAGGAAGCAGTTAATCCAAATTTCAACAGGTCAGTAACAGTTTTTCGCTGGTGGAGAATATGCTACCCGACTCAATTTTTCTACAATTTTATTGTGTATAATATCCCTGTAGTATAGACTTGCATTGGGCAATTCTTATAATCACTCTCTTTCCGACTTTTAATTAGTTTCCAGGTTTCACACCATTACGACAAGCGAGAATCCAACTTGCCCACTCGAAGACAGCAATTATATAGCAATGGGCGCGCCCCCTCATCATCCAAGCTAGACTTACACCGCTGTCCGTTTTATGGCGTCTCTAATCTTCGGCCGAACCGCCCTCGGCGGTCAGTTACCTCGACCGGGCTTCGAACACGCGACACACTGCCCACAGCCCAGGACGAGGTAATTGGAAGCTAATTGGCACTGATTCAGTGGTAACTACGAGGACGAGCCGTGACGCGAGTGCGGGAAAAATAATTACGCCCCGCGGTTTGAAGCGAGTGGGTGTGCTAATGACGGACTGCTGATTGTGAATGTAGAATTAGAGCCAGTTAAGGATAGGACGGAATTTACGAGCGGAGGCAGCGACTCGGGAATTGAAAATAACTCATCTGACCGGCATCGCAAAGGCGACTGGACGAGACGTCCAAAAAGAATATATTAATGTCGAGTTGTGGCCAGTTGCTTTTTAGAGGGTTGGATGAGAGTATTGTCTTAAACGAAAATCACGTAACGACTTAATGACGAGAAAACCCACTACTTATCTTGAGTGGCTTTTTAAAATTTCCAACTTTACGAGGGTGACCTGAAAGGTTTTGCTGACGCCTGCAGGGTGGAATAAGTTATTATTTGTACCTTCAACAAAAACACGAAAAGGTTCTTCTTCCTTCTATTATTATCCCTCATTGCAGGGTCTGCTCTACTGGATTACTTCCGCTTAAGCCGATCTTGTGTATCTTCAGGTGAGGTATCCAGCCAGCGCCTCATGGGTCACCCTCGTAGTCTTCTCTCACGACTTACATCAAGTGCAGTTCTCGCAATTGAAGAGTTTTGGGCGTACCATCAAAGACGACACTCCCGCATTTTTTCAGGAATTGGAACGACTTCAAATGCCGCCCGAACGTCAATTCTGATACGGTCCAATCTTCATTTGCAAGTCTTTTTTTTTTTTATTTTTTTTTCTTATTGCTTTACGCCTCGTCGACGGCTAAGGTCATTAGAGGCGGGATGGGACTGGGGACAAGGAACGGGAAGGATTTCGGCCATGGCTTTTTTTAGGGAAGCATCCCGACATTCGCATGGAGTGATTTGTGGAAACCATGGAAAACCCAAATCTGGATGCCCGGACGGGGATTCGAACCCGCGTCCTTCCGAATGCGAGGCCAGAACGTTAACCGTTCACCCACCACGCTCGGTCCCATGACATTCAGCTGTTGCTCTTTTTTTACCTGATTTGCCAACATTCGGCTCCATACAGTGACACTGAATGGTTCTGTAAATCTTTGATTTAAGGTACAGTGACTCCTTCCGGTCGAAAAGGACCCCTGTGACATGACGCAACTTCATGCAGTCTGTATTGACACTGTTTCGGACGTCTTGGAGCGTCAGACCATCAGAATAGATTAGTGTTCCCAGGTATTCGAAATCAACTGACTTACAGAGTCCAGTGCCGTCGTTGTTAACAGACCCATCACTTGGAACTCTACACTCCATGTAGTTGACAGACGAAATGATTGATGTCTACATTTTCTAATGGTGGTTATAATGGAGAAATTGATTATATAAAACGATGCTATCAGAATAACAGGAGTCATATTTCTGTACAAGGTATCACAGTATAAAATAAAAAACTTATACTTGGCGATCGAAGAAGTAGAACAACAAGAAAGTTTTCTGACAGAGCTCAAAGATAAAGGATAATAACTGGAAGTGAAGTTTTAGATGAAGAACCACTGCAGGTGGCATTGCAATGGTCAGTACTAACATTGCAATGACATGGCGACTTCCGTAACAGGACTATTACAACTTATAAACAACCAATATCAACAGACTTTGAATGACTACCATCGCAGCAATAACCAGTCAGATGTTATTGCAGCACACAAATTCCTCGCTAAACGGATTTTGCGAGTTTACTGCAGCATTATTTCAGCTGGTCAATAACGTTAATTCAGTCATGCAGTTTTATTACAGTATTGGAGGGATTAATCTCAATCTCTACTCTCGCTGAAATAATACATTACTTATATTCTTAATGCCAATTGTTTAAAAAATATGGGCATTCTGAAACAGTTGCAGCACGGAAGTCCCATTTAGTTTTAGCATGAATAGCGGCAATATTTCAGTACGGCTATCAAAAATTATTACGCCGTCAGCGTATCTGAGCATTCATATGAATTCTCAATTCTCTTAAATCCCAATATTTACCCCTGAATCAGAACAGAAGTTGAAAAGTCAATAAGTCAAAACGTAGCACTAACAAACATCTGATTGGTTTTCTTATGGATTTATATTTTGTCAACGGTGAGAACATCAGAGGCGGAAAAGGAATGGGAGCAAAGAACGGGAAAGAAATCGGCCATGGCCTTTTGAAGTAACCATCCCGGAATTTTCCTGGCGTCATTTCCAGCAAGCGTGGAAAAGTGGATGGCGTTAGTCACCCCTGCTTTTGGTAATTTCAGTTTGGATCTTGATGTAGTATCCTAAACCTCCCGCAGCTATCACATTGAGACAAAGTAACAGTTTAGGCACGTACCAACCAACCTCATGTCGAGTGTCAGAGATTTTGGGCAAAAATGTCCATCATTCTGATCTTGGAATATAGGGTAGGAGAGGTATTGGTGTACAATTTCTATTATTCAGATCCTGTACCGAGGCACTTTGTTAAATCTAAAACTTGTTCATCATGTATAAGAGTGAACACACACTGTAACGTTCTCACCCCCTCATTTTAATTATTCTCGGCTAGTTGTTTACTGATTTATTATCGGACCTCTTTGCCGGAGATTGACTGCATTCATATTTTAAACTTTTTAACAGATCACAAGGTGAAGGGCGAAACAGTAAAAAAAGAAATAATACTTAGGTAGATGTACCACAATAATTTGAATTTATATTCTGATAACACGAAAACTTTGATACACTACCAGGTCTCTGTTCAGACACATATACTGTATTCAATTTTAAATCATCATCTTGATAAGACACGTATATATTTACTTCTTTATGTACTTAGTTAACTTTACTTTACAAACTGTGAGCGAGAGTGATGTATGGCAGATTTACACAGAGAGAGAAGCAAAACATAAAATATGAACCTACATCACTCACGGCAGGGCCACCGCACGAGGCGGATCCGTGAACTTCAACTCTGCAACACCGAGCAAAAACTGACCAGAACTGAGGACCTATGATCTCGTTGTGGGGCCTTATATAATACCCGCCTAACGGTATTCGGGTGGGCTGACCTTCTTCTGGGGTGAGTAGTACCAACATTGGCTTCTTGCCTCCCCGTTGGCGGGAAGACCATCTCTGCCAAATGGGAGGAAGCACAGAGTTCCACCGATACTACCCCACCCCAGAGATGACTTTTTTTTTATCTGCTTAACGTCTAACAACGAGGTCTTTAGAGACGGAAAAAGATGGGTGGCAAGGAATGGGAAGGGCCATGGCCTTTTGAAGGAAGCATCCCGGCATTTGCCTGGAGTGATTTGGAAAACCATGGAAAACCCAAATCTGGATGCCCGGACGGGGATTCGAACTTCCATCCTCCCGAATGCGAGGCCAGAACGCTAGCCGTTAAACCACCACGCTCGGTGGGTGATTCTCTGTGTTCGTGGGTGGCTATAGTACCATCCTACTCCCCGCCAAGACCGAGGGCGGGAACTGGGTGCTTGACCTCTTCAGCATGGCCTGGCAGCCATGACAACAGTTTATAGCCCACCTAAAAACTTAAAATAAAATCTCCCTGCCTCACTCTCGCTACCATAATTAAAATTCCTTAATACTATTAAATATTACTTCTAATTATAATTTTAAATCGTTTTGTGGCGTCACAAACCGACACTGTAGATGGTGATTAATCTTACGGATGGGCATGTAAATGTTGTCATTTAGCAGAACATTGGTGTCTTTCGGGCGGATAGGATTGAATGAACCAACTCTGGATTTCGACCTAATACACAAGAAAAAAAGAGGAAAACATTATATTTAGCAAACAACGCCAGTTATGAAGACAAATACAACAATAGTTGGAAACATGGAAAAAAGGACCGAACGTGGTGGGTAAGCGGTAACGTTCTGGCCTCGTATTCGGGATGACGCGAGTGCGAATCCCCGTCCGGGCACCCAGATTTGGGTTTTCCATGGTTTCTCCAAATCACTCCAGGCGAATGCCGGGATGATTCCTTTAAAAGGCCATGACCGAGTTCATTCAGTTCCTCGCATTCCATCCTTTCCCCACTCTAATGACCTCGACGACGTGCAAAGCCATAAGCAAAATAAAAAGGGACTGCACTGAATCGGTAGGACTTCCGCGGGGGCATCAATAAAAGTTCAGGTTGTCCTATACCCTGTTCACTCCGGACTGGCGGCTCAAGGTCACGTTACCCTTGCCCCTTTTCTCTCCTCGTCAACCCCTCCCTTCCTCCCTCACCAAGCTGAATGAAGTGTCCACGTAAGCAAGTGGTAAATTTCCCGTTCGCATGTAGGAGAAAGGTCAGAAGAGTGGTGATAGAGCAGGCCGACCTTGAACCGCCTGTGTTAACTGAAAGGCGTAATACTTATCACAATATGGATCAGGCGAAACGTAAAATTTAATATCTGCCTGAAAGCATAATAAGTAGGTCAAAAATGATCAACAAATTTCCCTCGCCTGCTCTTAGCCACTTTAGGTGCGCACGAATCAAAATTGTATGCGTTCTATTTCAGCTCTGATGTCATTACCCCCTTTGTGTCACAGACCAAAAGGCGCGGTCCATTACCGAATTACCGGCACGAACAACCCCGGCGCGCCTGCAGCAATTACCCGCCCTCATCACCCGCTCCAAATTGACACCACTAGCCCGTTTTATGGGAGCCCGCTTCTTCGGCTAATACGCCCCCGCTCAGTAATTGCCCCGCCTGGGGCTCGATCACGCGACCGGCAGACCAATTGTCCGGTAATTGACGCAGGTCCAATGGGTTCTCCGAAAAGAGCGCGTGACCCGAATGTGCAAAAATAATTAGCGTACGCAGTTAAGCCGTAACTGCAGTGGGGTCAGTATCTGAATGTACTAATCAGGGTCCGCCACCGCTGATTGCGAATGCGCAATTAAGCTCGTTTTAGGACTGCGACATAGTTTACGAGAGGCAGGTAGCGACGTGAGTAATTCATCTTCGTTGTCAGCCCAGAGTAGTTTTACTGCCCGCCTTGCACAACCGACGTACTACCCAGCCGCTGTTTCGCAGCGGTACCGCATGGGTCATCTAACAGTTATTGCGACTGTTGCAAAGTAATTTCCATAATAACTAAGAAAGGGATGAAACAGCTAGTTTAACATCCTGGCGTGAGGGAGGTGTTAGCGGTAAAGGTATAAAACTGTCTACCGTGAATGATTTACAGTCTTGTTCTCAACCAGGTGACACTGGAGGCCTCACAAATTCGTGAAATCACCACATAGGTGGATTGCTGCTTAGTATTGCACATTCGTGTTCAGCGATCTAAAAATGGGGTCAACGGTTTGCTGAAGGGAAGAGACAAGTGACTGATGATGAAGACACTAGGTTGGCCATTAACGAGAAAAAATTGCCTAAATTAGTGAAACAATTCACCATAGGCACTATTTGGGGGATACTGTAGAGGACATTGATAGTTTCTAAAGAACGTGGAAAGATCTTCTGTTTTTGTCTGGCGGTGTTTACACTTGTTGTATAAAAATACAGGAGTTCGGGGGGCAAAGGATTTTTGCATACAAAAATTTAAAAAAAACCCCGAAACCCGAAGGTTGGTTGGATGCTCCCGAAGGAGGCATACTAAGCCATTGTGTCAGAGGTAGGACAGCCAGTTCCTTTCCTCTGGGACCTACAGTTTAACGTGGAATCCGAACCACGGAGCGGCCTGGCGTAACTCATATGATCAAACACAATTCTTAAAAATTCCTGCGCCTGCCGGGACTCTAACTTTTCAAAAGCAAGCGCCTTAACCACTGAGCTACCAGACCGCTCATGCATACCAAATAAAAGGAATAAATGCAGATCACCTCATTTAATCAAATATATTTAACCACATCTTCTTCATCACCTTTTCAAAATTACGTGGCTCGGTCTAGTTGGGGGGGGGAGGGGGCCGTTTGGTTAGAAGGCTCGCTGCGCTACGTGGTGGGAGGTGTGTGTGTGGGGGGGTAAATGAGGTATAGGTAGAACACACAACAGCATGTGAATATTTATTTCCTTCATTTAATTATCTCCGTATGTAATTTACAATAGTCGGACAAAAGAAAACAGTAGTATATGTCTTCTGGAATCAATAGGGAAAAAAACTACGTGGGGGGGGGGGATAGAGTGAAAAGCTACTTCGGGCTACGTGGGGGGGAGGGGTTCACAGGAGGCCAAACTGGAGCTACGTGGTTTATGGACGCTATGTGCTAGCGGGGGAAGTGAAACGTAGCCATCTCTCTGTGAAATGTGTAGCTATATTCTGTGTGTGATAAGTGTATTTTTTTGTGAACTGTATAGTTTATAAGGCGGGACCTTCTCGGCATTCGTCTTGATGGCAGAGGAAAACCACCTAAAAACCGCGGTCAGGCCATCCGGCTCGCAGGGGCCTGGCATCGTGCCCGGTCCCATTGCATCTCAGCCCACTGAGCCACACAGGCGGGTTACAGTTCTTCTGCATAACGTCAGGTACATTGGCATATTACAGATGTTAACCGTTTTTAACCATGCATAATTGATGAATGGTGTGCGGATTCAAATTCCGAAGACTGGACCAAGTAAAGTAATCCTGTGTGCTTATTAACTGCGACAGAATTTATTATAATTATTATTAATTTAACTGTGGTGGATCACACGCTTCAGTGACAATTCTCTTAGCCTTCTAATTACCTTTTTTTAAGTTATCTTAAATAATTTGAGTGTTAAATTCTTCCATCTAATTTGGCGATTTACGATTTTAAATTCCTTCGACGTTTTTAGTAAATTATTTATCACTTCACTTGGTAATTTGTTACCCACAAAATAAAATTTTCCCACACCCAGGTAGTAATTTTCCCCACACGGCTACTTTTGGGCTAAGTGAAAATTTTACTTTAACTTTTTTCGTCACTAGAGGCCAACTGTTCATCAATATACTCCAGTCACAAACCCCCTTTCGCCTGAAATGAGTAGTTATTTTACGGTCACCATCATCTCTTCCCTGCCATATACTACGTGTAATTATTTTCGAAATGTAGTTCACAATCCCCTGTGTAAGCTTTATAACAACCAATATCACCCCCTTCTGCCTTCCAATAATTCCCGATACAGATCTGTTAAAGATGCAGGTTTGGATGTTACTGGAAGGAAGGAGAGTGACAGATTGTGTAAAGATAAACAATGGCAATTAGTTTAGATGGATGCTGAGAGAAGAGTTTGGAGTGTTATGACGACAAACCAGCAGCTGATTTCAGACATAAAGAGGTGATACAGTTTCGATTTATGGGCAAAGGAGTCAGGGAATGCAACAATATATCAATGAGAATCCAACAATAAAAACTACATCATATTGTGAAAGAAAATAAAGAAAGAAGTTTGAAGACAACTAGGCATAAACATAGTTGATTTATCGTACCTTCTGAAAGGACTATTCGGATAAGGGAGCGTCCATAAATTACGTGATGTGAAATAGGGGGGGTCTGGCGAAATCTCACCAAGCGGGAGGGGAGGGGGGGGGGTCAACGGAAATCTCAGTGAGGTTTTGGAAATTTTTGTTGAACTCTAGAGAACTAAAAACAAAAAGTCTACAAATGACGCGAAAGTCGATTTTAGAGGGGTATTTCTTCGAAAAGTGGGGGTGTAACCGGCTTTTGAAGGGTGAGACCTAAAAAAAAAAGGTCTCAGAAACTTGCTAGGGCGATTTCTAGGGGGGGGGGGGGGATCTATCGGACCAGATCTCACGAAGTCTCACCAGTGTGAAAAGGGGGAGGGGGGTCCGGAAATCCGGAAAAACACTTCACGTAATTTATGGTTGCCCCCTAAAGAAGGTGAACGAATTTTATGGAAAATTTCGTGTGATGCAAAAGTAGACATTTTCAAACTGAACATATATATTATATACCATCATAGTCAATGATGGTATTATTCAGGGACTAAGTCACGAAACGCGCAGAAACAATTGTTCAGTCGTACCGAGATAATGAAAAATTTAAACGCAGAAAATTACGCACTGGGAATAGCTTGACCCGATGAAGTGTCACCTGTGAGGAGTGGATGTCCTTCAACAAGGCTCGAGACGCCACTGTCCCGACAGCTCCTTCATTGGAGCCATAAAGCCGCCTGTCCGACACGGACGTCTAGCGCCCACAGCTCCGGGCGGCGGTTTAATTAGTTAATTCGGAAGGAAGGCTCCTCGGGCGTCGTAATTAAACGTGCGTGAGCGTAACGCACACGGCCTCCCTCAGACGCACCGCCGACAAAAGGAATTAATTAATTATTCCACAGAGCGGCTTAGACCGCGAGTTGTTCCATCTCGGCAGAAAGTCGACAACGCTGCTTCGGAGTTTCTGTTCGAATGCCAACTTTATCTCGTCACCTCAGAGTGCCACTTTACTCCAAGAACGTTGCCCGATATCATTCAATACTAGAGGAAGACGACGATACACAGAAAATTTATGTTTTTAGGCCTAGCTTGAATATGTTTAGACCGTAACAAAGGATAAATTCGATTCTTGTTAATATATCTTTCTCCTTGCCACCACGAAATACAATCAGGAAATGTCACTTAATTCTTTGTGATATGTATGTTTGCTGAACACTTGTCACATTCCGAAAACTTTATTCACTATATTGTATAACACATTAAAAAAAAAAATTAACGTATTGAAATAATTACATGGTAAAAGTGTCAAAATATACATAAGATCCAAGTTTCCCTCTGCGTTGAGAATTAAAATAGTCTTCTCGGGGAATTAGCAGGATGTTTTCACGCGATATTTCCGCGATCATAACCTTGTCGCCATGGTGATGGTGAATTCTTAGTCACGTCTGCGATGCAGTGCCTCTTTCACCGACATAAACGTCTCTTCCGTCTATTACTGGTTGACTTGTCAGGTTGTGAAATGGCTGAGGCGGATGACTTCCATTCGAGAAAACTACTCTTTTAGTAAACCGCATTTTAGTTTGGGGGAAGTAACTCCATTCTTCGTGATCTTTCACTATGGTCTTTTGGTTGTGAGAAGAAATGAGATTTAAAGTTTTGGTGCAGCATTTCATCTCCAAGACCTCATTCCGCTATAGGTCCCATTCATACAGTTGGAACTCGTTCATTCGTCTATGAAACGTAACTAATCTTGTGCTCTCTTTTTCACCCAAATGTGTCGTTACAATAAATAATTTTTTACAGCAAGAAGTAAAAGCTTGACACCGCATTACCAATAGCATCAATTTATTGCCGTGGACAAGGAGACTGTTTCCACTTTTTCAGCCGTTGTCTTCAATTGTAATAACTGCCGTATGAGCTGGGAGCAAATGCAGAGTGTTTCTCTCAACTTCTTAGGTTTCTGTTCTCACTTAGTTATATGAAATAATTTGTTACACATTCCAGGGCTAATGGATCAATAATTAAATTTATTCCCTTTACTTGTGATTCATTTACTTGTGTTTCCTATTCGTGTTTCAAGAGACCGAAAGTTTGCGAAGAAAACTTGAAAACTACCAATGGAACCATGAATTATTATTTCTTAAGCTAACACTTCATCAGTTAACTCAAATGATTCCAGATCTATTAAAGTCCCTCGTAAATTGAAACGCTCAGCTTTTAATCGATTCGAATACAGCTTCGAGTATAGATGGTTTAAATTACATCCATGTTCCATTTGTGATGACGCAGCTTGTAATTAGTTTTCTTCTTCGAACGTTACTTCCAGTAGACAATGACGTCATTAAGATCGAGTGTATTAATCATTATCAATGATGTTTAATGCACGTTTGAACATGTGGAAACTCATACTGAAAGATTAGCTACAAAATTTAAATATTTTTAATAGAATTCTGGTATAACTGGCGCGTCGGGTACAGTATAACGATTCCACTGCGCCTTCAAATCGAACATTCTTGTGCCCTGCAATCTCCCCACCACTGCCTCTCCGATTTATATCTAATTGAACTGTCAAAACCAGCTCCACAAGGCAATGCATAGCGAGAAGGCGAAATGTTTTAACTATCTCTCCCGCTACGGGAACGAACGCTTTAATCTCGTTTGCATCTATGATTTACTGTATCGGCCAATTTTCCACTTGTCGCCTAACTGCTCCAATTTGGAAAATGACTTCTTCATTATGAAACCGTTAATGGAATTTACGCGGCAACTGCAACACCACAAATATTTCACGAGTCCAGCGCAATCGATAGATTCGGCTGCCCATTTGTCCAGAGGCAACATTTAGAACAGGAACCCTCTATCTGTCATTGGATCTGGCAGAAGGCAACTTAACCAATTCTGGATGACCTGCAAAGCAATAATTCAAACTTCCTCACTTACTCCAAATTACTCTGAAAATAAACAAAAATTCAGTAGAAAAAGTATCAATCAAATCCTGTTATTGGTTTTAAAGAATAACTTCATTGCTAAGATATGAATTGGCTATCAGCTAGTGTTTGAGTTTTATAATGTATTAATCTAGAGATTTTCGGAGCCATACACTCGGTCGAAATTTTATAATAATGCAAGAAATAGTAAAAAGTAAAAATTTGACAGTCACAAAACACACAAAAACAAATGTAATCGGACTAATTGCAAAGCAACAATAAACTACAATTTAAAGATTCAGAAAGATAAGACTGGCCCTTATTATAAGCCCAAACTGCTTTACGGTGCTGAAATGGTATACCAAATGTATTTTCTCTCCAAGAGAATATCATACTCATTAGCACCAAACTAAAAACAAAACATCAATAAACTGATGATGACAGGCGACATACCCACTTTGCATATTGTGAAGGAGATATAGGCCTATAATAACGTAATAGTAAAAATTCGGAAGTTGGGAAGCAACCAGCTGCAGTATGTTTTACTAAATTTGGTTGGTTGTTATGATGTTAGAAAACTGATAACCACAGTACTATGCCAGAACTTTAAATATTATCCTCGTTACCTACGGAAGTCACTACATACCTCTTATAGAACAAAAACTACTGTGTTGGGAGCTTCACAACAAATGTTCAAACACCTAAATTCAAATCAGATCAAGGCTTTTAAACAGGAAATTTTGGCTATATCTCTTCGTATGTCCATTAGTTCCACCGTTTGAAAACTCTTGTTATCGACAGTCATATAAACAAAAAGGCAACGAGTTGAAGAAATCATACAGAAAAATGAGAAAGAGGAACTAGCAGATCTAGACACGTGAGGATTGTTATAAACATAAAAATCAATAATCATTACTATTGCTGAAAAATATGGAAAATTTTCATATACAAAATGCTACTATGGTTAAAGAAGGAAATTATTAAACGGCTGACCAATCAGTCCTAGTAGTAACCGCAAAGATGTTTTGTTTTTGGAAATACAGAGGGGAAAACTGTAATGAAAAACTGATTTTGAGTTTCCCCTCATTTCGCCCCATCGAGGTTTAACTCGTTGATCTTAGCGGGTAGAGCGAACCAACAGTTTAAGGTAGAATTCCAACTATGGAGCGTCAGAACATATATTATGACAGAAAAGCTTTGCCGGAGATGAAGGTCAATTTAAGGGGCCAATGGAAGTCCCCTCCAAGACCGGAATTCTAACCGTGGTCCACTGACCTCTTTTAAACATCTTACCACTGAGTCAAAGACAGATCTGTAAAATAACAACTGTTATACGCCTTGGGTTTAACCAATATTCTCCAATACAAAGACTTAACACACTTGGAGACTGTCTCAACCAAAGTAATACTTGAAGACAGTGTCTTGAAAAGTGTCAGCAATCGAAATTGAATCGAATCAGAGAATACAGGCGATCAATTTTCATGAGATCGTTGGTTGTTTTCTCCTTCCTGGAACACACGGTATCGCATAGAATCAATGTTGTCTCATTATTTGGAATTATAAACAATTTATCTAAACAAACACACCGTGGCTTATATCATTGCAGTATCAAGATTGAGCATAAAAAGAGATTAATTCACATTTTCACATTCCGGTTTAAATTTTTGTTCTTTTTCGCAAAGTAAAAATATTTCTAACAGCGACAAAGATCAAACTGAATTAAGAAAAAGTGTTCCAAATGTTTTTGTGAAGTAGTGAGTTGCATGGATCGGAGACAAGGTTAAAGAGGAACTAAAATTACTTGAAAAGTTTTGAAACGTATTTGTCGAGAAATGGAGAGAGTGGAATTGGACGAAAAGAATCAGGCGGTCCTGAGCAGGTAAGGAGTAGACAGAGCCCTAGTTGGAATTATAAGATGAGGAAATCGTCTTTGTTAGGTCACATGCTAATTAGGAATTGTCTACGAAGGAGGATCATGAACAGAAAACGTAGAAAAATGAAGAAGAAAGTTTGAAATGTCAACAGATATCAAAGAGAAATAAATGAAGGAAGAAGTTCAGGGCAGGGAGAAATGAAATGTGTTCCATTGATACAAGTCGAAAGAACAATCCATCAAAGTACTACATTTGTCCCTACACTGACATGACAGAAATACAAAGGTAAATTTTTATCTTATAATGTTTAATTTTGTTGGTGTACAGCTTTCAGGTCACCAAAAAGCGAAACAGCTACTCCATAAAACAACTTGTGACCTAGGATTTACGCACTTTCACTTCAAGCCGGATTTCGTATGTCTCGCAGAGTACATGTAAACACACACACACACACACACACAAAAACTTACGACACAAGACTTTTTATCGAACAATGATTCCTATCGACGAAGGAAGGTTATCAGATATGCTAATAGGAAATCTGCTCTAATGTCCTTGAAAAGAAACCAAGAATTTTGTATCACACCTCACGAACGTCCGTTCCTGTAAAATACTGATGCATTGATTCAATAATTTAATCTAAATTTTGCGAAAGTTTTCGTTGAGAGAGCACGAAATTAAAATTAAGTTGTTTCTAAACTTTAAGATGTGTAGGGGATTCAGATTAATCTCGTATTCCTGAAAGTTAGACATTGGACGTGAATGCTCTTATTTTGTTAGTTATGTTCGCTTAACGTGATCTATTGGAGGTAAAAATATCTTCTCAGAGCGTTACTGACAAACCGATTAATCATGGAGAAACGAACAGGAAACGCATTTGTTATAGCCCCTGTATGAAATACGAGGAGAACTGGCGCTATTCCTCTTAGAATTATTATAGGGACTATTTGTTTAACACGTCACTAATCGTGATTCGTGAGTGTCGGCTTTCGGCAACTTGTTAGTTTAATCCGCGTGCTAGAGGAGTTAAATTCGGAAACGTAAATGAGTTAACTTAAAATTTATTATGGGCATAAATATAGATTACAAAGTTTCTCAACGGATTTCGTACATCAGGGTTGGACAGATAAGCTAAAACCGTAATGTTGTGGCCATGGAAGATGCAGTTGACTCAAGAGCACGCATTAGTCAACACGAAAGTGTAATGATCCCCGAAATTAAAACTCCCTACTCTGATCACAGTCCTGATGAATGATTCTTAACGACGGACGAAAAAAAAATATGTGTTGACTAGGACGAACGACAGAAGTGAGAACTTAACTGATTTAAGTCTCTCTAGTGAGAAGGTAATGTTAGTATGCATAATCTCTGTGAGACTGCTGACGGATGGCGCTTGAACGACTCTTCACAATTTTTTTTTTTTTTAAATTGTTAGTTGCAAGTTATCATCTGTAACATACAGTTAGATACTACCAAGGAGCTTCTTTGTAGAACTTGTTGTAACGTACAATTCACAAAATCCTCTATCGAATTATGTATGTGATTATTTTATCGAAATAAATATCTAGTTAATAATCAAATTTTCTTAAAATTACTAATTTAATTATTTTGCGTAAATTGTAAACTGATAGAATAATCGCTATAGTTATCCCGTAATCCTTAGGAGACTACATATTACAGTAAGTTACAACAGAATTTTCCGATCAGTCGTTTCAGAAATAAACTGTGAGAATTCGTGTATCAAAACCAAACAACATCTAATAATTTTCAAATCAGCTTTCATTTGGTATTCATGAAGTAAAATAAAATTCTTTCAGTTCTATACCACATCACCTATAATTACTTTAACCACACTTATTTTTTGAAGTATTTCGTTATAATCGTGTTTAAGGCTGTAAGAGCTAAAACAGTGTACAATTACGAATGTTTTTTTTACTTATGGCTTTACGCCTCGTCGACGTCGAGATCATTAGAGGCGGCACGGGACTGGGGACAAGGAACGGGAAGGAATTCGGCCATGGACTTTTGAAGGAAGCATCCCGGCATTCACCTGGAGTGATCTGGGGAAACCATGGAAAATCCAAATCTGGATGCGCGGGTGGCGATTCGAACCACCGTCCTCCCGAATGCGAGGCCAGAACGCTAACCGCTCACCCACCACGCTCAGTGCGAATTTTGTAAATTAAAGGGGAAGGTATGACAGTGTTACAATTGGACGCTCAGACGGAAGACAGACAAATTAGTTATTCCATAAGGGTTCAATTTTTAATTCTGAAAGTATGGAACGATAAAGAAAGAAGAAATATCTATCGTGTTCCCAGCTACGTAACAATCTAATCGTGACTCACCTGAAACGAGAAATATCGGAGAAGCGATGGATAGATCCACACGGGAAACAATAATCGTTAGAACCTCGTGTGGTAATTTCTTATTTCAGTCGAAGCATAATAAATGTTTAACGGTCATATAACAATACTAGCATTTGCCTGTAGATTCGCCGTCGTAGACAGATGTTTGAACGATCTGCACGCACGGTAGATATCTGGATTTTATAGCAGCAATAACACCGAAGGCTGTGGTTGTTTTGAAATGCAGCTTGGACCAAAATTCTTTACTAAAAATTCATTCAAGACTCATCTCGCAGAATGCGAAAAACCCTTCAAATTCTTTCAAATTTTTTTGTAGCTTATACCAGGTAAAAAGGTGACCTAACTTAATGAAATATAACACAGATGTTAAGTCACAACTTAACAATTAAATCTGTGTAAACCGTCTCTCAAAATCATTTCAGTTTTGTTCAAGTTATGCCAAGTTATATGCAAAACAGTTTGAAGTTTATAATAGGCATTAATCTCCTGCGCTGGTGGGTGACGTAGATAAACTCAGATTTTAGTCGTATCCCTAAGCTTTGAAATTGTGGAAACCCCATCAAAAACTGTTTGCATGACGCCTGAACAGAAAAAATGTTCTTGCTGTGTTATAATAGAGCTAACCTCAAAGTACGTGGAAAATAACGGGCTGAACGGAGTCTACTATAAGCAAAAAATTTCGGTTGTCATCCTGAATTGTTATAAAATAACGCTCAGTACAATTCCTCGTTACTTACGCAAGAGAAAAAAGTTCCTGTTGTCATCCGGGTACAGGATGCATTGCAAACTAAGCGGGCGCTCATTAATTACGTGGTGTTTTTAAGGAATTCAGGACTCCCCCCCCCCCTCCCTCGTAGCCTAATGACTTTTTTTTAGCTCTTCTGCTCCCCCCTTCCCCACAAGGTTAGTTTCCGCGTAGTTTCAAGACCTTAAAACCCCCCGTCGTTCGTAGAACTTTTTTTATGCTCCACTGTCCACCTGTCCAAGAATTTCAAAACATCACGTGAGATTTCCGTCAACTCCCCCCCCCACCCCCCCCCCCCCCCACCCTATATCACCTCACGTAATTAATGGGCGCCCCATAACCACAAACTCTACATATATTTCCGCTACAAAATCAAAGCTTCAGTCACACGTTAATTAATTAATTCATTCTATCGCATTATAGTTGTATCATGCATCGCGGTATAACTTAACCCAAAATCTTCACAAGTTCTTACTTTTTTTTTTTTCGTTGTTCAGATCCATATTGCAAAGTTTGAACCGGTGACACAATCATATGGGGTGAAATAATGGGTTCAGTAATATTGCGCCAGTGAAAGCCAAGGAAATTAAAAATAAAACTGAAAAACTTCCGTTAAAAGGCACAGTCGCGTTCCAGACCTCATAGATCGCGATAAATTTGGATATACTTTCATCCACATGAAGTAATATTATCATTAACTCTTTTTTTTTAAATAAAACTTATATTACTCATGCCCTCTGCTGGAACTTCAAACGCCAATTGTCATTCTGGTCAAGGCTAATCGAAACTTCCCCTAGCATTTCTACTCGAAAATTAAAGCATTTACCTTACATAACTGTGGGCAAAGAATTTTACTAACATCTACATCGAACGAATATAAATAAATAAAAAAATAATTTGTTAATTCAAACACATTATAAATTTCATCTTCAGTGTTCTGGCAATCCATTTCTTTGTGGATGCTAAGTAAATAGAGCTCTTGTTAAAAAACGTTCATAAACTCTAATATCTTGCAACATCTCTGGCCGTTGTTAATCCATAAACACAGGCCGGTGCGTGACGTCACGATGACCAAGCTTAGCCTTTTTTTAAAGTATTTATAGATATTAAACCTATCGTCATCATCTAATCTTTTAGACCATTTACAGGTCTGCAAAGTAGTTTCGCTGCTACCATGTGGTGTTAAGCACGCAGTATTTTAAGGCGTTTTCAATTAGTTTCGTTGACACTGTGCACTCGGTCGTACTCCCATGTGCCCCCGGGAGGATTGTACTCACTAGCCACATGTGAGACCACTCTCACCGCAAATTTTCGCCGTAAAACTGCGGGACAGCAATTAGGCTGATGGACGGTTTGCCCTGGAGCGACGTTTTAGCGAGTCAGAGAGCGTAATGGGGGGATAGGAGGGGATCGGCCGGCCAGAAATAATTAACCCGAGTCGCCTGCGTACTCTGGTTACAGCACTCGGCAAGAGCAGGTAGGTGGTCGCGTGAACATCTGCTGGCAAAACAGACGAATCACCTCAAACGTTTCCACACACAACACACTACCGTATATATTTTAATCCTGCAGCCGAATGATATATACGATGGCAGATCAAACACAACAAGGCTTTTGAAACAGACACAGTATACGCTCGCGATGCGGCAACAGCGGACGGTGCATGTTATTCCCTTGTTTCGACAGTTGCTTGTTTACATATTTTCAGGTCGAGTTTGCAGTACAGTTTTGCAATGGATCAATTTCTAAGCGGCAGGGCCGGCGCTACGATTCTCGGGCCCCGGGTAAGCGTTCTTAGGCCCCCTCTCCTCCCACCCCGAAAATATTTTTACTTTGTGTGTTTTTTTTTGTTTTTTTTTTGTATAACTCAGAAAATTTTAACACAAAAATGTTTAAAATTATTGGTGCAGATTTTAAAATTTGTGTTTGATTTATATTTATTTAGGCACTCAGGCCGGCGGGCCCCCCTTTGGTGGCTCGGGCCCCGGGTACTTTTGCCCCGCTTAACCTCCCCCCCCCCCCCTAACGCCGGTCCTGCTAAGTGGTAACCGACATACGTTTCACTCTTAAGTCTGGTCGTAGTTTTTTACCTCCCTCACAAAAACGGTCCCAGAACGAGCGTATTCCTCACACAATGTCGATAACGCGAAGAGAATTACGTTAAATTAGTGCACAAACTGGAGTAACTTATAGAAATGTACAGACTCTTGTAAGCTTCCCACCCCTCCTTCTAATTAATTTCCGGCTAATTTTTTAATGTTTTACTATCGGACCTCTTTGCCGAAGATTGACTGCATTCTTTCCATTATTTAATCCAGGTAAAAGGGGCAGAAAAATTACAAAGAAAATAAAATTTAGATAGATGCACCACACTGATTTGCATTTATATTCTGATAAATTATACACTGTGCTACACTATAGGTTTTCTGTCCAAACACATATCTTGAATCCGCAAATCATCATCTTGATAAGACAATTACAACTTCCTTCTTCATGTACATTGTTTACTTTACAAACTGTGAGCGAGAGTGATGTATGGCAGATACACAGAGAGAAACAGAACTTAATATGGGCTTACATCATGAACCCTCGTGGAACAAAATCGCGAATTTCCACCGCGTAGCACTGGACAAAAACTGGTCAAGACTGAGAGCCTATGGTCTCGTTGAGGGGCCTTATATAATACCCGCCTAACGGCATTCGGGTGGGCTGATCTCCTTCAGCGGGGAGAGCTACCAACATTGGATTCTTACTTCCCCGTTGGCGGGAGGACCATCTCTGCCTAATGGGAGAGAACACAGAGTTCCACGATACTACCCCACCCGAGAGGTAACTTTTGTGTATGTGGAGTGGCTACTGTACCATCCTTATTCCCGCCAAACTCTGGGCGGGAGCAGGGTGCCCGAACTTTTTCAGCATGGCTTAACCGCCATGACAGTAGTCTGTAGCCACTAGAAAATCTTAAAATAAAAACCTCTCCGCCTCACTCTCGCTACCTAATCGAAATTATTTAATCCTATCCTTATTCTAATTAAATACTACTTCTTAAAGTTCGTAATTATGGCTTCAAATGTCTTGTGACATCACACAGTCTTTATAAAGGACTTACATTTATTTAAAAGCACCCCAGGATGCGTGACAGGAATTTTTAATCAATCAAAAGATTATAGGCGCTGAAATTTAGTACTGCTCTGGGTTGTCACCTATAGTCCACATACACCACCACGCTGTTGTCATCCTGAAAAGTTAACAAATTAGGATTACTTAAAAAAGGATTTATGTGGAAAGAAATATCCTAGTTACGGAGAAGTATAAAGCGTTGTGCCCAACTAAGTGCTAGAAGCGCAGAAATTTTTAATGAAGGAGCAACTTCTAATGTATAGATGACATTTTCTCTGGAAACCAGCCTCGTGAAAAGGTTTGTATACCACGACGTTTCGGCGGTCGAATGCTCTGCCGCCATCGTCTAGTGACTGTCAATGGCGGCAGAGAATTTAGACCGCCGAAACGGCGAGGTATACAAACGTTCTCACTCAACTAATTTCCCGAGAAAATTTCATCTATACATGTATACAACGCAGAAAGAGCCTCCACGCTTATATAACTGCTAGTGTAGTCAGTACTAGAGGCTATGCACAAAAACAATTTTGTATTTGTTCTGACGCATTTATTTATGCGATGAAATTTTTTAAAAATATTCCCTTTCATGTTTGATCGACCATCGCGCCTTCAAACCTACAATCGTAAATGCAGGCGGAATTAAATGAGACTACGAGGGCGGTTTGAAAAGTTCTCAGAATCACCGGTAGATGTCAGTGCGAGAGCAACGAGGTTCCCGCGCAATAATCACACATCCTTTGTGACTGAACACGTGGCGCGTCAGTGCTCTAGCTGCAGGAGTGTGGTAGTGACGACTCTTTGTTGTTGTTCCCGCGTAGTGATATGTGACAATGGAAAAAAACTGAGATTCGAGCAGTGATTAAATACTTTGAAAAGATAGGTATGAAAGCAAAGGAAATTCATGCCGACTTTCAGAACACACTAGGGGACTCTGCCTTCATTTTCAACTGTTGCCAAGTGGACCAGCGAGTTTAAATTTGGTCGGGAGAGCTTGGATGATGATCCACGTAGTGGCCCGTGTGAAAATTTCGAGAATGATATACGATGACTAGTGAGATGGTGGTTTGTAATAGGATGAAAGAAGACCCGGCTCATTAGCAATTGTTTATCTATCAACTGAAACAGGTTTGTAGTAAAACACGTCTTACGAAATAATTAGAAATGATAAAATGCTTCCCTAACATAAGCAAAAATATCTGAAAACTTCTTACTCTAGAAAACGTTATCAATATCTTATATGTGGTGTTGCTATCTACCGATATGTGAACACTCCGTATCGACGCCAGTGAAGCCTTCTTGCTTGACTTTTAACTGTCGCATACCCGCAACCTTCATTGATCATAATTTTGCAATTTACTGGTTGAATTTCGAAAAATTCCTTTCTTAGCAAAGTGGAGAACTTAATAATCCCAATAATTTTGAAAGGGGACGTCCATTAGTGACGTGAGGTTTTTTCCGGAATTCCAGACCCCTTCCCCCCCCCCCCCCCCTCTGGTGAGACTTCGTGAGATTTGGTCGGACACCACCCTGTAAAATGAAGTGAGATTTTGACGGAGACACCTCCCCCCCATACCAATCGACCTCGCAACTTTTTGAGAACTTTTCTTTTATAGGTCTCATGCTCCCAAGAGGAGTTATACCCCCCTAAAGTGGATTTTTGGACCAAAATACCCCCCTAAATTCGACTATCGCGTCATTTGTAGACTTTTTTTTTAATTTTTAGTTCAACATTCTGCAAGAATTTCTAAACATTACGTGAGATTTCCGATGACCCCCTTGGTGAGGTTTCGTGAGATTTCGCCGGACACCCCCCCCTCCCCCCTATTTCACCTCACATAATTAATGGAAGCCCCAAAAACAGAAATTCGTATCCACTAACAATGTTTTACGAAAAAAGCGTGGGTTGTATAATTGCAAGAAAGGAATGTCATGCAATGAATACTTACTAAATCATCACAGCTAAAACGGAAAGCGCTTGGCAAAATTAGTTTCAGAGTAAAGACAAAGGACTTGGGACTCGTGCCAACACGTGCTACAAAAGCCCCAGAGGTCAACGTGTCATTCGCAGGGAGCGGGAAGTCATAAGCACCCCTTTCGTCTTTTTTATCCGCGACTGTACGGCCAAAGTTTGCTTATGGCAGGTGAATACAGATTTACGCTTTACACAAACAGCCTGCTCCAACAACAACATGGCAAAACATACATACAATGATGGATATGCGAGCGACTACGTACCACTAAGCAAACATGGACGGAAATTTAAAACTTGTAATAAAGCACACTTAGAAAACAAATGTTGCCAACAGTGTGGAAACAAAACTGAAGTGACAAGTACGTACTCTCCGAGAGCAAAAAATTAAGTGTAGTTTCGGGTTTAAATTAATCAAGCCCTCACTGATATAAAAAAATAAAAAATAAGAAAGAGTCACGATCACAATTTCTCTATAGTGTTGACGCTTGTTTTCATTTTATTGTAAACTCTTTTTTACAGTCTTCTCTGGAAAGTTTCCACCAATAAACAAAAACAGTTGAAATCAAATTGTGGATCATTGTAAAAATAAATCACAATCTCTACTTTCTCCCAACAACCTAAGCAGTTCATTTAGTGAATGAAATTTTTGAGCTGGTATGTTGGCAACAGTGCAAAGTTATGGGAAGATAGAGGCTGTGTTGCTGTCGGCATCCTCTGTACAGGAGTAAAGGTACCTTTATCTCGTGTGACCTCCCTGAAAAAAAAAGCTAAATTCACTGCAAAAGACGAAATTGCAATATATATTCGTCGACACTTGAAGGCAGTTTAGAGTGTAAATGATTCAGTAGTCATGTTCCATGGTAGGTGGTATGTATCTAATAGAAAACCATCTCCAACTCTATGTGGAGTTAAAGAATATGCTCTTCAGGTTACTTTCATTTCTACTCCAGCAATGACTAGAAAATCAAGAGCGTAATGAGCTGTTTAAAAAATGTACATTTACAATGTCACGGCGTCAATTATGTGTGTGTGATACGGAAAATGTATTTTTTAAGAGCTGTTACAATACAATAATAATTAAAACACATTAATTTTGATTTCTCATAATCTATTTATTTTAAAATCTGATAACTTTTTAATTTTTTGCATTCTTTAACTTTTGGCTGTACCGTGGCAATATCGTATGTGTCTGGCGAATTTTCAGAGTAATGGCTTCGTTTTAAAAAACAGTTTTATCTACGACGGGCGAAAAAGTCAGTCTTCTGACTTAAGATATTCAAACATTCTTCAGGTAACCGAAAACTGAAACTTGTTTCTGAGTTACGGAAGGAGTTGTTATGAAAAGCTAATAAGTAATCAAACTGTATATTTGGAGTAAAACATCAACAAACTACATGAGTTATATTAAAAACTCTCACACTGTTGTGAAATTTGTCGTGTTCATAGGAAATATTCCATCATACAAAAATAACACACGAGTTGACATTTGTTTCACTGTTAAGAAAAGTAATACTGTAATAGGTAAGAATAATATCTGAAATTGAGATCTAACTATAAAAAATGAAACTTATCCGGCTATTTAAAACGAATCTATGTTAGTAATTGGATTGAGTACAATCACTTGCCTAGCAGCCGTCTTTGTTCTAACCTTTTAAAACCATAACCAAAATGTAGGTGAATACCAGTTACTTTGAATAAAAAAACAACACGCATTACAATAAAACGAACATCCAACAAACAGAAAGAAGTTTAACCCGTTTCAAAGACAGGTGGCAACACGTATAATCCTCTCTTACCCAGCAACAGGGTCAGCAATAAGCCACATCAAACAAGAAATAGCAGACCCTTCAAAATTTGGTAAATTTGGAGGATGATAATTTGAGGAGTGATGTTGGGGAAACAATGGACAACCGAACCCGCCTCTAATGACCTCGGTGTCGACGAGGCGAAAAGCCATAAGCATAAAAGAGATAAAAAATCAGGATAACCGGACAGGAAATCGAACCAGCGGTCCGAACATTATTATCAGGCGCGATCCACTGATTTCTAATCTTGTATGTTACTACTAAATTCAGGAATCTTCTTGTGGAACGCATAGGTTAACATTATGCCAAAACTTGTCAGAAAGATTTTTTTGTTGATGGGAATTCAGTGAAGTTCGGTTCATTGCATTACATTCCTCCCAAATAGCTCACACCGATAACTTGTCAGAGAACACTGTCTCCATTGAGGCACCCATTATTTCCGTTCCATTCATTAAGACATCCGGGAAGGACACCAGCCAGGGAGCAGAAAAAAAAAGCTTGTTGCCCTATCGTCTATCTTACTTCTCTCTTTTCCCTCTCATCAGTGAACACACAATAGGTGGCAATGGTATTTCAAATGTGACAGAAATAAATACTGAAGCCTACTAAAGTAATGGAATCTTTCCGAGAAACTAATCAGAATCCATTAACCATAGTTAGGAGGTCGTGACATTATCGTTGAGAGAACGAAAAATAAAACTGAAAGAAGAGACACACAGGAGGCTGTTCCAACGTCTTTGAAGGCTGCCTCTAGATGATAACTGCTCTCTTTTATCCGTTTCTCAATTACATAATAACTGTATTACTAGTGACATTTTTCTGTGACTGATAATTCAAATGTTGTCACCGTCAGATGGAAAACGGTAAAAGCTTAATGAATGAGGGCACTAAGCTATCAGATCTTCCTACTATAAGGTAAATGATTTGTTTCCATCTTCGCCACCTTCAAGGAAATAACTTTTATTTATAGCACTATTCTTCTTAATAATAATTACACATCATACAAACACAATCATAAACCAATAAATACTTCCAGTTATCTTGGATTTGCTGGTCTTTAATTGAAGTTTTTTTTTAATAACAACTCCTTCATAACCTCTCTGACCCACTCCACAGATCATTGCCCATCACTCTTATTTGTTAGCCACAGATATTACTTTACTAGAAAACCAACATTGTATTTTTTTCTCTTTCAACTAATATTAAATTAAATAAAAAATATACTTTCATATGTTTTCCCTTACACTACACTTAATACGTAACAAATAAGTTCCGGTTTTTAATTATTTTCAAAATCTTAAATGTAACAGGTTTTTATTTATAACATATGTTACGCGTACTTTCATTGTACCTTTAAACAAGCAGTAGTTTAAAACATTATTCGACATTATTCATATGTGTTACCTTTCTGTTTAAGAAACGAATTTCTTTCTTCGTAGATAAGTTTGGTTAATGCGATACTGAATTTATATGTTAAATAAACAGAAAGTGACAGTATATATATGATTATTTACAATTATTCACATTCAAACTTTCAGCGAGCCCAGAAAACTTAGGTCTTATGAACAAAACATGATTATCGCTGATAACCGCTAAGGTTCTTATCTTGTGGAATCACCTCTGTGCTTCAAGAAAAGAAATATTTATATATTCTGTAAAAAAAAAATCAGTAAGAAGAACGCATCCACCCACAGAAATTGTGAAGTGGTCAACAAAAAATATAATCACACAGATTCAAATACTTCTAACACTGATATACAAAACACCCAGAGACAAATATTCCAGTTCTAATTAAAATACTAGCAATGATTTCGTAACCAACGATTTAGGTGTAAGCAATACGTATCATATACATATAATATGCAGGCACAGCAACAAGTTTAAAGTTCATTATAAAGAAAATCGGCAGTAAACTTGTACCAGGTGTATTAAAAAATTATGGGAATTTTCATTTTTTTAAAGAATTTTATTTATTCGTCTGCATTGATGTTATCCCCTTCAAAATAGTCTCCAATAGGTATTATACATTTATGTCAGCGCTTCGTCCAATCCCCAAAACACTTCTGGGACTCGATCATAGCTTAGAGCTCTTTCTGCGATGCACTTTTAATCTCATCTATGCTTGTAAAACGAGGGACCTTCGTGGTAAGGTTCTCTTTATTTTTGAGAACTTAATAATTCAAATTACAATTCCATAAATAAGAACAAATGACCACAATACCGAATTGAAAAAGAAAAAAAGTTAGTTCATTTATACTTTTTAGGACTGGGTTCTCAACATAAGAACTATAATAATGGCAGACTTTATTAATATTGTAACATACGTTTGTAGTGTTATGTGGCGTTATAATTTCGGCTGTAGGATTTATTCGAATCCGCTAATGACAAAGCAAAATTCAAGCAAATTTATTTCAAGCAAATTTATTTCAAGTAAATCAATCAACCACATTTACAACGAAATATACAAACTTCCTAGATGAATGAGATGTCATTTATTTATTTATTTTATTTCCTGATTTTTACAAAACCTACAACATTGTTACCTAAAGTAGGCCCTAGTTTCTACAGTTCTTGTTTTTAAAACAATTTACTTTTTTAAAATAAATCGGATAATTATTCTTAAGGGATAAGATGTCACACAGATGCTGGAAAATAACCCATTTTTCAATATTGAACCAAGGATGGTAGTGAAACAGTTTGTTACAACAATGAAACCTTATAGGCTAAAAATGTAAATAGACAAAACGCTGAAGGAAACTAACGGTAGTTTTGTGTTCTGCCTTTGATGGACCTACGTCTTGGCGACTAAACAAAGACGACTGTAATAATTGAGAAACCTGGCTGCTTTATTACGCGAGACACATTAACCGTTTGACGTTGCGCTTAGAACGGAGCCGCGCTTAACGAATAATAAATGGCTCGGCGTAAAATAATTTGTTCGCCGTTCGTTACTCCATTTTTCCTTCTTGCAGCTTTAATAACGTTTTATTGCCCGTCCTTTGTACCTGGGTCACGCTCGCCTTTTTAAGTGTGGCAGCTGTGATGTAGAGAAGCATTAACTTCCGTAATAAGGTGAGATCTAAACGGCTAACCTCTGCTCTGAAGAAACGACAATTAAATGTGTTTTAATTTCAGGAGGGCAATTTTGTTTTAAACTGAGGATAGTCGTTACAGAAAATTTTAATCTGCATCTCGAATGGTCATGAGAGCAAATTTTGCAGACTGCTGTTCTATTTTAGACCGTAAAATCTAATTTTCTGTAGTGGAGAATGTTACGTTAGGTAGCGTGGGCAAAGTTAGCCAATTTGAACATTTATTGGAGGTAGTAAATGATATTCCACACAGGCAGCTTGGTTTTAACAGGCGTGTTCGCTCGTTTGGCCAGCTTCCTCTTATTGTGTGACTCATGTCCACGTGGGCGGCCATTGTATTCACCAGACAGTCTTGCTTTCCGATAGTTGGCGGGCCCAGCGAAACTCTCCCGTCATTTGTTACATCTCGATAAAAATATTGTCTGTAGAGATTAAACCCATTGGCTTAGACTCTCTACGTCACTAATGTTTCCGTGCGAATTATTTGTTCATGAAGCACGCAAAAACTTATTAATAGATGTGGTTGGGATTTTCACAGTTTAAAATCTGAGATATGTCATAAGATTACGTTAGTGGTGGATGGAGCAATAAATGACAATTTTAAACTGAACTGAGTCGCCAAAGATTGCACTGCACCAAAGATGAACATATTTCGAAACCTGAACAGATAGGCGCCAAAGATTACACTGCATCAAAGATGAACACACTTCGGAACCTGAACAGATAGACGCCAATGATTACACGGCATCAAAGATGAAAACATTTCGAAACCAGAAAAGATAGGCACCAAAGATTACACTTCATCAAAGTTGAACACATTTCGAAACCTGAACAGGTAGGAGCCAAAGATTACACTGCATCAAAGATAAACATATGCTCTTTGGATTAATATTGTTAACTACGTAACATGGCATTAGTGATGTCAATTCAAATTATTAAAAACTAAATCCATCGCGTTTTATGCGGGGATCAGTTCACGATATTTTTTAACAAAATGTAAATCGTCGGGGGCGAAGCTTCTAACCACTTTATTCACTATAATTCTTATTCTGTGTGATATAGTACGGAGAAAGTGCTGTAAAGTTTAAACACTTTCTCAACTTTGGATGCAAGCAATTTACATTTACGCTTGAACAGTTCATGAACATTTTCCTAACTGTACGTATCCCTAATTAACCATCTCATCTAAACGTGTGAGACAAACCGTTGAGGAAGACATGTAATTGAATTAGATGTAAGCTGCTTTTTTTGTATCGCTACAAAGTTCTTACCAAATTGGTATTTGCTAAAGGTGTTGTAGAATTCGTGAGGCGATTCTCAAAACACGATACTGAAAGCGATAAGTCACTCGTAGAAAGTTACAGACCAGTTATGTTTCTTCCTTTGTGTGAAACGAAAAATTTATCCACCGTCATCAGAAGTCCGTTAACTCTCAAACACCAGTGCCGAACAGCACATTTGACAATCGCCACATGAATAAAACGAGGGCAGCATTTGTAGAGCACTGGACAGCTAATGCCACTCCTCCGGTCGACTTCTGCAATCATTTATTCATCGCGCGATGGCCAGAGCTTAACATTATTACGCTGAAGTGGCGCTAAAGAGAATGTAATATGAACACATCCGCGTTGATCTTCCATGATCACAGGGTACAGTAAAAGGTTCGAATAAATGATAATGGGCAACCACAATACGATGACTGAATGGGTGGCAACTGGAACAATGCAAAAAGCAGAAACGCTAATTATTTTTTATAAAAAGCGGTGGAATTAATTCAATTCTGTTGCATGGAAGGTGGGCGAATTTGAAACGTTGAATTGTGGGCTGCACAGTAAAGGGATTAAATTTCACTTCCAAAAACAACGCGTTTTCAATTTTACATCAAGTTTAGGCATATCCACTGCTAAAAATATCGCTGAATGAGACCGCTGCAGGGCTGAATAAATGCTCAAATAGAGGCCGGTGCAGTGTCAAAGACACCTTGTTTCCTCTACTTTTTTTTATCGTACATCAAAGCAGTTACCTTAATTGTAACCATGCAGGTCTCTTTCCCCTCGCCTGTAATATGCGAAAAGAACGCACAAGGCGATTTTTTTTTTTTTAAATTTGGTGATGACGTTTTTACTGGAATGATTATCCAGGACACTAACAAGTAAGCACTGAAAAAGGCAGGTTCTGTTTTCCCTATTACTGTGAAATAATGTCACTGGTGAACTGGCTGTAAAATCAAGTATCTATTAGAAATACACGCGCTGAGGATTTTTTTCCCACTTGGACTTTATTGGCGAGGAATTAAGTACGATCTATACTAAACGGTGATACCAGTCTTACAGAGTCAATCCATCGCAGCATTCACCTGGGTGATTATGGAAATTTTTCTAAAAAGAGTATTTAAGAAAGCTGATGCAACAGGACCGGGGTTTGAATCCAGGACACGTGTATCTCCTTAAAACTAGTTTGATGGAGCTTAAACACACGCGGTCAAACTGGCATGACCAAAATTATATTAAAAAAAAAAATTGATTGTTACATGCGTCGCTGTCAGTAAAGACTGTACTTAGGTTTACCGAATCAAATGCTCCGAATAAAGAATCCAACAATTTCATATTTATGTGTAAACTGTTTAAAATTACTACCCTCGTTGTAAAATACAATCAAGACGGCAAAGATATATATATATACAGGGTGATTACAATTAAAGTTTCAAAACGCTCTAAAAACGAACCACTGATTAGAATGACGTCAAAATTAAACGGCGTATTATTGAAGAAGGGAAAAAGAACATGAAAAAAAAAAAAAAAAAAAAAAATACTTCCAAATTTTTTTAGCGACAGATGGCGCTGTAAGCATCAGAATTTCGTCTACAAATGACAAATCGTAAAGCATATCCCCTCAGATGGAAATGGGCTTCGTCTGGCCACAGAATTTTCCACGGCCAATCATTGTCCACTTCCATGCGAGCAAGAAGTTCCAAAGCAAACCCCTCTCTTGGTGGCAGGTCAGAAGGAAACAACTCGTGCACATGGCAAATTTTGTACGGATAGCATTGCAGGATGTTTCGTAGAATGTTATGCACCGTGCTCACAGGCAATGTTCGGGCAATTCTCCGTGCACTGCATGGTTGCACACCACCACTCGACGCCTCCTGAACTGCTGTGGCCACTTCTTCAACTACCGCCGAATCACATCTTTTCCTTCCTGTACCAGACTGCACATCAAACGAACCTGAATTTTCTAATTTTTTCATCATTTTCACTAGACCTATGACATTCATCGGTCCAAAGCCTTTTTTCATACCCTTGAGGGTCCTGAACTTCTGCAGAGCTACTGGTGCAGAATCACCGTTCATGTTCTTTCCCCCTTCTTCAATAATATGCCGTTCAGTTTTTACGTCATTCTAATCAGTGGTTCGTTTTTTATAGCGTTTTGAAACTTAAATTTTAAATATAATCACCCTGAATATATATATATATATAAAACTTAGAAACCATGATTCAAATCTCTTTAGTGGCTAGGACTATTTTTTTTTTTTTTTTTTTTTTTTTTTTTTTTTTTTTTAAAGGTTGAGTTGATCATAAGAGCTACGCCAGGATATTCCTTGGTTCGCACGTTAAACTGTAGACGGAATGTGCGGCAAACATTTACTTATTTTACTTCAACAAAGATAATATTGCAATCCCAGCTACTCAGTTACCTCATTATTTCTTGAGGTTAACACGTTCAGTGCTGAGGACGTCTTCGGCCGTCCGCTAGGGAGCATCCCAGTGACGGTGGACGGCTTGAGACGTCCTTTCCCTATGGGATTGTATAGAGGGTTGGTGATTCCAGTACCTGGCCTACGAGCTTGCCCCTTCTCTCAGCCATTCATTAAAGTCTTACCTTTCACCGAGTGAAGACCGTTTTCATACCGGACAACTGGTGTTTTTGTAATAATTTTTCAAACTTGGTGTTTTTCTCAAGTGCAAAATATTATTCTACTAGATAACCAAGTGTTGTGTCGATAAATTAATACATCGCCATCTGTTAGATACCTATGGAACTATAATAATAATTTCGTGCGGTCGTAATGACCTGGTGACAGGGTTTGTATTTGCTGCACATTCCACCCCTGCGCCGGAAATGAAGGCCGAGTTAAGTGCGTGTAAAAATCCTCGCCGGCTTAGGGATTCGAACCAGGGACCTTTGGACCTCCAGTCAGACGCCTTAACCACTTAGCCACCAGAGCGCTTAATCTTGCGGTTCTTACAAATAATTACAAACAATTGTACCAAGACAAACATTGAACGAACATTTAATTCGAAATAATAAATATTAAGGTTGATAATCGAGATAAAAACTATCCTATCTTTTAAGTTGGACCAAATTACACACAGTAAACCAGACTTCATCAAAATCAGTTAAGTAGTTTCGGAGTTCACCTCGGACAAACATCGTGACGCGAGATGTTTATATATATAGGCCTAAAGATTGATTAATTTCTCCCACCTACTTGATAATTAGAAGAATTTTAAGGTAAGTCTAATTTAAAATATTTACTTTCTAATATATAATTTGGCATGCCAAATATAATTAGTATTTATGTAATTCTATATGATTCAAATGTTTTTTATTTATTAAACTTATTTTATACGATAATTACAGATTTATTTTTTTCCATAAACTCTTATTTATTATATTTAATTAGTCTAATTGTATTTTTTTCAATTAAAAGTAAAATAAACAGCATAAAAGGTCAGAAAATTAAAATCATCTGCCGTCAATAGCGTGGCGGCGGACGTCTAGAGACGTCTGCGTTATGTGGGTTTGCATTCAGAGTTAAGTCACTGACAGGACCCTTCATATTGGAGGTAGCGTTCAATGTGTTAAAGATTTGAAAAAGGCATTATGAAACGCTCAAACAAGGTGTTCCCTTTTTGTTTTATTATTATGAACATACTTTCCGAGTCATAATTACAACTCCCACTGCCTTATACTGTATATCCCAACCTCAACCTTTAACAGAGTAAGATATTAGCGATCCCAGCCGCCAGTGAAGACCCTGCTAATCAAATTTTCAAGGAATAATTTCACACGATATCATATTTTCCATTGAAGAATGTCATAAAAATGTTATTTCAGCTCCCGATACACAGAAGTACAGCTTCTAGCGGAACCGTCACGATTCACATGGTATGTCTCACAGAACTACAGTAGTGTATGTTCTATGCCTGTGGTCCGCGAAAACGAGGCAAGTAGTCCGCAGGCAGGATGATAAAATAATTATTTTTTATTGAATTAATGATATCATAACAAAAAATAAGGGAGTAAAAATTGTTCACATAAAATCGACACAGTACTTTATTAAGGTGTAAGAGGTATATGTCATAAGTCTATAAACCAAACATACTAAAAGCCATGAATATTTCAACGACCATCCAAAAATTTGGTTTTCGGGATATGAGGACGTGACTTCATTGTTACTATTATAAAATAAATTTCGAGCCGACATCAAAAATAACGAAGTTATTTTAAGTTTTTATTTTTTTTATGCCTCGTCACCGTCGTGGTCATTACAGGCGGTATGGGACAGGGGACAAGGAACGGGAAGGAATGCGGCCATGGACCTTTGAAGGAAGCATCCCGGCATTCGCCTGGTGTGATTTAGAGAAATCGCGGAAAACCCAAATCTGGGTGCCAGGACGGGGATTCGAACCTGCGTCCTCCCGAATGCGAGGCCAGAGCGTTAATCGCTCACCGACCACACTCGGTGAGTTGATTTAAGAATTAATTTTATAAAAACATAACTCACTGGTTTGGGTATTAGGACAATCAGTGTACAATTTTCTAATAAAAAACCTAAGGATCTAGAAGATTATTTATCCACACTTAAAATAACACCATGGAATTTTTTTAAAAAAATCAACTAGGTACAAAAGCCACTTCGGAGCATATCTGGATGGACTTCCATATATTCAGCCCATTCATTTGACCAGAGTACTCATATGATGTTTCTGTAATGTAGAGTATAATATTATGAACAAATTTAATCTTGTAAAGTTTTAATGTAGTAATGATGTAATGTAGAAATGATGTAAGGTTTCAATCAACATATACTTAAAAAAAAAGATCTTATTGTAGGTGTAAGAGCTGAAGGACCGATTACAATCGGTAGGACTGGTTATAGTACAAACATAGGGAAAAAAATTAGATCCGTCTAAATTAGTGGTCCTTAAAATTATTTTTAACCGATCCTCGGGTTGAAAAAGGTTTATAAACGTTTGTATACAGTATAGTGCCGCTTACCATACTAATTTCCCGCCCCCCTTTTCCTCTATACATTATTCTATGTCTTCGAGTGTTTTATACGTTTGACATTCTGCTAATCCATTCAATGGGTGTTTTCTATCTAAATTTAAGCTCTGAACACATTTTTTTTTCTATCTCAAGTAGACTGAAGTTCTTAAGTGTAACACTGTGAAGCACTTATCCACAGACCTTTGTAATAAAGTTTGCAGGGCGGCGAACTCTCGAGTTTTGTGCAGGTGGAGCGACCACCGGAACAGCGCATCCAATTGTGTCCCTCCAACCTCTGGGGGAACATTCAGCCACCGGACAGTATTGTCCGTCCACCCTGGGACGCCGAGTTGGTTTCGCTGGACGCTACATTCAACAGAAAAAAGAACTAGCCACGAAAAAAGGACTGTGGAGAAAGAAGCAACAATAGCGATCTGGCGGGCGCAGCGTGTATGGACCTCCCGCGGTTCGCCTGCTGTCAGCGCAGACAAGAAGAAGCGTCGCGAGACCCCGCAATGACCCCACCAACATAAATCGACCAGATGGACAAAAAGGAAGACGACGAGTAGGAAGTTCGGTATCGGCCGCGTGGAGCGCGGAAGAAATGTCGCCCCGATTCGTCCCGCTCGGCGGTCGCAATGAATGCGGGCGCCTCGGCTCGCACCATTGCCCAGGTGGAGGCTATGTAATAGGCCCGATACGCTCCAACAAGTAATCGAGCCGCGGGAGTGATGGAAGCTATTCGCGGGATCTGGAGAGTGGGGTGGTTTAGCGGTAGCAGGTTGACAGATATTTCGCGGCATTCTCCACTCCAGATTTTTCTGTTGAAATTCCAAACAGATACCAAATACTTGAAAATCCTCGATTTGGTAGAACCCTGCACTGACACCGAAGTGCGGAGTTGGAATCCGGAGATAAAAGTTGTACAATAAGAAAAATGTTTCAGCATCCGGAGGCATGTTGTAAAAATAAATATTTCTCCCATTCTTAGTATTCATTTTTCATAATTTTCTCGGCAGCTTTACACCGTTGCCTATCGCGAGCTATTATCTTCATCTCGACAAAATTTCAAATATTTGCTTTACATATTCTAATCTTTGTCCTCTACTACAGTTCTTCCCTTAAAATTACTCCCTCGATTTACAACGAATACCCGATATCCCGAAAAGCGATAACACGCTCATTTCACCGAAGTTTTCATGAAATTATGATATAATCGTAACCGACAGGATGGAGTTTACAGCAATTTTTTAGCATCTCTAAGTACGAGTAAGGTTTGAAGTACCAATATTTCTCATATCACCTGCCACGAAGAAAGTTTCGTATGGGAACGTCCATTAATCACGATTTTTAGTATATCTTGGACCCCCTTTTAACGTGAGATCGACCTAGTAATTTTGGAGACTTTTTATTTCTTTTTTTTTAATATATATATTTTCTCTCTACTGTTCACTGAAATGCGGCAGTCTGATATAAAACGTTGACGTGGGATTTCTATCGATTTCCTCCACCCCCTCCCCTCCCCGAATTGGTGACATTTTGCCGGACGTACCCACCTATTTCTGCCCACGTCCTTCTATGCAGTTATCTTCAGGTACTTGGTGATCGGTACAGACGTAGCTATTTACTAAAATAGCCTCCATTCTTCAGCTCAGACGTTACAGTCTGAAAGCGGAGACAGTAGGCTGTTATAGTTATGAAATTCTGATTACTGAAGTTGGAATGTTCATTTCCAAGCAGATCAGAAAAATGTACAACAGATCACATTAGATATCATTAGAAAAAAATATAGGAAAATATGCTTTTTGTTCCTGAAGCGTTCCAAAGTTTGATTTGAAGGCATGTTTTAAAAATCAACCAGGAAACCATGGAACCCCAAATCTGGATGGGCAGACGGGTATTCGAACCTACGTCCTCCCGCATGCGAGGCCAGAACGTTACAACTCACTCACTACGCTCGGAGCATATTTATTTACTTTCGAACAAATCTCAGCATTCAGATAACGTAACATCGATTCTTCGAAGGATTTCTATACAAATCACGGAACTTTTAATTTCGTCAAATAGCGAAATTTTGTTTATTTATTGGGGTTTTACCACTCGTCATCATTGAGGATGGATTTAGAATTATGAAAAGAAAAACTGAAGTAAAAAAGTCAGTCCAGCTTTGAGAGAAAAGAACTGGCATTCATCTATAGCAGTGGTGCCAGTTAGTTTTTCCCGAGTATCACTTCAAGAAATAGCGCAACCTCCTTCCCTTGTAGCTGAAATGATAAATAAAAAAAGGAACCAGTTATCTTGAGATTTATTAAATTTTAATCCAATACCAAATGTCACAAAATATCAAAATATGTCCAAAAATGTTGTTATAATAGTTCTAATAATAAGGAAAATAACAAATGTTTATTTAAGATTATTGGACAAATGAGCAGGTTTCTCTTTGCACAAATCTGAGAAATTTGACTGATGCTTACCAATCTTAAATCATTTTCGAGCTGAAGTCGGTGGCGATGTTCAGTTTTCATGTTTGTCATGACCAAATATCCGTTCTCGTAAATATATATCTTGTAAAATGATAGCTAAAGTATTATTGCTGATTATCTAACGTCTTTTAGTGAACCACAGCATTTGAGTAGTATAATTCTCATGCAAATACAGTCCTAGTGCCTTAAACTTCTGCCGATAGTAATGTTTGCGTATTTTTTTCCAGTTATCTTTGTTTTCACCTTATCCAAGAGATTGCCGCGCGTACCTCTTGAAGCAACCTCATGTACCCCTTGTGGGTACCACTAATTGGGAACCAGTGGTATATAGCGATTTGGGATACATTTGAAGACCAAAATCGAACGACCGAACCAGGAATCGAAACTGGTGCTCGCTAATGCTAGTTCGTCGCTACAATTCACTGTTGTTTTCCGTTATTTTATTTGCTTCATAGCAATACAACAAACTGATAGCTCTAACGAACGTACGACTGACACAAAGTAGAAACACTGGCGTCCACCAATTAGTTTTTGTTGGTTGTGCGGTAGCCAGACTGTAAGGTGGCCGGTAACGCCCTGCCGCTGGAATTTAGGGATCACTGCTTCGTCGGTGACTGAAAAATGGGGCCCTGCAGTCAGTTCGGTGTGGAGATGTACGTCCGAGATAGCTGCCCGTCATTAGAGGGGATGTCGCCGGGCAGATAAAGACTGCTGCTGCCGCTGCTTCCACAGCAAATCATGCCAAAGTGCGGAGCTGGAATCTCGAGATAAAAAGCTGCAGATAGCGTCAAATAAGAGGAATGCTTCAACCGCTCGAAAACTCATTTTGAGAGAATTAATGGAAGAGACTCCTAAGTTAATGATTATGCAGCTAAGCTAGAAGACAGTTTTATTTCAACTTCACAATCTGACATTGAATTATTGCGAATTGTTAAAGGCAAACTAATACAATCTTTGACACTGGTTGTTCACGTATTTCCGTTGTAAGAAGGCTTAGCCAACCATACATTATATATATATATTTTTATCGTTATAGTGTATCCTGGGAGGCCGCGTAGCTCAGGCGGTAGAGCGTGTGACTATGGCCCGGGCGACTGGGGTTCGATTCCAGACGAAACAGAAGATTTTTCCTCGAAGTTGAACGTCCGGAACATCCCCCCAGGCCCACTCAACCTGCTATCAAATGAGTACCGTGGGGAAAACTCCGCGGGAATGTAAAGCAAAAGGGCCGGACCGTGTCACTGATCACAGCACGTCCACTCTAGTGCCTACTGTCAAGAAATAGGATGTGGAGCTCTCCCTCCACTAATCCTAAGGGAATACGGCTTGAAGCTGTGAAAAGCCACTGCCTTTTCCTTTGCCTATACTTTATCCTAACTCAAAGTAATCCGAAAACATTATTTCGAGTAAAATATAGAATCCATTGAACGGAATGCTCTGATGAGTAAATAATTTTTAAACGGCATACTAGTGCTTATAACAAAATGAAACGAAACGCGCGCACACCGAAAGTGGCGGATGAGCGGTAATATATATTTTTTTTTTTTGTAACTGCTTTACGTCTCTTTTTAACATCGAGGTCTTTAGAGACGGGAAAGGATGGGGGGCAAGGATGGGGGCAAGGAATGGGAAGGAATTCGGCCATGGCCTTTTGAAGGAAGCATCCCGGCATTTGCCTGGAGTGATTTGGGAAACCATGGAAAACCCAAATCTGGATGCCCGGACGGGGATTCGAACCGCCGTCCTCCCGAATGCGAGGCGAGAACGCTAACCGTTACACCACCCCGCTCGGTGTGAGCGGTAATTCCCGTCTGCATATCCAGATTTGGGTTTTCCATGGTTTCTTCATATCATTCCAGGCGATTGCCGGGATGGTTCCTTCAAACGGTTACGGCCGAATTCCTTCTCGTTCCTGGCCTCTAATGAGCTCTACATCGACGAGGCGTTAAGCCCAAAACAAAAACAAAAAAGCACACATTTGAATCAGTTTTTTTCCCCTAAGGGGGTGGAAGAGTCAGTGATCGAATACGCCATATTTTCATATGTACTAGAAAAGACACGTGCAATTTATCAAATGTAAAAATAGCGAAATCTCACGAAACCCCACCAAGTGGGAGGGGTCAACTGAAATCTCACGTGAGGTTTTGAAATTCTTGAAGGATGTTAGAGCTAATAAAAAAAAAGCCTACAAATGACGCGAATGTCGACTTTAGGGGGAGGGGGGTGTATGGGCTAACAGACCTTGCGGGGGAGGGGTATAATCGCCCCTGGAAGCAAGAGCTAAAAAAAAATCTCACTTCATTTCGGTGGGGGGGAGGGGGGATGTCCGGAATTCCGGAAAAATACCTCATGTAATTAATGGACGCTCCCTAAATAAAAAATAATATTTTGCTTGCCTACGGCAATTTCATTTGATTTCGTCGTAGAAATCGTTTACTATATTCAAACTAAAAGCATTCTGATTTTTTAGTCATACAAGTACCTTATTGTATTTAAACTACGTCTGCAAGCATTCAAATAATATTTATTAATGTCTACTATCATATCGGTACTCTTTCAACTAATCTTGGCAATTAGTAGATTGTTAAGAAGTAAACTAACAAAGCCTTATTGTTTGGCTTGTGCTGTTTGCATTGTTAACATCGTGTGTTGGGGCGTCCCCGAACACACTTCGCTTGTTCGATTGTCAAAGTATGTTCCGCAGGAGTTGATAAACAAGTTGTTCAGCCTTTTGTCTCAATACAATACTACTTGCATAAAGGTATTATTTCAATAGTGCTCTGGAAAATCTTCTAGAGACCTAGACCGATGTAACAGGGAAATTATTGAAATTGAAGATAAGTGTCTACATCGACTGGTTGCATGTGTGCGCTTCTATTTACCTCACCACTTGACATTTCCCCTTCTGCTGATCGTCTGGGAAGTACTCTTCCATTTTTGACGCTCTCTCCACGATTTGTTCTCCACTACTGTATTACTTTACTCCAATCGAGATGACCATGAACAGGTATAAGGATGTGGGCAGAAACTCGTATAAAGAAGAAAGAATGATATGTATTGCAATATAAACAAAACTTCCGCTATACATCCGCATTAAAAGTTGCGGAAGCAGAGGTAGGATTTGCACTTGCACTTGCGGATGCGGATATCCATTACATCCTTAGTTGGAACCTCGCAAAATTTCTGTTGCAATTTTTTCTTTGTACTTATTTGCCAGTGTATGATGTATTGTCTCCCTCAGAATCTCCCATCTAGTTAATGAATTAAGTCTGTTGTGTCAGGTGTTGGAGTTTCAGAGGTGATGCCTTTGTCATGTGAGACTTGTTTACATGACGCAGCGACCGGTTCCATATTCATCGGCGGCTCTGCTGTCCCTGGAGACAACCACCAAGGATCAAAGGGCACGCGCGGTCAAGCGCTCCGGCGGAGTATGTTTGCTGGACCACGGACGGAAATTCTCGGAAGCAAAATACAGCGTACAATGTTTACATAGTTCAATAGTCTTATAATAACGTCTCAGTATATATATTCTCACATTTGCTTTGAACATTTTAAGTTGGTTACTGACATTTCTTCCGCAGTTGTTTGTTAAAGATTTGTAAATGCAAATACTGTCTCCTTACAACTGTTATTTTATTCCTGTAAGCTCAGATGGGTTTCGACCTTGCGGAATACGGCATCATAAGTGAGATTTTTTTGTCAGGAAATAGCTATAATTGCACTTTTATTGTAGAACAGAACCTGTTGTTGCCATTCATCATTGTTCCTTTTATTTCCTTGTTTTGGTTAAACTTCTTAATTTTGTCAACGCCACTATTTCACTCTTTTTGAAATGGCTACTAGCTGTGTGTAAGTCAAACGAGTTTAAGAAGTTTCACCATTTCGTAAACAGTGAAATAGTAGCGATGACAAAATAAAATGAGAAATGCTGAACGGCGGTGTTCTGCAAAAAAGTGAAACTAGAGCTATTTGCTGACCAACATTTGATTGTATCTATCAAAAATCTCGCTGATAATGCCCCTTACCACAAGAGTGAAACGAGTCTGAAATTATAGTAATTCAATAACAGTTGTTAAGAGACGTATTTTCATTTATAAATATTGTTTACGTCAAAATCACAGGTACACAGTTTCAATTAAAGAAACAAAAATAACTTGTACAAAACACAAACGACCGCTGCAAAGAACTCTCGCTTCAGGGAGATACCTGGGAGAACAACCATGTTCCTGCGGCGAGAACGAAAATATGCTACATTTGTTGTCATGCCCACAATCTGCAGCCAGGCCTTCAATCAGCTAGTGACAAAGCCATCGCACTTGCGGAAAAACTACCTTGCATCTCATGCTGCCATCCACACAAAAAAGAAGTATCAAAATTTGAGGATCCTCATTTTCCTCATGCAACCTTATTTCAGGCATACCAATATTGTAAAAACAAAGACACCGTGACGTTAAGTAATGGACTGTCCCGTTGTACCGGCTTGACAGGTTCCCCAGATGACCCTGCTCCTGCGCAGTTCGCCATTGTTCTACTTGCGTCGCGGTGACCTGCAGTGGTCGTGCATCATGTGCGCGGGCTTTGTTCCGTGGAGACGGACGCCGACCGCAGATCAAAGAGACCGGGGTGAGGTAGCCACCAGGGTGGACGACCTCTGATTGGAGTGATTAAATATCAGCCAGCCTCCGTGATTGCTTTGAAAATCACCGACCGCCCACGTCTCTCTCTCTCTCTCTCTACAATAGAGTTCTCCTGATTCCCTCATTACCCGCACTGAGGTATAACTCACAGAGTCGTGTGGGCCGTAATCCCAACGTGGCGCTCCGACAAGTGGAAATCGGTTCAGAGGCAGCAGACGCCGAGACAAACCTGGAAACTGTCTCCGTCCACCCATTAAACAGGGCAGGCCGAGTGGTGAAAATTCAGATCCTAAATCTGACGATACTGAAAGCCTGTATCGCTGCCTCGGTGTTCGAAATCCGACCGGAAATCAATTCAGCCTAATGGAAATACTGTTTAATTGTACGGTATCCGAAATGATCGATTTAATTCCCTTTCCTTCGTAACTTTAATTGCAGTTAAAATTGTGTCCCTTTTTTCTCGGGGTTGAGGGGCGTCCATTAATTACGTGAGGTCAGAATAGAGGGTGGGAGGTCTGGCAAAATCTCACCAAGGGGGACGGGAGGTCGATAAAAATCTCACGTAATTTTTTTAATTTTAGATTGCCCCCCTCCCCCCATCAAAGAACAGAAGAGATGAAAAAAAAGGTCTCCAAAATTACGAAGTCAATCTTATGTTAGGGGGGAGGGGTCCGACCAGATTTCACCAAGGGGGAAGGGTCCAAATTTCAGAAAAAAATACCTCACGTGATTAACGGACGCCCCCTTAGAAACGAGATCGTGGTTGTTTGGCAATGGAGGGGGGCGGTACCCTAGCTCAAATAGTCGCAAGCACTATGCCCCCTTCAGCGCCTCTTAGATTTGAAAACCTTTATTCTAACATCACACATTTAATCAGTTTTGTTTGAGATTCATTTGCCTTAATAATAAAACTGTGGCCGGAGGAGGGAAAATTTTTCTTTTGTCGGAAGGGGGAGGTGGTACGAGAAACTTCGGGAACTCATTTAGTATTGGGAATGGAATAAGGCAGAACAAAGAATGGGAGGAAATTTCACTATAACCTTTTGAAGGAGTCATCTCGGTATTAGTCCGAAATGATTTCGAGGAACTACGGATAAACCGAAATCTGGATCGTCAGACTAGAATTCGAACCCATGTCCTCTTGAATATCAGTCGCAAACGTTAACGCATCAAGTTTGGTATCCATTATCACCAGACTTAATGACATCGAAGTAGAAGAAAGCACCAAATCCTAGAACCAAGTTCTCTCATACTTAATTTAGAGCGAAAGTTTCGCCTATTCCAGAACACTGAAAAGATGACCATGACCACAAGCTGGCACTCGATTTCAGGCACAAGGGTGTGGGAAGATTCTCTTTTTTAGGTAAGGGACTAAGGGCATGGGCGTATCCAGCGAGGGGCAGAGGGGGGCTGCTGCCCCCCCTAGAAGAAAAATTAAGTTGCCTTCAGTACGCTTCGACGAGTGAAGTACTAGTTCAGGAGCACTTTGGGAGAGAAAGATTGACTGGATTGTCTGATGAGTGTGCATCGAAATTTCGTGAAAGAACACCTTGAGATATTGACAAACAAAATTATTGAAATTAAAAATCCGAGACAATTAATGTTTACATAAAAAACTAACTGACTTACGATCTTAATTAACTACATAGTAGGTCCCTTTAAGTAGTTGGGTTACTGTATTAATCAATGATAAAAATGGTTTCCTGAATAGGTTTGTGTTTTTTTTTTAACTGCTTTACGTCTCTTTTTAACATCGAGGTCTTTAGAGACGGGAAAGGATGGGGGGCAAGGATGGGGGGCAAGGATGGGGGCAAGGAATGGGAAGGAATTCGGCCATGGCCTTTTGAAGGAAGCATCCCGGCATTTGCCTGGAGTGATTTGGGGAAACCATGGAAAACCCAAATCTGGATGCCCGGACGGGGATTCGAACCGCCGTCCTCCTGAATAGGTTTGAGTTTGATTTTGTAATGTCATGTTTCAGTCCCCCACCCCACTTCCTCGAAACCAAAATGAGTTGCCCCCCCTAATTCAAATCCTGCCCCCCTCTAGTTTTGATCCTCGATACGCCCTTGACTAAGGGTGTCAGGGATTGGAATGAGTTACAAAGAGAAATGATGAATAATTTACCGAAAACGTTGAAAGAATTTAAAGATAAAATTTGTAGAGGGCAAATGTAGGTGGCTGCAGGATACGTGGAAGATAGGGGTGTATGGAAATTGCCACCGGAGCCTATGCTCCACTGCAATTAAATTAAATTAAAAAATTAACCAACTAAATAATAATGTTACGGTTTAACCATTGTGGCTTGTTGAACTGTATGATAAAAACAAGTGTGATTTGGAGAGTGCATTATTCTTTGGAATCAACGAATTTCAAGAAAATATGGCGGACATTGATTTTAACAAACGAATATATGATTCTTACAACATTCTCTAAATTTGTTTCTCATTACAACAAAGCATAATGTACGAACATAAGTCTGAGAACTTGAAGCAAGTTCAGGGCCGCAGTGTAGTCTTCATATTTCGGGTTTTCATTTTTCTTCAAGTAATCGCAAGTGATGTTCACAGCATTCAATGATTATTGACCACGGGCAAGGTCACGTCGATTGTTGCATCCTAGATGCAACAATCGGTACAATCTTATGGTAAAATTTTAATATTTACAGTTTATAGTATTCATCCTCAAAAAATCGGAAGGTGCTGTTAGTAAAAACTATTACTACTGTGTTGATTTCCCTTTTCTGCAATTCAAATATCAAATTAATTTCTTATACACAGAGAAATGAAAATCCGAACAGAAGCTGCATAGAGTATACATTTAAATGAGCTATTACCGAATCAGATGCTCAAGGTCGTGATCAACAAGTTATTTACATAGTGATATATTTAATGAGAGAGCAACAGGATAATTGTTTCCACTATAATGGCAACAAATAATTAAGTGATCAGCGATCCCGTCGTTCTGCCGTTAATGAAAGCTGTAATCAAACTTAAATCTACTTAGTCTATGACTAAATGACAGGGTGTACCCGGCTCAGTTTGCTGCGGCACCGTGATGGTGTCCGGCGCTGAGACGGGGATTGAGTCCTGGCGGTGGAAGAAAGTTTCCTCATTTTAGGACTTGGCCTGCAGGGCAAATCAGTGCAGGGTTAAATCCCAAACCTCTCCGCAATGCATATAGAATGAGGCATACGACACTGTTGATGGTGATTCATCTGTCGGGTGGGGACGTTAAGCCTGGCAGCCCGCTAGGTATCTTCCGCAAAAGTAGGCCCGAATGAGCCATAACCGCGTTTCACCCTCTACAGGCTTCAACTCTCATTTCATACAACAGAAACAACGCGCTCCATCGATCACACTCACACCTGCAATAACACATATGAACACACATTTGGGAAGGCAACGGGAAACCAACTCAGTTCATCTTGCCAAGCAGGGCTACACCCACCATCGTAACCGTTTTTTTTTTTTTTTTAACTGCTTAACGTCTCCTATAACGACTAGGTCTTTTATCGTAACCGTCTACGCCAGGAATCGGGCAGGGGATCATAAGATGAAGAAGACAGTATTTCAACTTGCCATGTACTTTACCAAGTTTCTTATCACTACAGGCCTGTAAAAGATCTTTAAGTGCAACCACTAACAGGCTGGCGGCGTGGGTGATGCACAACGGCCTTGATCTCTCCCCTGAAAAGTCGTCGGTCATTGTTTTTACACGTCACAGACTCCCCCAGATGACAAATATTTCCCTGGGCCCTTTTAACTTCCTATTGAAAAAAATAGTTACATACCTTGGCCTAAGGTTGGACCCTAACCTGACTTGGTCAGGTCACATTCAACACATACTCAAGAAGAGCGAAGCGGCAAACATCATACGAGCAGTGACAGGTAAAGCTTGGGGTGCAGACAGGAAGATCACACTAATGCTATACTGAGCCCACGTGCGCCCTCATCTCGACTATGGCAACATGTTTTTTAGCTCTGCTTCTAAATCGCTACTAACCGACATCGACAGATGCCAGTATCGTGCACTTAGACTATGCACCGGAGCCATGACATCTACCCCGACAAACGCACTGTTGATGGAATGCTTAGAACCACCCCCACAAATCCGTAGGCCATTTCTGGGGCGGAAGTTCATCCTAAGACTGCTCGAAGTAAAGGATGATCAACTTATTGCAAAAATATCTGCTCTCACAATGCAATACACGGAACGGAGGTACTTTAAACAGAAGCCGGCCCCTACTCTAACAACCGCCTTCCGGGAAGTTAAAGAATATAGCAACATAATCTATAGATCACGCCTCCTTCCGGTACATCTGCACAGACTTTCGAGAGCTAAGACGAGACTAGACATTATCCTAGACACAAAATTTATAGCGGAAGGTAATCACAATGAAAAAATCTTAAAGGACCGCATTACAAAGCTGGCAGATAACCCCATATGCTTATACACAGACGGCTCTAAATCAGAAAATCGGGTGGGTTGCGTCTTCGCAGACCCTGTTAACGAAAAGAGGGGCCTATATCAGCTCGCGGAAGAGGCATCGATCTATACCGCCGAATTATAAGCCATTTTAAAAGTCCTAGAATGCGGCTTACATTTGCAGACGAACAGACTAGTCATCATATCCGATTCTAGATCGGCTTTACTGAGGTTATCTAACCTGGCGGCGGACAACGGTAGAAGCTGGCTGATATATGAGATTGTACAGCTAGTAGCAAGACTCAGAGATAAAGGATCGGAAGTGACATTCATATGGGCCAAAGGTCACGCAGGAATAAGAGGCAACGAAGTAACTGACCGACTAGCGAAGGCAGCAGCACTCAATGGTGAGAAAATTAAACAAATTCCGGCTTCGGACTCGGCCCCTATATTCCGCAATAAAACCAGATTAGAATGGAACAGAGAGTGGCGGTCAAAAGATACACATAAAGGTGAATACTATAGAAAAATCCATCCAACTATCCCACGTTCACATTGGCACGACAGCATCCAAATCTCAAGGAAGATCACAACCTTTGTCTCTAGTCTCAAATTCAACCACGGACGCTTCGCGAGCCACCTCTTTAGGATTAACGCGGTCACCTCCCCCATTTGTTAATGTGATGGCATTAGTGTCGAGAACGTGGATCATATATTTTTTGCCTGTGGACGCCGCTGGGCAGAATCAACTGAATTAATAGAAGAGCTGACTAAACACGGGGTGGAATTCCCTTCCAAGATACAGACCCTTATCTACGAAAATAGGGCGGAAATCTTCATGATTCTCTTCAATTTTGCAATAAGAAACAACATAGAAATATGACATTCACGTTTCTAAACCTTACATTACATTTAAAGGTAACCACTGTCCGTTTGAGATAACCAGTCTGCTGATTTCTGTACCCAAAGGCTGTATATTTTATACTGTGTCTTAAGTGTACACGTAACCACTGGAACAAATTTGTATGCTGAATTTTGTATTTACATGATGCAAATTATATATTGTATTTTAAGTTGCAAATACTTTATGTAAAAACGGTATCTTATGAATTTTATATTGCATTTCATTGCAATATTGTATCATATTGTATTATTGTTTTTTATATTATATTTATATTGTATTATATGGTGTTATATTGAGCATGTGTTTTATGATGTCCAGTAGATGAACGTATAACAAATGAAACCAGATGTCAGAACTATTCAAAACCCACATGTATAAATATCCAAATTGTAACCAAGCTGGCTAGATGGTTTGTACCAAAGGCCAAATAAATTTTAAAAAAAACCAACACGATTATATCAATTTAATGTTATAATTTGTTACGGAAATACTCCTTTAGTTCATGTTAGGAGCGGAATCACCCGCAGCGAACATTATCGCTGTCAGTCTTGCTAACAAAGGTGAAGCGAGCGTGAAATATCACCTCAAGCCTTAACATCCGACACCTTGAGGATCAGATGCTCGCACGTGTCGGTGCATGAAGCGACACCTAGTGTGGTCGTCAAGATAGATGTGATTCACTCGATCATCCGGTTATTTGCAGTCTGTTTCATTACTGTATGATTAATTTGTGTATTTTGAGTTGTTAATGAGCGTTGATTCGTTTATATTTATGCCAGTACATAAACGTAATGTGTAAGACAACGTGTTGAACGGCTAAGACGTAAGTGTAAGATCTAAGATTATCATCTTCATTTTCATATTCGTAAAGTAATTGGTATCGTTATGGAATATTAAGTTGGTTGGCTTGGACATAGTGTGAGTCTTGTAACGGACTTCGCTTATTTATACTAGATTAAGTTCGAAATAATATTATTTTTGGTTTGACAGCAGCACGAGAAGAATCATTATTGCCTTGCATTCGGGAGGACGTGGGATCGAATACCAGTCCGTCATCCAGATTTTGGTTTTCCATGGTTTCCCCGTATCACTTACAGCCGTATATGGGGATGGTTTCTTCAAAAAGGCCATGGTTGAATTCCATTCCTTGCCTTCACTCCTCACCCCCGATGTCAACGAGTCGTAAAAGGAGCGTCCATAAACCACGTAGCTCTATTTTGGCCTCCTGTACACCCCTCCCACCCCCCACTTAGCACGTAGCCTTTTTCCCCTATTGATTCCAGAAGAAATTTTGTACTGTTTTCCCTTGTCAGACTATCGTAAATTACATACGGGGATAATTGAATCGCGAAAATAAATATTCACAAGCCGTTGTGTGTTCTGTATCTCATTTTAACTGTGACAAACAATATCAACGAAAAGGTATGTGGCCTGGCACGGACCTCCCCCCCCCCCCTAGACCGAGCCACGTAGTTTATGCACACTCCCAAAGCCAGAAAAAAAGCACAAGGACATATTTTCTCATATTTCAAGATATTTGTTATTTTAAACAGTTTTTCCAAAAGCATTTAAATAACTTTGAAGTCATTTTGCTATATTTTCATCACGTATTTATAATAAATATATCGTCATGCAATCTGTCAACAAGAAACGAATTCTCGAGCCGCCTTACAGTTCTCGATCATTCCTTTGTCAGTTTAAGGTGCCGCTTTTGTGCCTGCAGTCCAGTTCCTGCAAGTTTTGTTCACTGGTTAATATACCCGCATTATTTCACTAATGTAATAGTTATTGAAACTAACTCATTTTACCGCTACCTGTTCTAATTCAAGACATCGATAACTATGTCTTGTAAATCCATGGAAAAGAAGTTTCCATGTACACAAACCAACAAGGTTAATAGAGTTAATAAAATTTCTTATACATGGTTTTCATAAATAAGTGAACCTAATACACTAAATGCCAAAAATACTAAGAATTAAGAAAGTTTTGATGGAAGCACAAACCATTTCGCAATCGAATCATTAACAAAACTTCTGGTAACTAATAGCGGGCAATTAATGGACAGATTCATATAAATATCGAGGTAGAGACAAGAATATATATCAAACAGTTCCATAACTGTGTGATTGGTCTCTACCAGGAGGACACAGGTTCGAATCTCCGTCAGAAAATCTAGATTTCGATTTTTAACGGTTTCCCCAAATCCCTACTAGTAAATGCCGCAATGGTGCTTTTAAAAAGAACATGGCAGAATTCCTGTTCCTTTCTCACAGTCCTTTCTCGTCTCTAACAACCTTGACGTCGACGAGACGTAAAAACATAAAAGAGAGAGAGACAAAAACTGTGATTGCAGGCAGACGGAAGCGAGTGGAGAGAACACTGTGGAAGAAATGATGTATTTCGTAGAACCAGACGACAGGAAGTGAATAACTGTATATCCATGTCTATGGTGAAAAAAGTGACTGTTAAATGAACAAACAGCTACAAGTAAATATCAAGATTGAAGAAAAGGAATCGATGAGTACAATGACGGGCCAGTACAACAAATTTTTGTAATATAACACGTGCTAATAACGTCTGCAATAAATGTTCCATTGCAATTAAGTTTTTCTTTATACGGGTTCAGTTATCGATCGCCATTTTGGTGCAAACGAAATGCGTAATGGTCCAATTCGACAGTACCATTATATGTAACTTCACAAATTAGATACGAAGGTACAAGTGAAGCAGTAGTACCCTCAAAAATCTTGAAAGTGGTCGAAGTAATTACACTGAAACAGGCTTCAAGACTACTAAAATTTAGGAAGAATAATTTTTCTGTAATTTTCATTAGAGCGTTTACTAACCTTGGGATTTCGTCAGGATTGTATAGGGTTTATGAATAATTTCGTAAGGTTTTAAACGTTGTACCCTGAAGGCGAATGCCACACTATGGTCAATCCGTCACAATTTATTAGACCGCTAATGCTCGAGTCGATTGACATTAATAGTCTTTGATTAAAGCAATCAAACGGTCTTTATTAAATCCAAATAGTCTTCGTAAACGTGAAGAACTGCTCAGGTGAAGTCGCCCTATTGAAACGACGTCAACGTTTTGTTGCTGAGCTTTCCTGGAAGGCATTTTTCCCAGACATGACGCTGTTATTGGGACCGTCTCACTTGTATTGACACCTCTGTTACACTCAACAATCCCAAATAAATAAATAAAAATTCATACAAAATAGATGTGACTGGAATCACTTTAAAGAGAACATCGTGTCAGATGCAAAGATACCCCACAGGTACTAGCGAAAAGATTAGTTTCTGCAGAGACGTTGTCCTAAACATCGCACGGTAGGAGATGTTTGAAGAGAAACTTCTTTGGGCAGGGTAAGCAAAAATTTATTAATATTACGCGATAATTGTGCATGTGACGCAACGGTCTGCGCATGTGCACTTAACGTTCTACGCTTGCGTGTTAACGATACGTTGACACAAGCAGCTAAGATGGTGGCCGCTGCCACATAAGCTTGTGTTAAACAGTGCATCATACTAAATGTGAAACGTGTATTTCCCATTTCAGTCATCATAAACATTTGATTTCAAAAATATATGATATCTTCTACAGCTTTCATTTGTTCCAAAAAAAAATTTATTTTGCTGATGTCTCTTGCATCCTATTGATAGTAAGAACGTAAGACCTGCTATGAAATAATTTTGTGCAAGATGTTCTCCAATATAAAAGCTCTAAACACAAAATACAGACCGCAGTACTATATAATCTACCGAACTGTGCTTTTACTTTCTGATAAATTTCAATTGTGTACGAGAATAACTTGGACAAAATTGCTATTTACTGTACAAATGTAATAACGCCGAGGGTGGTGGGTGAACGGTTAACGTTCTGGCCTCGCATTCGGGAGGACGCGCGTTCGAATCCCCGTCCGGGCTTCCAGATTTTGGTTTTCCATGGTTTCCCCAAATCACTCCAGGCGAATGCCGGGATTCTTCCTTCAAAAGAGCCATGGCCGAATTCCTTCCCGTTCCTTGTCCCTAGTCCCATCCCACCTCTAATGACCTTAGCCGTCGACGAGGCGGGAAAAAAATGTATTAAAGATAGAATCGTTTGTTCACTCTAGTGCAAAAGAAGCATAAAAAATATCATAAAATTACACAGTAAAAAGCGTGTATAGCATGGAAGTTTCACTTCTTGTGCGTGTAAGCACTGATTTTTTTCTTTTGGCTTTAAGCCTCGACGGCGTTGGTATCAAAGACCCGTGAGAAGGAATCATCCAAACATTTGCCGGGACTAACTTGGGGAAAAGATTTAAAAGTTCAAAAGTATTAGACACCTGGTATGGAGTAGGGATGTGACGAAAAGAGTAGCCTACTTTAAGACCTCCTTTTTGCCGATTTTGCCACATAGGTTGGGAACGTGGGTGATGTGGAGAGGGACAAAGGGAGAGTAAAGGCTATGGAAATGAAATTTGAGGGGAGTGGAGTAGTAGTAACGAGAAGGGACAGAATAAGGAATAAAAAAATGGGGGAAACTGTCAAGGAGGAACCGCTACAACAAAGAATACAGAAATGTAAAGTGGTGTGGTCATGTAAAGAGAATGGGAGCGGAGAAGATTCAAAGCAAGATGCTGGACATGGAGCTGAAAGAGAAGAAGCACAGAGCAAGACCGAGGGACAGATGGGTGAAAGGTGTTGAAAAGTGCGTTGAAGAAAGAGGAGGAAATTGCTTGACCGCAGACGAAGAGAGATGGTGGGTGGAGAGAAGCGCCGGAGAGGCTTTTGTTCCAAGCAGCTGTTCAAGATGATGCTGATTTAAAACGGAATCAGGATATCAGGACGAGGATTTGAACCTGCGTCCTCCCGAATGCCAGCCCCGAGACTCCACAGACTCGTCAGGCCACCCACGATTCCTCGGGATTGCCTTCACCTCCGCCGAAGACCTCACAGCAGGATCCACCGCATCCGGCCGGCCGCCGGACAGGAAGCGGCGAAAAGCGACACCGCGGCATTGTCGTGTGGCCCAGATACCATCACGAGCCCGCCCACGTGTCTCCCAGCCCGCACCTCCTCGCAGATTTACCGCCGTCTTTTGTTTCGAAGCGGAGTTGCCGCCTCCTGCTGCATTTACTGCCGGCCCGCACAAGGAATTTCGCCGTCAGAAACAGCAGCAAACGACCAGGCGCCCACAGTCGATGGATGGACTCGTACGGGAGATACGAGCAGTTCCTTAACAAGTTCCCTTAACGACTCTGTTAACTGCCGCAAGATACACCAGATAGCTCTGATGTAGTGCTCCGGCTTTTATGAGACAATTTTCTTCAAAAACTTCGGCATCTGTATTGGCTCAAGTTCCAGGACAACTTCTGTGACGAAATTGGTGATGTTCATAAAATATCTGTCGTGTCTAGCGTTGGCGGCGAATCGGGAAGTTACGAGTGTCTCTGTTGACGGTGAAAATCCTGTCTCATCTGAGCAGAACCTCCGTCGAAGAATTCCGGTGAGGGAATCCGGAGTTTTATCACATTCGATAAAAGGACATACGATATCGAAATTAGTTATCTCCTAGAAGCAATGACATATAGCACACCTGCTTACAGCAGAGAAAAAATACAACGTTCACAGTAGAATCATTATGATAAAGATTTGTAGAAACTAACATGTGTTGTAGATGTGGGTCAGATTTTGGGATACACAGAAAATAATTTTAAAACAATATCTACATCTACATCTACATATATATACTCTGCAATTCACAAAAGTGTTGGTGGCAGAGGGTGCTCAGCACCAAACCTAATCTCTTTGTTGTGCATTCCAATCCCTCATGAGGGTTGGTAATCAACGGATTCGACATGATTTTTGGCAGGTTCTGGATGTTTTGAGCGCTAGCGTAATAGACTAATATTTCAGTAATATAAAAGTTTGCCCATCCCGTTGCCACAAATTGATGCACAGTAAATGGTTGGAGCGTCTTTGAAAAATATTTTACTCACTAGGATACTGCCGCTAGGGTAGGAGATGTAGAATTCCTATTCATCAAATTGTGCAGTAAACGCCTAAACTTAAATACCATTGAGAATACATGGTACAGTTAACTTCATTCGTCCGGCTTTTGGTCGCTACCTTTCGAAAGAATAGGCCTGAACGAGACGGCACTGGTTTTAACTTTTTCTCTTCTTCATCTCCACCTGCACACAACACACTACGGGTAACATCACTTTGATCAACAAATGATATTAAAACTCTCCGGAGTTCACAATTGTCACGTAAGAAATATTACAAACTAAATCTACACTAACTATAAGAGCATAGATTACAGATCGCGACAAGTTCTCGTATTCAGCCAGCGACAGCCTCTCCAACAATGCGGTTGGAACACTTAATTGTTGCATCCATAAAGTAAACATCGAATCTTGCGAAGACGATACTATACCTACTTTCGACTAGAACGCTGTGAGCATCGTTGCTGGACTACCAAGATCAGATGACGTCCTGCGAATAATCTTCTTGAGATATTAGTGATTATTATAATGAAATATAGACTCGGAGCATAAGCAAACTACTGGAGCGTGGTTTCAACCACTCTATCTGACTACTACACTACGAATTCCTCACTTAAACTATACATACTAGAGCTATGTATATACCATCAATATTAATGAAATAACGTCAGTGAAATCTATTACGGTGTAATTGTTGCTTATTGAATCAATGGCTTACTGTGTAAGGGAGAGGTCAAAGAAGTATGTAATTGCGATTGCTACTTGTTTTAATTTGAAAGGAAAAAGAATAAGAATGTTACTCGATCATTTATTTCGATTGTTACGAGAGAATGTGGTAAAAGACGAATAGGAAATATCAGTGGCCAGTGAAAGAAATTCTGTGTGTAGTGGTCTTTATTTTCGAGGAAGGAGTGAAAATGAGTATCTCTGACGGAGAGGACGGGGCTTGATAAACGGCATCGTTAAGATTTGATTTGGCAAGATTTTTCCACGTTGTTTGAAATACAAACGTTATACTAACTAAGCGACGAACGATTAGATCTTGTGAAGAAAAGACAAGGATATTTGTTTACTAATGAAATTGTGTTGTTCCGTCTGTTCTTAAAATGATGTAGAAGAGATTATTGATGAAGATTTGATTGAGTATACGGAACCTGAACTGTCATTTTTATTTCACAGTAACTGTGATTTCTTTCAGCGTGGAAGTTATAAAAGCTGATGAGATAAAAGGCTACGAATACAAAGTGAAGACTCCTGACTTGGCTATTCAGGAATAAATCTGGTAAAATAAGTGGAAACCTAATTAAAAAAAAAAAAAAAAAAAAATGCTTTCAAAATTTATTCACTCGGGAAAATAAATTTGTTATGTATAGTTTGTTTTCTCAGCGAATCTGTTTACCTATTTGTTTTCAAAATTCAGTGAGACGTGTTGATTCATTAATAACCTCGCGTTACTACTTGCGTAATCTTGTTCTTTCGGCTGTTTGCATCACGGCTTGATCCAGTCGGCAGCGAAAACTTTGGTCACAAGTCTAGTATTTAACAGCGGTTCGCGTATCGCAGCTGTTCAACACACTTCGCACCCGAGTCTCGTAATCTGAGCGGACTATGAGTGCGTCGGGGATTACCCGGGGCAGTGGCTCGTAAGGTGGTCTCGCAGACCGGGTTTCATCTTCCCCCGCCCACTGGGCCAAGCCGGAAGACTTACTTAACTGCAGTTAGCCGAGCTACGTGATGAGCCGGCCCTGTCATGCTCTATTAGCCACTGATTTCGGCAACCCGAGACCTGGCTGGCTGCATGAGATAGATGCACAGTGGCCGCTCCTTCAATCTCAAGCACCCTCAGCTGCCTGTGTGGAGAACGGGGTCTGACTGGGAAGTATAATTACTCTACATCTACATCCATACTCTGCAATTCACAAACATTGTGGGTGGCAGAGGATGCTAAGCACCAATCTTTATTCTGCGCATTTCAGTCCCCAATAGCAAGAGGAAAGAAAGAATACATAAAATTATCAGTACGGCATCTTATTTCTCTAATCTTATCCCTCCGGTCATTAATAGGTTGGCGGAAGAAGTATCTCACTGCACTCTTAGATCATAGAATTTCGCATATTCTCCAATAAATTCAAACGCGAACGACGTCATCTGTCTTCCAACCGATCCCAGCCCAATCCATGTATCAATTCTGTGACGCTTTCATAAGGGCTGTAGCAACCAGTCACGAATCGAGAGGCTCTCATCGGTATCCTCTCCATCGAGTCAATCAAGTCCTTGCGATACGGATCCCAAACTCCACAACAGTAAGCCAAAAGCGGACGCACTAGTGTTTTATGCGCTACTATTTCCTTTGTATGAGCATTACAATTCCTCAAAAAACGACCTATGAATCGTAATTTAGAATTAGCTTTGCCTACGACGGAAGTAATGTGCAAGTCCCTTTTCATGTTGCTTTGTACTATTACCCCCAGATACTTCAGGGAATCAACCCTGTCAACTGAATTGTTTACTTTTTACTCGTGAACAAACTGATTCTTTCTGTTACTTATTCGCATTGCCTTGCACTTTTTGCAATTAAGTGTAAGCACCAAACGGAAATAGCATCCAAATAGCGCTGAATTTCTAAGCAATCGGCAGAGCACCTTATTTCCCTACTAGCGGAGTTCACGGCGTTGCCCGGTATAGTTGGCGTAGATTTAACCGTACCCTATTTTTATTCCCGCAAAACATTTGTACAAAATACGCGTCAACTTTTTCGGAATTAAAGCAAACTTACATTCACCCGCCCCCTACCAAGAAACTGGTGGCCTGAACTTTATTTGCACGTATACTATTTCATTCGTCCGAAAAGATTCATGTATATCAAGCTACGATAATTTGGTTAAGAAATTTCATTACTACATTACTTAACAATCCTAGATTATGTTAAAAACCCACATTTGATTCAATTGTGAAGTGAATGGATATACTTGTGGCTCGAAACTCCAGATTCTTTAACTCTGCAGATAAAATGTCAAAAGTGAATCCGGAAGAATATTATCGTAAACAGAAGACTAATGCTGACGGCCAGAGATAGATCGGGCTTAAAGAAAATCTCTGTTGTTTTTACGACTGTCGTTTAAAAATTTATATCCCGAATTAAAGGAAAGAATTTAATTTAATTTCAATGGAGCACACGCTCCGGTGGCAATTTCCCTACACACCCAACTTCCCCCTATCGTACACTCACCTACATTTTCCCTCTACAAATTTTAACTTTAAATTCTTTTAACGTTTTCGGTAGGTTATTCATCATTCCCCTTGGTAACTCATTCCAATCCCTGACACCCTACTTCAAGCTATGGCTTTTAAAAATTGAATATATCGAATTAAAAGAAATAATACTTAAAGTTTTGTTTAGTGTGCAAAATAGTTGTTACTATAAGTTATCTTATTGCTTTAATTAAATTCTATGGTCAGAGACATTGTGTTGTGCGTTTAGTGTGGAGTATTCCTCCTGTGGAATTTCTCACCATACGTTCAGAATTTCATTTAATGCTCCTACATTATTTAACGTTGAAACATAAGACATGCCAGACAAGTGAATTAAGATTCTAAGCTTTAAAACTCCATCGAAATCTGCCCCATAGTTTCAGAGTTCTTATACGACCAATATGTCCGGTTTTCGTTTTATAGATATAGATAGATAACTGCATCGTCGGCGAACAATCTGGGAAATATATTTTCACTGTAACGCTACAGTGTGACGAAAGGAAAAGATATTAGAAGCATTCAGGAAAGAAATAAAATTTTGGTGGAACAGCATTGGAGCAACTAGACTGGATAACTCGCGAGATGTGAAAACAAGTAAATCAGTACCGGCGCGGGGAGACAGGGGTAACGCATTCGGAAGTACGCAGGTTCGAATCTCCGTTCTGTATCTGTTTTCCATCGAGGTGAACGTCGGGATGGTTGCTTCTAAATGGCTCGCCGAATTTCTTCACTTTCCCTACCCCTAGTCCTTCCCTAGCGCTAATGACCTCGACTTCGACAATGAGTAAACCCAAAAGAAAACCAAATCAATAACTTGCACATGAGAGAATAGAAAGATCTATGTTTCAGGTACTGGGAGATATGAAGACAACGAGTGAAGAAAGAATGTCAGAGAAAATATGAAGTTCGAAATGTGAAAGAGGGACAGGTAAATTTGACAACAGTGAAACAGTGAAGAGCATGAAAGTGAAATGGCGACACTGGCTGCAAACTGTCCTAAAATATGAGGACGGTGTCAATGGTTGCACCTCAGTTTCTTAGTAATTTATCCACACTCGCCCTAAGCATCTTCGCTTAGTTTTTATATACAGAAAAAAATCGCTGCCGTTAAATGAGAATCGATCCTCTTCATCTTTCTTGAAGGATCTTTTCAACAAATTGAGTGCCTCACTTGAATTTCCTAGTTATCAGAATGGGAGTACTGATTAATGCGCAATCTCATTCTTTGAACTGTCTGAACTTTAGCATACCTATCCCAACCCGTTGCTTGAAGTCGGATCAGGCTACGCTCGTAGATAAAGCGCTCTTTTTGCCGAAATACGTAGGATCCCTTTGTATTCGGTAGGAGCTATTACGTCTAGTAACGTGAGGCGCATTCATTTTGTCAGATAAATTTCCCCACACTACATAAAATTCTAAAATCGTAAGAAATTTTTACCACTATAAGTCTACAGCGTAAAATTACTAGATTTCTGTTACATCTCTTGATGGCATATCTTACAAAAATGAGAGAACGTACAGTGTCAATGGATACATCTACCGCGAAGATCGGATCCACGAGCCGGCCTTCTGGAGCAAGGGTCGCCGGTTTGAGTGCGGCCTAGGGCTTTTGGAGTTCTCAATTAATAGTTGAGTCAATCCTGTGTTTTACTAATAATAACACGAATCTCTCACATGGAAGGTTATAAAATACAATTGTTATCAATAAGAAATAAGTTGGAGCTGGCCGAAAGTCTAAGAATGATGAATGCCGTAAAAAAAAAAGTTTTCAATTAATAGTTGAGTCAATCCTGTGTTTTACTAATAATAACATGAATCTCTCACATGGAAGGTTATAAAATACAATTGTTATCAATAAGAAATAAGTTGGAGCTGGCCGAAAGTCTAAGAATGATGAATGCCGTAAAAAAAAAAAATCCGATCAGTTCAAAGTGAACATATGAAGCAAACTGAACTGACGAGATAATTTACGGGGAAATTTTCCATCCAGGAGATTTCTTTTATGGTGCCACATACATTTCTATGTATGGTATTTGTGCACGTCCTAATGTCAACACTGTCGCTGGTAGTTGGTGATTAATGTTTTCAAACTCTTTGCATCAAATTCACCTCAAAAAGGTGCCAGCTCTAATTTAGCATTTTTTGTAACGATATAGGTGTGTGAATAGGTTTAGTAAGTTTCTAGGAGATTATGAACTTAATTAGGAATGTCCATATCCAAGACGTGACTCCAACCAACGATCTTTGAAATGAGAGGTCAAGCATTTCGTTGCATATGAACACTTATTCCAACAATTAATTCTTTACCTTTCATATACAAAGCAAAGACAGTTTACACGTCCATAAAAATACCTGCACGGCTGGGATTCAATCCGTGGACCTCTCGATTCCTCGTCAGAAACTATGGCCACAACAATGTTCATTTCAGGAGTGAAAATAAACAATTTAACGCTGTGGAAGTCATATATATACCGTTCTAATAGTAAAAATATTTTAACCAGTTGGGACTAGAAATAAATCTTTTAGTTCCTAGCAAAATAATGTCCATCGTCACTGCCAGCGATCATCTAAATGAAGGAAAACAATTTCTAAACTGTTTTTGGGTGAAGCTTTATCTCCATGGCGTAATCAAAGGAAGCCGCAAAAACAAAATAGTGGTAGCTACCTAAAATGTAGACACTTCAAACTACATTAACAACCTAATCAATGTCACTTTATAAGTCTGCCCCATGAATTGTTTATGATACCGCAAGGACATGAGTTTCAAAACAGAAGTGCAAAACAAGTTGGAAAAGGCAACTCGATAATATCTGGCCAATAAAATACGAAATACGGCTTCATTAATTTCCTGCAGTCTGGAATACCGCTCCGCAGTAGCTTAAAGAAATAAATTTTATACTTCTAGGTAAAATAATAAAAAACAAAGCATAAATTGGAGGGTTTGTTTTCCTGGCAGGAAATTCAAGGACAGCAGGTTCGTCCTTTTGTAATAAAGCATAAGCAAGAGAATTTTAGGATTTTATGAAATAGGGGTTAGCCACAGATCTTCACCGTAGTGCAAAATTACCAGCCGTAATAAGAGGATTAAAAGCGTAGGCGAAATCGTAAAGTACAAAATTTCCTTACAGCTGTATGAGTTACTTCAATGGAAACTTACGTCGTAATCCAAAGCGCTTACTCTACGCTTGTCTGAAATTTACATTTCTGGTCCGCGTCCGTATAGAGGAGTTAGTCCGTTGAGAAGAAACCGCAACACAGTATCCTGGAGGCCGCTAATTGCAATTCCAGACGGCGGACAAGCCCCCCAGTTCAAACACGTCTTCATCTCTGGGAAGGTCGTTAGCGGGGCGACGCCTGTTTAAGTGGTACATCTAGAGCAGCGCCTTCAAAAGGCAAAACGAGGCGATATTTTCGCGTGACCGGCAGTCATCAGAACGCGGGCAAATTTTCAATCAGCGGCGAATTGGTTCCTCTTTGGCCGACGCGGACGAAATTACAGCGCGGTAAATAATTCGGTTCGCGGCAGAGCTCGCGTTGGTCGCAATCAACGTAGCCACTGGGTGGTCTGTCGCTCGCCTAATGCCTTTCAGCTCTATAATGAATCCTGATGGAGGCTGCTCATTAATAAATCAGCATTAGAGGCTGCGTGTCGAGTCCCGGCGTGTTCCTGTCACTGAGTTCCTACCACGAGGATCTATACTCAGTCCGAATTTCTCTTTCCGTCGAATACTAACGGTTTGGATCTAAATCCATCACAGCCTTCCATTTCCAGTTTATACATAATATTTCTGAAAGGCTTTATTTTTTTGCGACGAGCCTCTTTTTCCCTTCATACTGAACCAAAATCGATTAATAAGGTATCTTTTTAAAGTTCTTCTCTTTGGTAAGGGGACGTCCATGAATTACGTGAGGTGAAATAGGGCCGGGGGGGGGGGGGGGGCGGGTCCGGCGAATCTCACCAAGGGGAAGGGGGGTCAACGGAAATCTCACGTGAGATTTCGAAATTCTTGACCAGTGCTGCCATTTCTACGGATTTATCCATAGATCTACGGATTTTTATGAAAAGTTAGGATTTTCGGTTTTTGTTAAAATATCTACGGATTTTTTGCCACTTCTTTTTTTAATCATTTGTTGATTTTTCCTTATATTGATGCTTTGCTAAACTTTGAGCTTATAGTGTTAATGCATTAATTTGACTGTGAATAGTTTCCTTGCAACCGCACGTGTGAACCGCAACGATTGAAATAAAGCCGATATTTTGTTTAGTTACAATTTTTATAGCTCTTAAAAGACCGTAACACACAACTATCGGCGCACTCTTTATGCACGGTGACACGCTCGTTGGCACCGCTTATAAAGCAGTGATTTTCGAGAAGGCCTAACAAATATCCGAGAATCGAAGGGGTCCGAGTTTTTAACTTTTCCTGTTAAATTTAATGTAAACAAAGAAAGTGTATAGTCACTAAGGGGGGGAAAAAAAAACTACTAGGCATAGCAGCAGCATTGATGAAAGTGACGATGTATAAAATATGTTCAGAGATATTGCTTACTTTCAACGTAAAATATTATTTTTGTAATTTTAAAGACCTGGAAATAAAAGGTATTCTTAATTTTGACTCTCTCTTCAATAATTGTTGTTTCAGTCTTTCAGTTAGCGAGTCTCCGGATTTTTGTAACAAATCTACGGGAATTTTAGCGGCAATCTACGGATATTCAAAGTCAAGGGGCTGGCAGCACTGTTCTTGACTGTAGAAACTAAAAGAAAAAAGGTCTACAAATGACGCGAAAGTCGATTTTGGGGGGTATTTCGTCGAAATGTGGGGGTGTAACCGCTTTTGGAAGGGTGAGACCTAAAAAAAAAGGTATCAAAAAGTTGCGAGGGTGATTTCTAGCGGGGGGGATGGGGGGGCTGACGGACCAGATCTCACCAGAGGGGAGGGGGGGGGGGTGTCGGACCAGATCTCACAACGTCTCACCAGAGGGGAGGGGGGAACACCTCACGTAATTAATGGACGACCCTAAGATAATTAATTAAGAAAGGAATTTTTCAAAATTCAACCCGCAAATTGCACACTAAAGCACAATCAAAGTCGCGGCTATGCCACAGTTCAGAGTCAAGCTGCTAGGTTTAGCTGACGTCAGCAAGGAGCGATCTCATAGCGCTAGATAGCAGCACGAAATATTGACATTTTCGCAAGGGTCTTGATCGCATTACCGTTATATATTTCAGTTGACAGACAGTTGTTGCTACGAAATGAGATAGTTACGCTTCACTGGAGTCGATAAGCTGTGATCGCATTACACTCGACATGTCACAGAGAGATGGATAAACTGTATGTGTTTTCTCGAATAAGGAGCTTTTCAGATATTTTTGTTTCTGTTCGGGAAACATCATTTCTAATGGTTTCGGAAGACGTTGGTGTTTTGCTACGTACTTGTATTAGTTGAGAGAAGAGAGAGAGAGAGAGAGAGAGAGAGAGAGAGAAAGAGAGAGAACTTTCTTTCCTCCTGTCACCTCACTATTTACCGCATTTAATTTGCGAAATTTTTGTATAGGCCACTTGTTTATGTAAAAAAACAGGAAGAAAATCCGTAATAACTATATTTTATACCAGGATTCGTCATCCAGCGCCTTGAACATTTTTGCGGCCCGCGAGATTCATCACACTTTTACAAAATATATTTATTTTATAATGGACAAAGTAGTGAAAACAAATGCATTATTTGAGCATCCATATATTCAAAAATGAACTGTCTAATTTATGAGAAAAATTAACCTATTTTAAAATAATTATCTTGACAGATATTGCCTGTTTTATTTATGAGTTTACAATCATGAGTTCCCCTAATAATTAAATTATATTCACTCAAAAAAGTCTATAGTAAGTCTAAATCTAATATGCGGATATGTAATTTTATATGCGTCCCGCAAGATATTTTGGGTTGGCCATCCCTGTTTTATACGACACAAATAAATAGATTTGATCAATTAACATTTTCCTCTTCCTGCAGAAAGCCATACAGGAATTCCAAATATTTCTAAAGTAAACAATCGATATTTCTTCCAGAACATTGATTCACGTTTGTTCAGTTCTATTTTAATGACACTTCCTTTGTTATCTGTCTTATTGTTGTTCCTAATTTGAATTCATCCAACTTCCGTTTCTTTAAGGTGGTTGACTACAATCGATCAACGCGTTTTCACTTGCTTCTTGTCTCTTAACCGGAGTTCTTCGTGTTCTACTGACAAACGCGGGTTCTAGCTTGAAATTCTCTAAATATTTCCGTGTTTTCGTTTTTTATGTTTCAGCGCTTTTCTGCCGAAATCTGCGGTAAGCGATAGTTCTTCATTTTTCTTTAATAAACATTTCCTGATCTGCGCCTCAAGTTTCCCATCTGAGAAAATAGGTTCTATTACAATACAAGCGAGAAATTCATTTTAGTAGACCTTCTAATCCAACAAAGAGCAGAAATACCAAATAAACAGCGGAATGCAGCGTTTGCAAAATAATTAATGATGAATTAAACATTTTCATGCAAACAGAATAAATTTAAGATGATTAAAACGTCACGGGTGTGAACCGACGTAAGTATTCTTTGTTGTCATGACTGTAAGCAACTAATCTGAATTTTTCTCAGCGCAACACCTTGACATAAATTTCAGATTTTTTAAAAAAAAAAATTCAGAAACTTAGCAGCATATATTTTAGTTATTACTGAATTCAAAAGAAAAGGAAGAGCATGAAAACATTAACACACAGTCGCCATGGAATTCCATACTTTACGCTTATTATAGAAAGGTATATAATGCTTAGAAGACCACTGGTTTTGCTTAAAATTCTTTATTTAAAATAGATACAATTTTCTCTAAAATAAGGCAACCTCCGCACCATAACCAATGCGTAGCGTTTTTGTTCGTGCTATACATAGTGCTTTCAATAGTATTCAGAACCTCTTACATGTTTGTAGATACATAATTCATGAATGGGTTCCAAATTTTTGTTAGAATATAGCGGCAAACTCAGCACACACAAATACTTTTCTATTTGGCTGGCTCGTAGTGTACCTGCAAAGTGCCTGAATTGCAGAGATAAATTTAATATTCTCATTTACGACAAGCCACTTTTCCTTTCACAGTAACTTCAGCAACTATTTTAATAAGTTAAATCGTACCTCAGTGATGGACAAAGAATTCTGACTTTTGGTTATACTATTTCAAATAATCTTTCATGTTATGCCCAAAGAACTAAATTAAAATAAGATTTTTAGAAACCTACCTGGAGGTAACATGAAAAAGCGTCCGGAATAGTGAAAAATAAAGCAGGTACGACTAATTATCTGCTGCAGGTCTACTCCACAAAGATGTGGATTATGAGCAAACAAACAATCTAAAAAAAGAGTCCGGAGAAACTGGAATTGGGTAATTTAAGCATCTGCTGGAGAACTTAATGGCAACAGAAACACTGCCGTGTCCCTTCATTGGACGCAAAGTTTGGGACCAGCGGTAATCTTTCAACATGGTAATGAGTAGCAGGTTCATTAGTAACGCAACGAGAGAACCAGCGATGGAAAGGGAACGAAAAGCGGGACTGAGGAAAGAGGAGACAGTACAGACGAAACTCCTGGTTAGATCTGCCCGACATCGAGTTTCCAAACGCGTCACAGCGGAGCTCTTTAAGCTTTGAGGTCAAAGACAGCAGAACCGCAGCAAATCTCTCAGTCCTGGCTTGTGAGTTCAGTAATAAGGACGATATGTGAAGGGAAGAGACAAGGACGA
>CM061914.1:63651300-63925648 GCA_031002005.1 Vandiemenella viatica
AAGAAGTGTAACTAAGTCCATTCAAACTCTCTTATTGGTTTTCCGTGCGAAATTTAGCTATTCTTTTCTGTATTCGCCATATAATTGCGTTTGCTAGCGAATTGTTAACTGTTTATTCGAGGAAAAAAAAAATACGCAACGGTTATCAAAATTACGAAAAAAGTGTTACCATCTCTCTATAATTAATCAATTTGGTTATTTAAATAATTATTATGACTAAAATGGTGATATTCGTGATTATTTTTACTGTAGAACTCCGAACTTTCCCTCTGAGCGTCTGCTAGTTTCTTGCTGCGCGAGCTCATTTTTTTAGTCTTGGGTAAAGTGCTGGGTATGAGAGGTCTATTTTATCATGAATTTAGTGTACCACCTACCAGTTATGCTGTCCCATGCGGTATTCGTGTCTAGAACGAAGCATAATCGAAAGGCGAGGGGTCTCTCGAATTCTGTCCCCGACTGTACCTAAGAAATGCTGAAAATTCCTTTTTTAAATTAAACCCATTAGCTTTTCTGCTTAATTTTCTTCTAAAAAGCCCTTTGTCTGATGTGTCCATTTGGAGTGCAGAAACTGCTGAATAATCGTGGAGAACTGAAGGCGGCGACAATAAAAGAAATGCTACTCGTTGCGTTCAGATGTGCGTTGCAGCATTTTCGCTCAATGCGATGCGATGCGGCCTGCTGTAGTGTGCGCGTACCTTAACCGGGCAAGATATCACTTGTTCGTGTCAAATACGATAGAACGCCTCCGTAGTGGAGTGTCCATAAATTACGAGGCTCGGTCTAGGAGGGGGGAGGGGGGCAGAAAGGTACGCTGGGCTACGTGGGGGGGGGGGAGGGGGAAGGGATTTTCGTCATAATATAGAAAGAGGAGCTTCAGGTAAATGTTTTGGAGTTCATTAAAATGAATACCATGACAGTTTGAAGCCAGCATCACCACGCAGTTAGTGGAGTTTTGTGCTCAAGGGTTTTATTATTTTAATTTTATCATTTCCAACACTAACAACGCATTCCAATAGTAATTGATAGTCGGCTGCAACACCGAGGCTACCTAGTCCTCTCTGAATGTTTCCGTATTTTCACTGCTTCGGCTAACTAGTGTGCCTCTCCACAGAAATGCTGTTTTGGTTGTTTCGTCCTTGTCTCTTCCCTTCACATATCGTCCTTATTACTGAACTCACAAGCCAGGACTGAGAGATTTGCTGCGGTTCTGCTGTCTTTGACCTCAAAGCTTAAAGAGCTCCGCTGTGACGCGTTTGGAAACTCGATGTCGGGCAGATCTAACCAGGAGTTTCGTCTGTAATGTCTCCTCTTCCTCAGTCCCGCTTTTCGTTCCCTTTCCATCGCTAGTTCTCTCGTTGCGTTACTAATGAACCTGCTACTCATTACCATGTTGAAAGATTACCGCTGGTCCCAAACTTTGCGTCCAATGAAGGGACACGGCAGTGTTTCTGTTGCCATCAAGTTCTCCAGCAGATGCTTAAATTATCCAATTCCAGTTTTTCCGGACTCTTTTTTAGATTGTTTGTTTGCTCATAATCCACATCTTTGTGGAGTAGACCTGCAGCAGATAATTAGTCGTACCTGCTTTATTTTTCACTATTCTGGACGCTTTTTCATGTTACCTCCAGGTAGGTTTCTAAAAATCTTATTTTAATTTGGTTCTTTGGGCATAACATGAAAGATTATTTGAAATAGTATAACCAAAAGTCAGAATTCTTGTCCATCACTGAGGTACGATTTAACTTATTAGAATAGTTGCTGAAGTTACTGTGAAAGGAAAAGTGGCTTGTCGTAAATGAGAATATTAAATTTATCTCTGCAATTCAGGCACTTTGCAGGTACACTACGAGCCAGCCAAATAGAAAAGTATTTGTGTGTGCTGAGTTTGCCGCTATATTCTAACAAAAATTTGGAACCCATTCATGAATTATGTATCTACAAACATGTAAGAGGTTCTGAATACTATTGAAAGCACTATGTATAGCACGAACAAAAACGCTACGCATTGGTTATGGTGCGGAGGTTGCCTTATTTTAGAGAAATTGTATCTATTTTAAATAAAGAATTTTAAGCAAAACCAGTGGTCTTCTAAGCATTATATACCTTTCTATAATAAGCGTAAAGTATGGAATTCCATGGCGACTGTGTGTTAATGTTTTCATGCTCTTCCTTTTCTTTTGAATTCAGTAATAACTAAAATATATGCTGCTAAGTTTTCTGAAATTTTTTTTTAAAAAAATCTGAAATTTATGTCAAGGTGTTGCGCTGAGAAAAATTTCAGATTAGTTGCTTACAGTCATGACAACAAAGAATACTTACGTCGGTTCACACCCGTGACGTTTTAATCATCTTAAATTTATTCTGTTTGCATGAAAAGTTTTAATTCATGATTAATTATTTTGCAAACGCTGCATTCCGCTGTTTATTTGGTATTTCTGCTCTTTGTTGGATTAGAAGGTCTACTAAAATGAATTTCTCGCTTGTATTGTAATAGAACCTATTTTCTCAGATGGGAAATTTGAGGCGCAGATCAGGAAATGTTTATTAAAGAAAAATGAAGAAACTATCGCTTACCGCAGATTTCGGCAGAAAAGCGCTGAAACATAAAAACGAAAACACGGAAATATTTAGAGAATTTCAAGCTAGAACCCGCGTTTGTCAGTAGAACACGAAGAACTCCGGTTAAGAGACAAGAAGCAAGTGAAAACGCGTTGATCGATTGTAGTCAACCACCTTAAAGAAACGGAAGTTGGATGAATTCAAATTAGGAACAACAATAAGACAGATAACAAAGGAAGTGTCATTAAAATAGAACTGAACAAACGCGAATCAATGTTCTGAAGAAATATCGATTGTTTACTTTAGAAATATTTGGAATTCCTGTATGGCTTTCTGCAGGAAGAGGAAAATGTTAATTGATCAAATCTATTTATTTGTATCGTATAAAACAGGGATGGCCAACCCAAAATATCTTGCGGGACGCATATAAAATTATATATCCGCATATTAGATTTAGACTTACTATAGACTTTTTTGAGTGAATATAATTTAATTATTAGGGGAACTCATGATTGTAAACTCATAAATAAAACAGGCAATATCTGTCAAGATAATTATTTTAAAATAGGTTAATTTTTCTCATAAATTAGACAGTTCATTTTTGAATATATGGATGCTCAAATAATGCATTTGTTTTCACTACTTTGTCCATTATAAATAAATATATTTTGTAAAAGTGTGATGAATCTCGCGGGCGCAAAAATGTTCAAGGCGCTGGATGACGAATCCTGGTATAAAATATAGTTATTACGGATTTTCTTCCTGTTTTTTACATAAACAAGTGGCCTATACAAAAATTTCGCAAATTAAATGCGGTGAATAGTGAGGTGACAGGAGGAAAGAAAGTTCTCTCTCTCTTTCTCTCTCTCTCTCTCTCTCTCTCTCTCTCTCTCTCTCTCTTCTCTCAACTAATACAAGTACGTAGCAAAACACCAACGTCTTCCGAACCATTAGAAATGATGTTTCCCGAACAGAAACAAAATATCTGAAAAGCTCCTTATTCGAGAAAACACATACAGTTTATCCATCTCTCTGTGACATGTCGAGTGTAATGCGATCACAGCTTATCGACTCCAGTGAAGCGTAACTATCTCATTTCGTAGCAACAACTGTCTGTCAACTGAAATATATAACGGTAATGCGATCAAGACCCTTGCAAAAATGTCAATATTTCGTGCTGCTATCTAGCGCTATGAGATCGCTCCTTGCTGACGTCAGCTAAACCTAGCAGCTTGACTCTGAACTGTGGCATAGCCGCGACTTTGATTGTGCTTTAGTGTGCAATTTGTGGGAATTTTGAAAAATTCTTTTCTTAATTAACTATCTTAGGGGCATCCATTAATTACGTGAGGTGTTCCCCCCTCCCCTCTGGTGAGACGTTGTGAGATCTGGTCCGACAGCCCCCCCCCCCCGCCAGAAATCACCCTCGCAACTTTTTGAGACCTTTTTTTTAGGTCTCACCTTTCCAAAGGCGGTTACACCCCCACTTTTCGACGAAATACCCCCCAAAATCGACTTTCGCGTCATTTGTAGACCTTTTTTCTTTTAGTTTCTACAGTCAAGAACAGTGCTGCCAGCCCCTTGATTTTGAATATCCGTAGATTGCCGCTAAAATTTCCGTAGATTTGATACAAAAATCCGGAGACTCGCTAACTGAAAGACTGAAACAATAATTGTTGAAGAGAGAGTCAAAATTAAGAATACTTTTTATTTCAAGGTCTTTAAAATTACAAAAATAATATTTTACATTGAAAGTAAGCAATATCTCTGAACATATTTTATACATCGTCACTTTCATCAATGCTGCTGCTATGCCTAGTAGTTTTCCCCCCCCCCTTAGTGACTATACATATTCTTTGTTTACATTAAATTTAACAGGAAAAGTTAAAAACTCGGACCGCTTCGATTCTGGGATATTTGTTAGGCCTTCTCAGAAACCACTGCTTTATAGGCGGTACCAACGAGCGTGTCACCGTGCATAAAGAGTGCGCCGATAGTTGTGTGTTACGGTCTTTTAACAGCTATAAAAATTGTAACTAAACAAAATATGAGCTTTATTTCAATCGTTGCGGTTCACACGTGCGGTTGCAAGGAAACTATTCACAGTTAAAGTAATGCATTAACACTATATGCTCAAAGTTTAACAAAGCGTCAATATAAGAAAAAATCAACAAATGATAAAAAAAAAGTGGCAAAAATCCGTAGATATTTTAACAAAATCCGAAAATCCTAACTTTTCATAAAAATCCGTAGATCTATGGATAAATCCGTAGAAATGGCAGCACTGGTCAAGAATTTCGAAATCTCACTTGATATTTCTGTTCACCGTCCCCCCTCCCCCTTGGTGAGATTTCGCCGGACCCCCCCCCCCCTCCCGCCGCCCTATTTCACCTCACGTAATTAATGGACGGCCCCTTACCAAATAGGAGAACTTTAAAAAGATACCTTGTTAATCGATTTTCTTTCAACATGAAGGGAAAAAGAGGCTCGTCGCAAAAAATAAAGCCTTTCCAGAAATGTTATGTATAAACTGGAAATGGAAGGCTGTGATGGATTTAGATCCAAACTGTTAGTATTCCACGGAAAGAGAAATTCGGACTAAGTATAGATCCTCGTGGTAGGAACCCAGTGACAGGAACACGTCGGGACTCGACACGCAGCCTCTAATGCTGATTTATTAATGAGCAGCCTCCATCAGGATTCATTATAGAGCTGAAAGGCATTAGGCGAGCGACAGACCACCCAGTGGCTACGTTGATTGCGACCAACGCGAGTTCTGCCGCGAACCGAATTATTTACCGCGCTGTAATTTCGTCCGCGTCGGCCAAAGAGGAACCAATTCGCCGCTGATTGAAAATTTGCCCGCGTTCTGATGACTGCCGGTCACGCGAAAATATCGCCTCGTTTTGCCTTTTGAAGGCGCTGCTCTAGATGTACCACTTAAAAAGGCGTCGCCCCGCTAACGACCTTCCCAGAGATGAAGACGTGTTTGAACTGGGGGGCTTGCCCGCCGTCTGGAATTGCAATTAGCGGCCTCCAGGATACTGTGTTGCGGTTTCTTCTCAACGGTCTAACTCCTCTATACGGACGCGGACCAGAAATGTAAATTTCAGACAAGCGTAGAGTAAGCGTTCTGGATTACGACGTAAGTTTCCATTGAAGTAACTCATACAGCTGTAAGGAAATTTTGTACTTTACGATTTCGCCTACGCTTTTAATCCTCTTATTACGGCTGGTAATTTTGCGCTACGGTGAAGATCTTGGGCTAACCCCCATTTCATAAAATCCTAAAATTCTCTTGCTTATGCTTTATTACAAAAGGATAAACCTGGTGTCCTTGAATTTCCTGCCAGGAAAACAAACGCTCCAATTTATGCTTTGTTTTTTATTATTTTACCTAGAAGTATAAAATTTATTTCTTTAAGCTACTGCGGAGCGGTATTCCAGACTGCAGGAAATTAATGAAGGCGTATTTCGTATTTTATTGGCCACGATATTATCGAGTTGCCTTTTCCAACTTGTTTTGCACTTCTGTTTTGAAACTCATGTCCTTGCGGTATCATAAACAATTCTTGGGGCAGACTTATAAAGTGACATTGATTAGGTTGTTAATGTACTTTGAAGTGTCTACATTTTAGGTAGCTACCACTATTTGTTTTTGCGGCTTCCTTTGATTACGCCATGGGGATAAAGCTTCACCCAAAAACAGAAATTGTTTCCCTCATTTAGATGATCGCTGGCAGTGACGATGGACATTATTTTGCTAGGAACTAAAAGATTTATTTCTAGTCCCAACTGGTTAAAATATTTTTACTATTAGAACTGTATATATATGACTTCCACAGTGTTAAATTGTTTATTTTCACTCCTGAAATGAACATTGTTGTGGTCATAGTTTCTGACGAGGAATCGAGAGGTCCACGGATTGAATCCCAGCCGTGCAGGTATTTTTATGGACGTGTAAACTGTCTTTGCTTTGTATATGAAAGGTAAAGAATTAAGTGTTGGAATAAGTGTTCATATGCGGCGAAATGCTTGACCTCTCATTTCAAAGATCGTTGGTTGGAGTCACCCCTTGGATATGGACATTCCTAATTAAGTTCATAATCCCCTAGAAACTTACTAAACCTATTCACACACCTATATCGTTACAAAAAATGCTAATTTAGAGCTGGCACCTTTTTGAGGTGAATTTGATGCAAAGAGTTTGAAAACATTAATCACCAACTACCAGCGACAGTGTTGGCATTAGGACGTGCACAAATACCATACATAGAAACGTATGTGGTACCATAAAAGAAATCTCCTGGATGGAAAATTTCCCCGTAAATTATCTCGTCAGTTCAGTTTGCTTCATATGTTCACTTTGAACTGATCGGATGTTTTTTTTTTACGGCATTCATCATTCTTAGACTTTCGGCCAGCTCCAACTTATTTCTTATTGATAACAATTGTGTTTTATAACCTTCCATGTGAGAGATTCGTGTTATTATTAGTAAAACACAGGATTGACTCAACTATTAATTGAAAACTCCAAAAGCCCTAGGCCGCACTCAAACCGGCGACCCTTGCTCCAGAAGGCCGGCTCGTGGATCCAATCTTCGCGGTAGATGTATCCATTGACACTATACGTTCTCTCATTTTTGTAAGATATGCCATCAAGAGATGTAACAGAAATCTAGTAATTTTACGCTGTAGACTTATAGTGGTAAAAACTTCTTACGATTTTAGAATTTTATGTAGTGTGGGGAAATTTATCTGACAACATGAATGCGCCTCACGTTACTAGACGTAATAGCTCCTACCGAATACAAAGGGATCCTACATATTTCGGCAAAAAGAGCGCTTTATCTACGAGCATAGCCTGATCCGACTTAAAGCAACGGGGTGGGATAGGTATGCTAAAGTACAGACAGTTCAAAGAATGAGATTGCGCATTAATCAGTACTCCCATTCTGATAACTAGGAAAAGCAAGGGAGGCACTCAATTTGATGAAAAGATCCTTCAAGAAAGATGAAGAGGATCGATCCTCATTTAACGGCAACGATTTTTTTCTGTATATAAAAACTAAGCGAAGATGCTTAGGGCGAGTGTGGATAAATTAATAAGAAACTGAGGTGCTACCATTGGCCGCCGTCCCCATATTTTAGGACAGTTTGCAGCCAGTGTCGCCATTTCACTTTCATGATCTTTACTGTTGTCAAATTTACCTGTCCCTCTTTCACATTTCGAACTTCATATTTTCTCTGACATTCTTTCTTGACTCATTGTCTTCATATCTCCCAATACCTGGAACATAGATCTTACTATTCTCTCATGTGCAAGTTATTGATTTGCTTTTCTTTTGGGTTTACTCATTGTCGAAATCGAGGTCATTAGCGCTAGGGAAGGACTAGGGGTAGGGAAAGTGAAGAAATTCGGCGAGCCATTTAGAAGGAACCATCCCGACGTTCGCCTCGATGGAAAACAGATACCGAACGGAGATTCGAACCTGCGTACTTCCGAATGCGGTACCACTGTCTCCCCACGCCGGTACTGATTTACTTGTTTTCACATCTCTCGAGTTATCCAGTCTAGCTGTTCCACTAAAATTTTATTTCCTTCCTGAATGCTTCTAATATCTTTTCCTTTCACCACACTGTAGCGTTACAGTGAAAATATCATTCCCAGATTGTTCGCCGACGATGCAGTTATCTATAGGGAAATAAGGTGCTCTGCCGATTGCTTAGAATTTCAGCGCGATTTGGATGCTACTTCCGAATGGTGCTTACACTTAATTGCAATAAGTGCAAGGCAATGCGAATAAGTAACAGAAAGAATCAGTTTGTTCACGAGTAAAAAGTAAACAATTCAGTTGACAGGGTTGATTCCCTCAAGTATCTGGGGGTAATAGTACAAATCAACATGAAAAGGGACTTTCACATGACTTCCGTCGTAGGCAAAGCTAATTCTAAATTACGATTCATAGGTCGTTTTTTGAGGAATTGTAATGCTAATACAAAGGAAATAGTAGCGCATAAAACACTAGTGCGTCCGCTTTTGGCTTACTGTTGTGGAGTTTGGGATCCAAATCGCAAGGACCTGATTGAATCAGTGGAGAGGGTACCGATGAGAGCCTCTTGATTCGTGACTGGTTGCTACAGCCCTTATGAAAGCGTCACAGAATTGATACATGGAATGAGCTGGGATCGGTTGGAAGACAGATGATGTCGTTTGTGTTTGAATTTATTGGAGAATATGCAAAATTCTATGATCCAAGAGTGCAGTGAGATACTTCTTCCACCAACCTATTTAGGTCGCAATGACCGGAGGGATAATATTCGAGAAATAAGATGCCGTACTGTTAGTTTTAAATATTCTTTCTTTCGTCTTGCTATTCGGGACTGGAATGCGCAGAATAAAGATTGGTGCTTAGCATCCTCTGCCACCCACAATGTTTGTGAATTGCAGAGTATGGATGTAGGTGTAGAGTAATTATACTTCCCATTCAGACCCCGTTCTCCACACAGGCAGCTGAGGGTGCTTGAGATTAAAGGAGCGGCCACTGTGCATCTATCTCATGCAGCCAGCCAGGTCTCGGGTTGCCGAAATCAGTGGCTAATAGAGCATGACAGGGCCGGCTCATCACGTAGCTCGACTAACTGCAGTTAAGTAAGTCTTCCGGCTTGGCCCAGTGGGCGGGGGAAGATGAAACCCGGTCTGCGAGACCACCTTACGAGCCACTGCCCCGGGTAATCCCCCGACGCACTCATAGTTCGCTCAGATTACGAGACTCGGGTGCGAAGTGTGTTAAACAGCTGCGATACGCGAACTGCTGTTAAATACTAGACTTGTGACCAAAGTTTTCGCTGTCGACTGGATCAAGCCTTGATGCAAACAGCCGAAAGAACAAATGACCATGACCACAAGCTGCCACTCGATTTCAGGCACAAGGGTGTGGGAAGATTCTCTTTTTTAGGTAAGGGTGTCAGGGATTGGAATGAGTTACCAAGAGAAATGATGAATAATTTACCGAAAACTTTGAAAGAATTTAAAGATAAAATTTGTAGAGGGCAAATGTAGGTGGGTGCAGGATAGGGGGAAGATGGGTGTGTAGGGAAATTGCCATCGGAGCCTGTGCTCCATTGCAATTAAATTAAATTAATAAAAAAAAATATTACGCAAGTAGGAACGCGAAGTTATTAATGAATCAACACGCCTTAGTGAATTATTTAAAACAAAAATATAAACAGATTCGCTGAGAAAACAAACTATACCTAACAAACGTATTATCCTGAGTGAATAAATTTTGAAAGCATTTTTTATTGTTTTTGTTTTTTATCACTAATCACGTTTCCACTTATTTTACCTGATTTATTCCTGTATAGTCAAGTCAGGAGTCTTAACTTTTTTATTCGTAGCCTTTTATCTCATCAGCTTTTATAACTTACACGCTGAAAGAAAGCACGCTTACTATTAAATAAAAACGACGGTTCAGCTTCTTTATACTCAATCAAATCTTCATCAGTAATCTGTTCTACATCATTTTAAGAACAGACGGAACAACACAATCTTCATTAGATAAACAAATATCTTTGTCTTTTCTTCACAAGATCTAATCGTTCGTCGCTTATAGTTAGTATAACGTTTGTTTGTCAATATCTAGCATTTGTAGTTCAAACAACGTGGAAAAATATTGCCAAATCAAATCTTAACGATGCCGTTTATCAAGCCCCGTCCTCTCCGTCAGAGATACTCATTTTCACTCCTTCCTCGAAAATAAAGACCACTACACACAGAACTTCTTTCACTGGCCACTGATATTTCCTATTCGTCTTTTTCCTTATTTTTCAATAACAATCAAAATAAATGACCGAGTAACATTCTTTTTTTTTTATTTTTCAAATTAACAATCGCAATTACATACTTCTATGATCTATCCCTTACACAGTAAGCCATTGATTCAATAAGCAACAATTATACCGTAATAGGTTTTACTGCCTTTATTTCATTAACTTTGATGCTATATACATAGCTCTAGTATGTATAGTTTAAGTGAGGAATTCGCAGTGTAGTAGTCAGATAGAGTTGTTGAAACCACCCTCCAGTAGTTTGCTTATGCTCCGTGTCTATATTTCGTCATAATAATCGCTATTATCTCAAGAAGATTATTCGCAGGATGCTACATGGACGTCATCTGATCTTGGTAGTCGAGCAATGATGCTCACAGCGTTCTAGTCGAAAGTAGGTATAGTATCGTCTTCGTAGCGTTTCGCAAGATTAGATTTTACTTGATGGATGCAACAATTAAGTGTTCCAACCGCATTGTTGGAGAGTCTGTCGTTGGCTGAATACGAGAACTAGTCGCGATCTGTAATCTATGCTCTTATTGTTAGTGTAGATTTAGTTTGTAATATTACTTAAGTGACAATTGTGAACTCCAGTGAGTTTTAATATCATTTGTTGATTAAAGTGATGTTACCCGTAGTGTGTTGTGTGCAGGTGGAGATGAAGAAGAGATAAGGTTAAAACCAGTGCCGTCTCGTTCAGGCCTATTCTTTCGAAAGGCACCTATTTAGCGATCCAAGCCGGACGAATACAGTTAACTGTACCATGTATTCTCAATGGTATTTAATTTTAGGTGTTTACTACACAATTTGATGAATAGGAATTCTGCATCACCACATCTCCTACCCTAGCGGCAGTATCCAAGAGAATAAATCATTTTTCAAAGACTCTCCAACCATTTACTGTGCATCAATTTGTGGCAATGGGAAGGGCAAAATTTTGTATTACTGAAATATTAGTCTATTACGCTAGCGCTCAAAACATCCAGAACCTGCCAAAAATCATGTCAAAACCGTTGATTACCAACCCTCATGAGGAGGGATATTGTTTTAAAATTCTTTTCTGTGTATCCCAAAATCTGACCCACATCTACAACACATGTTAGTTTCTACAAATCATTATCATAATGATTCTACTGTGAACGTTGTATTTGTTTTCTGCTGTAAGCAGATGTGCTATATGCCATTGCTTCCAGGAGATAACTAATTTCGATATCGTATGTCCTTTTATCCAATGTGATAAAACTCCGGATTCCCTCACCGGAATTCTTCGACGGAGGTTCTGCTCAGATGAGACAGGATTTTCAACGTCAACAGAGACACTCGTATCTTCCCGATTCGCCGCCAAAGCTAGACACGACAGATATTTTATGAACATAACCAATTTCGTCACAGAAGTTGTCCTGGAACTTGAGCCAATACAGATGCCGAAGTTTTTAAAGAAAATTGTCTCATAAAAGCCGGAGCACTACATCAGAGCTATCTGGTGTATCTTGCGGCAGTTAACAGAGTCGTTAAGGGAACTTGTTAAGGAACTGCTCGTATCTCCCGTACGAGTCCATCCATCGACTGTGGCCGCCTGGTCGTTTGCTGCTGTTTCTGACGGCGAAATTCCTTGTGCGGGCCGGCAGTAAAGGCAGCAGGAGGCGGCAACTCCGCTTCGAAACAAAAGACGGCGGTAAATCTGCGAGGAGGTGCGGGCTGGGAGACACGTGGGCGGGCTCGTGATGGTATCTGGGCCACACGACAATGCCGCGGTGTCGCTTTTCGCCGCTTCCTGTCCGTCGGCCGGCCGGATGCGGTGGATCCTGCTGTGGGGTCTTCGGCGGAGGTGAAGGCAATCCCGAGGAATCGTGGGTGGCCTCACGAGTCTGTGCACGAGCGAACGCTCGGGGCTGGCATTCGGGAGGACGCAGGTTCAAATCCTCATCCGGATATCCTGATTTCTTTTTTAAATCATCACCATCTTGAACAGCTGCTTGGAACAAAAGCCTCTCCGGCGCTTCTCTCCACCCACCATCTCTCTTCGTCTACGGTCAACCAATTTCCTCCTCTTTCTTCAACACACTTTTCGGTTGCTCTGTACTTCTTCTCTTTCAGCTCCATGTCCAGTATCTTGCTTTGAATCTTCTCCGCTCCCATTCCCTTTACATGACCATACCACTGTACATTTCTGTATTCTTTGTTGTAGCGGTTCCTCCTTGACAGTTTCCCCCATTTTCTTATTCCTTATTCTGTCCCTTCTCGTTACTACTACTCCACTCCCCTCAAATTTCATTTCCATAGCTTTTACTCTCCCTTTGTCCCTCTCCTCATCACCCACGTTCCCAACCTATGTGGCAAAATCGGCAAAAAGGAGGTCTAAAAGTAGGCTACTCTTTTCGTCACATCCCTACTCCACACCAGGTGTCTAATACTTTTGCGCTTTTAAATATGTTCCCCAGTTAATCCTGTCATATGTTTGGATGATTTCTTCTCGCGAGTCTTATGATACAACGTCGTCGAAGCTTAAAGCCAAAAGAAAAAAATCAGTTCATACACGCGCAAAAAGATGAAACTTCCAAATGTCATACATGCTTTTTACTGTATAATTTTATGATTTTTTATGCTTCTTGGACGAACGATTCTATCCTTATTGCATTTGTACAGTAAATTGCAATTTTGTCCAAGTTATTCTCGTACACAAATGAAATTTGTCAAAAAGTTAAAGCACAGTTCGGTAGATTATAGAGTATTGCAGTCTGTATTTTGTGTTTGGAGCTTTTGTATTGGAGAACATCTTGCACAAAATTATTTCATAGCAGTTCTTACAGTCAATAGGATGCAAGAGACATCACCAAAATATGATCCGCTGTTTAACCCGAGCTTAAGTGACAGCGGTCACTATCGTAGCTGCTTGTGTCACCGTATCATTAATACGCAAGCGCAGAACGTTAAGTGCGCATGCGCAGACCGTTGCGGCAAATGCACAATTATCGCGTGACGTTAATAAATTTTTGTTTACCCTGCCCAAAGAAGTTTCTCTTCAAACATCTCCTACCGTGCGATGTTTAGGACAACGTCTCTGCAGAAACGCATCTTTTCGATGGTATCTGTGGGGTGTCTTTGCATCTGACACGATGTTTTCTTTAAAGTGATTCCAGTCACATCTATGAATTTTTATTTATTTATTTGGGATTGTTGAGTGTAACAGAGGTGTCAATACAAGTGAGACGGTACCAATAACAGCGTCATGTCTGGGAAAAATGCCTCCAGGAAAGCTCAGCAACAAAACGTTGTCGTCGTTTCAAGAGGGCGACTTCACCTGAGCAGTTCTTCACGTTTACGAAGACTATTTGGATTTAATAAAGGCCGTTTGATTGCTTTAATCAAAGACTATTAATGTCAATCGACTCGAGCATTAGCGGTCTAATAAATTGTGACGGATTGACCATAGTGTGGCATTCGCCTTCAGGGTGCAACGTTTAATTCCTTACGAAATTATTCATAAACCCTATACAATCCTGACGAAATCCCAAGGTTAGTAAACGCTCTAATGAAAATTACAGAAAAATTATTCTTCCTAAATTTTAGTAGTCTTCAAGCCTGTTTCAGTGTAATTACTTCGACTACTTTCAAGATTTATGAGGTTACTATCGCTTCATTTGTTCCTTCGGATCTAATTTGTGAAGTTACATACAATGGTACTGTCGAAGTGAGACCTTTACGCATTACGCTTGCACCAACATGACGAACGATAACTGAACCCGTATAAAGAAAAACTTATTTACAATGGAACATTTATTGCGGACATTATTAGCACATGTTATGTTACAAAAATTTGTTGTACTGGCCCGTCATTGTACTCGTCGATTCCTTTTCTCCAATCTTGATATTTACTTGTAGCTGTTTGTTCATTTAACAGTCACTTTTTCACCATAGACATGGATAAACAGTTATTCACTTGCTGTCCTCTCGTTCTACGACACACCAATTCTTCCACAGTTTTCTGTCATATTATCATTCTAGCGCCTCTACACTCGCTTCCGTCCGTCTGCAGTCACAGTTTTTGTCTCTATTTTATGTTTTTACGCCTTGTCGACGAAAAGGTTATTAGAGGCGGAAAAGGACTGTGGGGAAGGAAAAGGAAGGAATTCTGCCATGGTATTTTTAAAGGAACCATCACGGCATTCACTAGTAGGGATTTGGGGAAACCATTAAAAATCGAAATCTAGATTGCCGGACATTATAAGAAACTGTCCATTAATTTCCCACTACCAGTTACCAGAAGTTCTGTTAATGATTCGGTTGCGAAATGGTTTGTGCTTCCATCAAAACTTTCTTGATTCTTAATATTTTTGGCGTTGAGTGTATTAGGTTCAATTATTTATGAAAATCATGTATAACAAATTTTATTAACTTTATTAACCTTCTTGGTTAGTGTAAATCGAAACTTCTTCTACAAGGATTTACAAGGCATAGTTATCGATTTCTTGAATTAGAACAGGTAGTGGTAAAATGAGTTAGTGTCAATAACAATTACATTAGTGAATTAATGCGGGTATATTAAGCAGTGAACAAAACTTGTAGGAACTGGACTGCAGGCCCAAAAGCGGCACTTTAAACTGACAAAGGAATGATCGAGAACTGTGACGCGGCTCGAGAATTCGTTTCTTGTTGACAGATTGCTTGACGATATATTTATTATAAATACGTAATGAAAATATAGCAAAATGACTTCAAAGTTATTTAAATTCTTTTGGGAAAACTGTTTAAAATAACAAATATCTTCAAATATAAGAAAATATCTACTCGTGCTTTTTTCTGGCTTTGGGAGTGTGCATAAACTACGTGGCTTGGTCTAGGGGGGGGGGGGGGGTCCGTGCCAGGCCACATACCTTTTCGTTGATATTGTTTGTCACAGTTAAAATGAGATACAGAACACACAACAGCTTGTGAATATTTATTTTCGCGATTCAATTATCCCCGTATGTAATTTATAATAGTCTGACAAGAGAAAACAGTACAAAATTTCTTTGGAATCAATAGGGGGAAAAGGTTACGTGCTAAGGGGGGGGGGGTGTACAGGAGGCCAAAATAGAGCTACGTGGTTTATGGACACTCCCTTTACTACTCGTCGACATCGGGGGTCAGGAGTGAAGGCAAGGAATGAAATTCAAACATGGCCTTTTTGAAGAAACCATCCCGATATACGGCTGCAAGTGATACGGGGAAACCATGGAAAACCAAAATCTGAATGACTGGACTGGTATTCGATCCCACGTCCTCCCGAATGCAAGGCAATAATGATTCTTCTCGTGCTGCTGTCAAACCAAAAATAATATTATTTCGAACTTAATCTAGTATAAATAAGCGAAGTCCGTTACAAGACTCACACTATGTCCAAGCCAACCAACTTAATATTCCATAACGATACCAATTACTTTACGAATATGAAAATGAAGATGATAATCTTAGATCTTACACTTACGTCTTAGCCGTTCAACACGTTGTCTTACACATTACGTTTATGTACTGGCATAAATATAAACGAACCAACGCTCATTAACTACTCAAAATACACAAATTAATCATACAGTAACGAAACAGACTGCAAATAACCGGATGCTCGAGTGAATGACATCCCTCTTGACGACCACACTAGGTGTCGCTTCATCCACCGACACGTGCGAACACCTGATCTTCAAGGTGTCGGATGTTAAGGCTTGAGGTGGTATTTCACTCTCGCTTCACCTTTGTTATCAAGACTGACAGCGATAATGTTAGCTGCGGGTGATTCCGCTCCTAACACGAACTAAAGGGGCATTTCCGTAACACATTATAACATTAAATTGATATAATCGTGTTGGTTTTTTTTAAAATTTATGTGTCCATTTGGAACAAACCATACAGCCAGCTTGGTTACAATTTGGTTATTTATACATGTGGGTTTTGAATAGTTCTGACATCTGGTTTCATTCGTTATACGTTCATCTACTGAACATCATAAAACACATGCTCAATATAACACCATATAATATAAAAAACAATACAATAATACAATATTGCAATGAAATACAATATAAAATTCATAAGATACCGTTTTTACATAAAGTATTTACAACTTAAAATACAATATATAATTTGCATCATGTAAATACAAAATTCAGCATACAAGTTTTCTAATTTGTTCCAGTGGTTACGTGTACACTTAAGACACAGTATAAAATATACAGCCTTTGGGTACAGAAATCAGCAGACTGGTTATCTCAAACGGACAGTGGTTACCTTTAAATGTAATGTAAGGTTTAGAAATGTGAATGTCATATTTCTATGTTGTTTCTTATTGTAAAATTGAAGAGAATCATGAAGATTTCCGCCCTATTTTCGTGGAGAAGGGTCTGTATCTTGAAGGGAGTTCCACCCCGTGTTTAGTCAGCTCTTCTATTAATTCAGTTGATTCTGCCCAGCGGCGTCCACAGGCAAAAAATATATGATCCACGTTCTCGACACTAATGCCATCACATTCACAAATGGGGGAGGTGACCGCATTAATCCTAAAGAGGTGGCTCGCGAAGCGTCCGTGGTTGAATTTGAGCCCAGAGACAGAGGTTGTGATCTTCCTTGAGATTTGGATGCTGTCGTGCCAGTGTAAACGTGGGATAGTTGGATGGATTTTTCTATAGTATTCACCTTTATGTGTATCTTATGACCGTCACTCTCTGTTCCATTCTAATCTGGTTTTATTGCGGAATATAGGGGCCGAGTCCGAAGCCGGAATTTGTTTAATTTTCTCACCATTGAGTGCCTTCGCTAGTCGGTCAGCTACTTCGTTGCCTCTTATTCCTGCGTGACCTTTGGCCCTTATGAATGTCACTTCCGATCCTTTATCTCTGTGTCTTGCTAATAGCTGTACAATCTCATATATCAGCCAGCTTCTACCGTTGTCCGCCGCCAGGTTAGATTACCTCAGTAAAGCGGATCTAGAATCTGATAAGATGACTAGTCTGTTCGTCTGCAAATGTAAGCCGTATTCTAGGGCTTTTAAAATGGCTTGTAATTCGGCGGTATAGATCGATGCCTCTTCCGTGAGTTGATATAGGCCCCTCTTTTCGTTAGGAGTGTCTGCGAAAGCGCAACCTACCCGATTTTCAGATTTAGGGCCGTCTGTGTATAAGCATACGGGGTTATCTGCCAGCTTTGTAATGCGGTCTTTTACGATTTTTTTCATTGTGATTACCTTCCGCTATAAATTTTGTGTCTAGGATAATGTCTAGTCTCGTCTTAGCTCTCGAAAGTCTGTGCAGATGTACCGGAAGGAGGCGTGATCTATAGATTATGTTGCTATATTCTTTAACTTCCCGGAAGGCGCTTAGAGTAGGGGCCGGCTTCTGTTTCCAGTACCTCCGTTCCGTGTATTTCATTGTGAGAGCAGATATTTTTGCAATAAGTTGATCATCCTTTACTTCGAGCAGTCTTAGGATGAACTTCCGCCCCAGAAATGCCCTACGGATGTGTAGGGGTGGTTCTAAGCATTCCACCAGCAGTGCGTTTGTCGGGGTAGATGTCATGGCTCCGGTGCATAGTCTAAGTGCACGATACTGGCATCTGACGATGTCGGTTAGTAGCGATTTAGAAGCAGAGCCAAAGAAGATGTTGCCATAGTTCAGATGGGGGCGCACGAGGGCTCGGTATAGCAGTAGTGTGATCTTCCTGTCTGCACCCCAAGCTTTACCTGTCACTGCTCGTATGATGTTGTTTGCCGCTTCGCTCTTCTTGAGTATGTGTCGAATGTGACTTGACCAAGGCAGGTTAGGGTCCAACCTTAGGCCAAGGTATGTAACTATTTTTTTCACTGGGAAGTTAAAAGGCCCCAGAGAAATATTTGTTATCTGGGGGAGTCTGTGACGTGTAAAAACAACGACCGAAGACTTTTCAGGGGAGAGATCAAGGCCGTTGTGCATCACCCACGCCGCCAGCCTGTTAGTAGTTGCACTTAAAGATCTTTTACAGGCCTGTAGTGATAAGAAACTTGGTAAAGTACATGGCAAGTTGAAATACTGTCTTCTTCATCTTATGATCCCCTGCCCGATTCCTGGCGTAGACGGTTACGATGGTGGGTGTAGCCCTGCTTGGCAAGATGAGCTGAGTTGGTTTCCCATTGCCTTCCCTAATGTGTGTTCATATGTGTTATTGCAGGTGTGAGTGTGATCAATGGAGCGCGGTTATGGCTCATTCGGGCCTACTTTTGCGGAAGATACCTAGCGGGCTGCCAGGCTTAACGTCCCCATCCCACGGACGAATCACCATCCACAGTGTCGTATGCCTCATTCTACATGCATTGCGGAGAGGTTTCGGATTTAACCCTGCACTGATTTGCCCTGCAGGCCAAGTCCTAAAATGAAGAAACTTTCTTCCACCACCAGGACTCAATCCCCGTTTCAGCGCCGGACACCATCACGGTGCCGCAGCAAACTGAGCCGGGGACACCCTGTCATTTAGTCATAGACTAAGTAGATTTAAGTTTGATTACAGCTTTCATTAACGGCAGAACTACGGGATCGCTGATCATTTAATTATTTGTTGCCATTATAGTGGAAACAATTATCCTGTTGCTCTCTCATTAAATATATCACTATGTAAATAACTTGTTGATCACGACCTTGTAGCATCTGATTCGGTAATAGCTCATTTAAATGTATACTCTATGTAGTTTCTGTTCGGATTTTCATTTCTCTGTGTATAAGAAATTAATTTGATATTTGAATTGCAGAAAATGGAAATCAACACAGTAGTAATAGTTTTTACTAACAGCACATTCCGATTTTTTTGGGGATGAATCCTATAAACTGTAAATATTAAAATTTCACCGTAAGATTGTACCGATTGTTGCATCCTAGATGCAACAATCGACGTGACCTTACCCGTGGTCAATAATCATTGATGCTGTGAACATTCACTTGCGATTACTTCAAGAAAAATTAACTACACTGCGGCCTTGAACTTGCTACAAGTTCTCATACTTATGTTCGTACATTATGCTTTGTTGTAATGATAAACAAATTTAGAGAATATTGTAAGAATCATTTATTCGTTTGTTAAAATCAATGTCCGCCATATTTTCTTGAAATTCGTTGATTCCAATGAATAATGCACTCTCAAAATAACACTTGTTTTTATCATACAGTTCAACAAGCCACAATGGTTAAATCGTAACATCATTATTTAGTTTGTTAATTTTTTAATTTAATTGCAATGGAGCATAGGCTCCGGTGGCAATTTCCCTACACCCCCATCTTCCCCCAATCCTGCAGCCACCTACATTTGGCCTCTACAAATTTTATCATTAAATTCTTTCAAAGTTTTCGGTAAATTATTCATCATTTCTCTTGGTAACTCATTCCAATCCCTGACACCTTTACCTAAAAAAGAGAATCTTCCTACACCCTTGTGCCTGAAATCGAGTGCCATCTTGTGGTCATGGTCATCGTTTCAATGTTCTGGAATATGCGAAACTTTCGCTCTAAATTAAGTCTGAGAGAACTTGGTTCTAGGATTTGGTGCTTTCTTCTACTTCGATGTCATTAAGTCTGGTGATAATGGATACCAAACTTGATGCGTTAACGTTTGCGACTGATATTCAAGAGGACATGGGTTCGAATTCCGGTCTGACGATCCAGATTTCGGTTTATCTGTAGTTCCTCGAAATCATTTCAGACTAATACCGGGATGATTCCTTCAAAAGGTTATAGTGAAATTTCCTCCCATTCTTTGTTCTGCCTTACTCCATTCCCACTACTAAATGAGTTCCCAAAGTTTTTCGTACCACCTCCCCCTTCCGACAAAAGAAAAATTCTCCCTCCTCCGGCCACAGTTTTATTATTAAGGCAAATGAATCTCGGACAAAACTGATTAAATGTGTGATGTTAGAATAAAAGTTTTCAAATCTAAGAGGAGCTGAAGGGGGCATAGTGCTTGCGACTGTTTGAGCTAGGGTACCACCCCCCTCCATTACCAAACAACCACGATCTCGTTTCTAAGGGGGCGTCCGTTAATCACGTGAGGTATTTTTTTCTGAAATTTGGACCCCTCCCCCTTGGTGAAATCTGGTCGGACATAAGATAGACTTCGTAATTTTGGAGACCTTTTTTTCATCTCTTCTTTTCTTTATGGGGGGGCAATCTAAAATAAAAAAAATTACGTGAGATTTTTATCGACACCCAGTTCCCCTTGGTGAGATTTTGCCGGGACCTCCCCCTTCTATTCTGACCTCACGTAATTAATGGACGCTCCTCAACCCCGAGAAAAAAGGAACACAATTTTAACTGCAATTAAAGTTACGAAGGAAAGGAAAGGGAGTTAAATCGATTATTTCGGATACTATTAAACAGTATTTCCATTAGGCTGAATTGATTTCCGGTCGGATTTCGAACACGAGGCAGCGATACAAGATTTCAGTATCGTCAGATTTAGGATCTGAATTTTCACCACTCGGCCTGCCCTGTTGAATGGGTGGACGGAGACAGTTTCCAGGTTTGTCTCGGCGTCTGCTGCCTCTGAACCGATTTCCACTTGTCGGAGCGCCACTTTGGGATTACGGCCCACACGACTCTGTGAGTTATACCTCAGTGCGGGTAATGAGGGAATCAGGAGAACTCTATTGTAGAGAAGGAGAGAGACGGGGGCGGTCGGTGATTTTCAAAGCAATCACGGAGGCTGGCTGATATTTAATCACTCCAATCAGAGGTCGTCCACCCTGGTGGCTACCTCACCCCGGTCTCTTTGATCTGCGGTCGGCGTCCGTCTCCACGGAACAAAGCCCGCGCACATGATGCACGACCACTGCAGGTCACCGCGACGCAAGTAGAACAATGGCGAACTGCGCAGGAGCAGGGTCATCTGGAGAACCTGTCGAAGCCGGTACAACGGGACAGTCCATTACTTAACGTCACGGTGTCTCTGTTTTTACAATGTTGGTATGTCTGAGATAAGGTTGCATCAGGAAAATGAGGATCCTCCAATTTTGATACTTCTTTTTCTTCGTTTTTCGTAGGGCGCTAATGACCCCGTCGTCGACGCGCCCTAAAACCCAAATAATAATAATAACAACAACAACAAATCGTTTTTCGTGTGGATGGCAGCATCAGATGCAAGATAGTTTTTCCGCCAGTGCGATGGCTTTGTCACTAGCTGATTGAAGGCCTGACTGTTGATGCATGTATTTCGATTGTGGGTATGACAACAAATGTAGCATATTTTCGATCTCGCCGCAGGAACATGGTTGTTCTCCCAGGTATCTCCCTGAAGCGAGAGTTTTTGCCAGCGGTCGTTTGTGTTTTGTACAAGTTATTTTTTTTTCTTTAATTGAAACTGTGGTTTTGATGTAAACAATATTTATAAATGAAAATACGTCTCTTAACAACTGTTATTTTGATTTTTGGCTGTCCGGGTGGCGCCGCGTCATGTTTCTTGCAGCCGACGTTTCGACCCTCATTCTGGGGTCTTCTTCCAGGGCAGAACCCGAAGTGTCTTGGAAGAAGACCTCTGAATGAGTGTCGAAACGTCGGCTATAAGAAACATTATACGGCGACACCCGGACAGCCAAGAATCAACTGACTCTGGCCGCGGAAGCCTACGATTACAACTGTTATTTTATTACTATAATTTCAGACGCGTTTCCCCTCTTGTGGAAAGGGGCATTATCAGTGAGATTTTTGATAGATACAATCACATGTTGGTCAGCAAATAGCTCTAGCTTAACTTTTCTGCAGAACACAACCTGTTACTGCCGTTCAGCATTGCTCATTTTATTTTGCCAACGCTACTATTTCACTGTTTACGAAATGGTGAAACTTCTTAAACTCGTTTGATTTACACACAGCTAGTAGCCATTTCAAAAAGAGTGAAATAGTGGCGTTGACAAAATTAAGAAGTTTAACCAAAACAAGGAAATAAAAGGAACAATGATGAATGGCAACAACAGGTTCTGTTCTACAATAAAAGTGCAATTATAGCTATTTCCTGACAAAAAAATCTCACTTATCATGCCGTATTCCGCAAGGTCGAAACCCATCTGAGCTTACAGGAATAAAATAACAGTTGTAAGGAGACAGTATTTGCATTTACAAATCTTTAACAAACAACTGCGGAAGAGTGGCCAGTAACCAATTGATTCATGTAACCAAGTTAAAATGTTCAAAGCAAATGTGAGAATATATATACTGAGACGTTTTTATAAGACTATTGAACTACGTAAACATTGTACGCTGTATTTTGCTTCCGAGAATTTCCGTCCGTGGTCCAGCAAACATACTCCGCCGGAGCGCTTGACCGCGCATGGCCTTTGATCCTTGGTGGTTGTCTCCAGGGACAGCAGAGCCGCCGATGAATATGGAACCGGTCGCTGCGTCATGTAACCAAGTCTCACATGACAAAGGCATCACCTCTGAAACACCAACACCTGACACAACAGACTTAATTCATTAAGTAGATGGGAGATTCTGAGGGAGACAATACATCATACACTGGCAAATAAGTACAAAGAAAAAATTGCAACAGAAATTTTGCGAGGTTCCAACTAAGGATGTAATGGATATCCGCATCCGCAAGTGCAAGTGCAAATCCTACCTCTGCTTCCGCAACTTTTAATGCGGATGTATAGCGGAAGTTTTGTTTATATTGCAATACATATCATTCTTTCTTCTTTATACGAGTTTCTGCCCACATCCTTATACCTGTTAATGGTCATCTCGATTGGAGTAAAGTAATACAGTAGTGGAGAACAAATCGTGGAGAGAGCGTCAAAAATGGAAGAGTACTTCCCAGACGATCAGCAGAAGGGGAAATGTCAAGTGGTGAGGTAAATAGAAGCGCACACATGCAACCAGTCGATGTAGACACTTATCTTCAATTTCAATAATTTCCCTGTTACATCGGTCTAGGTCTCTAGAAGATTTTCCAGAGCACTATTGAAATAATACCTTTATGCAAGTAGTATTGTATTGAGACAAAAGGCTGAACAACTTGTTTATCAACCCCTGCGGAACATACTTTGACAATCGAACAAGCGAAGTGTGTTCGGGGACGCCCCAACACACGATATTAACAATGCAAACAGCACAAGCCAAACAATAAGGCTTTGTTAGTTTACTTCTTAACAATCTACTAATTGCCAAGATTAGTTGAAAGAGTACCGATATGATAGTAGACATTAATAAATATTATTTGAATGCTTGCAGACGTAGTTTAAATACAATAAGGTACTTGTATGACTAAAAAATCAGAATGCTTTTAGTTTGAATATAGTAAACGATTTCTACGACGAAATCAAATGAAATTGCCGTAGGCAAGCAAAATATTATTTTTTATGTTAGGGAGCGTCCATTAATTACATGAGGTATTTTTCCGGAATTCCGGACATCCCCCCTCCCCCCCACCGAAATGAAGTGAGATTTTTTTTTAGCTCTTGCTTCCAGGGGCGATTATACCCCCCTGTCAGGGACTAGTCGAATACTGGGGGATTAGGTATCGACTATGATCACCTGTACCAGTCTGCTGCCAAAATATTCTGAGTCCAAAAGAAAGTTCTGTAACCGTGTTAAAACCTTTTATGCTAACTGATAAATAAGACCACAGTCGCCACTTGTAGTTTTAAACCCACCACAAGAAGGGTATTAAAGTATAAAATGAAAATCAAGAGTCAAAATCACTAAGTTATATTTTCCAAAATTCTTCAAACAAATAATGTCATTTTACAGTTAGCAAAGCAATCGGATATTATCGTCACCAAAAATTACAAGTTGAGACCAAGAGCATTAAACCGCTTCTCCCCCAGTTGAAACAAAACAAAAGTTCGAAATTCACATGTCCATCCAAATTTTCAAAATGTCCGCCACTAACGCGTCCTTTCCTCAGACATGCGCACTACTAGCCGCCATGATGTTCCATCTTGCCCTGACCACTCCGCGCGAAACCCGAACGTGCGTTCACATGCACTTCAACATCTAGACTGATCTATCCGCTCTTTGGTGTCTTCTTCCCGCTTTCTTATATAGGAGTTGCTCGCGTGATGACGTATTTCTACCGTGTACCTCCGCGCTCCTAAACATACCCTACTGTTTGATCTAATAACTTTCTTAATACTAGGTTAATCTCAGCAAGGAAATGGTTAAAAAGTGATGTGTGTTACTAGCTGAAGTGTTTAGTGTCTGAATATTATGTTAATTTTGTCTCTCCAAAAACTTGTCGATATGGTTGATTTTCCTAATCTTACGGCTTTAGTCAAAGTTTCGTTATTTTTAAAATTGGTTGTTCTTATTAACGCGAAAGTAAGCTTAAAATGTTATTCTCGATTTTAGGTTCTCCCAAATATCTACTTTGTTTAAGTCAGTTGAGTTATGGTAAAACCGTTAATTCCTAACAATCGGTTGTGGCTACTATTTAGTTTTCATGGAATAACTCTGAAGTTTTATGGATTATTGAGCCAGAAAAATTATCAAAGTGTAGCCTGAATTTACCTGCGCATTTTAAAGTTTATCTTATCTCTGTAGCTGTTCTATCAGAGACACTATAAATTATTTAGTGATTTACACGTGGATTTTATGTCGAGTGTTTTTAGGAAAATCATAACATCGGTACTATGGCTTCAAATTGCGTGGAATTAATATGTGTGAAGCTAAAGGAATTGATTGTCCCGGCAAACTATTTTATAACCCGGAATTCAAGTAGGCTTTTGAATAATAAAATGCTCAAGTGGGGTGTCCAATTTTACGTGTTCATTTAATGTTTAAAAATACTTAGAGCGTTGGAAACTATCTGATTTAGGTGAATTTATTTCTCTTCATGGCTGCTTTAATTTATTCTTTACTTTATATTGTGTGGCAGTGTTTAAAATCAGTGCTGAAGCATTTTATGTGTGCAGTGTCTGTGACAAATTATTTCGTGGTCGGATTAACATTCAACAGGTTAGTGAAATGTCTTAAAATGTGTTTAGAAAATCAATTATGTGTGTTAGCTGGTATTTACATGTCCTTAGCGCTCTTGAAATGGCTTTAAAGTGCTGGAATTTATTCCTGAAAGTTGGACAAATTAATCGATTTACCGGCGTCTATTTACTCACTGATATTTCATATTCTACAGACTGAAACTATTTAAAACCTATTAAAATTGAAAGATTATTTTATTTACTGCTTGTTTTTCTACTTTTTTAAATCCTGAAACTACTTAAAAGACCAGAATTATGGATGTGAACTGTTTGAGCAAAATGAGTGTTAAAAATCCAATATAATTACTTCTTATGACTATTAAATGCTTTCAAAACTATCAGAATCTGTTAATTTATTTCCTAGGCGGTCTCAGGGATTATTATTGCTGTTTTTGGAGCTTTAAGATGGTCAAGTTTTATTACAATAAATTATTTTCATTCTGTTTCAGACTGTTATTTTATCATTCAGTTTATTTCTTTAAAAATCCTATTTAACTATATTTATTTCTGAAGTTATGGTTATAGTGAGTCTAGGCCTGTGTAATATAGGTTCTTTATTGTCTTTACTGTACTGAAATCTCTTCAGAAATACTAAACCTGGAATATGCCAAAATTTATGGGTTAGATTTTTCCTTTACTGAAATTACTTATTTATCTCTGAAATAATGTGTATTAAACATGATAAAAGGTTTATTTATGCATTCTATTTGCAATTATTTAACATTTACTTCGTTTAAATCGGTTCAAAATATCTCGCCAACCAATGTTAGTATCTGTTATTAAAAATTTACTCCTATGTGAAATAACCTATTTCCTGCTGAACTATCATGTCTTTATGGCAATTTATAGTTTACTTATGCTGTGTATGTGTTATTTATTCACTTTATTATACCCGAAGTGCTGTTAACTCGGTTTAAAGTGTGGTATCGTGTACTGAAGTTAACCCAAAACTCGGCCCGATTCTAACCAAATATTGCAAATATAACGAGGGATGCCTTACACCCCCCCCCCCCCAAGGTCTGTTAGCCCATACACCCCCCTCCCCCTAAAGTCGACATTCGCGTCATTTGTAGGCTTTTTTTTATTAGCTCTAACATCCTTCAAGAATTTCAAAACCTCACGTGAGATTTCAGTTGACCCCTCCCACTTGGTGGGGTTTCGTGAGATTTCGCTATTTTTACATTTGATAAATTGCACGTGCCTTTTCTAGTACATATGAAAATATGGCGTATTCGATCACTGACTCTTCCACTCCCTTAGGGGGGGGGGGGGAACTGATTCAAATGTGTGCTTTTTTTATTTTGGGCTTAACACCTCGTTGATGTAGATGTCATTAAAGGCCTGGGGCTAGGAACGAGAAGGAATTCAGCCATAGCCGTTTGAAGGAAGCATCTCGGCAACCGCCTGGAATGATTTGAAGAAACCATAGAAAACCCAAATCTGGATGTGCAGACGGGGATTACCGCTCATCCGCCACTTTCGGTGTGCGCGCGTTTCGTTTCATTTTGTTATAAGCACTAGTATGCCCTTTGCAAATAATTTACTTATCAGAGCATTCCGTTCAATGGATTCTATATTTTACTCGAAATAATGTATTTTCGAATAACTTTGGGTTAGGATAAAATATAGGCAAAGGAAAAGGCAGTGGGTTTTCACAGCTTTCAAGCGGTGTTCCCTTAGCATTAGCGGAGGTAGAGCTCCACATCCCTGTTTCTTGACAGTAGGCACTAGAGTGGACGTGCTGTGATCAGTGACACGGCCCGGCCCTTTCTCTTTACCTTCCCGCGGAGTTTTCCCCCCGGTACTCATTTGATAGCGGGCTGAGTGGGCCTGGGGGAGGTGTTCCGGACGTTCAACTTCGAGGAAAAATCTTCGGTTTCGTCTGGAATTGAACCCCAGTCGCCCGGGCCATAGTCACACGCTCTACCGCCTGAGCTACGCGGCCTCCCAGGATACACTATAACGATAAAAATATATATATATAATGTATGGTTGGCTAAGCCTTCTTACAACGGAAATACGTGAACAACGAGTGTCAAAGATTGTACTAGTTTGCCTTTAACAATTCGCAATAATTCAATGTCAGATTGTGAAGTTGAAATAAAACTGTCTTCTAGCTTAGCTGCATAATCTTTAACTTAGGAGTCTCTTCCATTAATTCTCTCAAAATGAGTTTTCGAGCGGTTGAAGCATTCCTCTTATTTGACGCTATCTGTAGCTTTTTATCTCGAGATTCCAGCTCCGCACTTTGGCTGCATCTTGACTTGATTTGCTGTGGAAGCAGCGGCAGCAGCAGTCTTTATCTGCCCGGCGACATCCCCTCTAATGACGGGCAGCTATCTCGGACGTACATCTCCACACCGAGCTGACTGCAGGGCCCCATTTTTCAGTCACCGACGAAGCAGTGATCCCTAAATTCCAGCGGCAGGGCGTTACCGGCCACCTTACAGTCTGGCTACCACACAACCAACAAAAACTAATTGGTGGACGCCAGTGTTTCGACTTTGTGTCAGTCGTAGGTTCGTTAGAGCTATCGGTTTGTTGTATTGCTATGAAGCAAATAAAATAACGGGAAACAACAGAGAATTGTAGCGACGAACTAGCATTAGCGAGCACCAGTTTCGATTCCTGGTTCGGCCGTTCGATTTTGGTCTTCCAATGTATCCCAAATCGCTATATACCAGTGGTTCCCAAATAGTGGTACGCGTAACCCCCCCCCCTACCCCCCAGGCGGTACTCGCGTGGCTAAGGTAATTACTAATATAATTGAAAAAATATACAAACATTACTATCGCCGAAATTTTAAGGCACTAGGACTATATCTGCGTGAGAATTATATTACTCAAATTCTGTGGTTAACTGAGAGACGTTAGAAAAGCAGAAATAACACTTTTACTGCCATTTTACAAGATTTATATTTGCGAGAACAGATTTTTGGCCATGACAAACATGAAAACCAAACATCGCCACCGACTTCAGCTCGAAGATGATTTAAGATTGGTAAGCATAAACCAAATTTTTCATATTTGTGCAAAGAGAAACCTGCTCATTTGTCCCAATAATCTTAATAAACATTTGTTATTTTCCGTATTATTAGAACTATTATAATAACACTTTCGGACATTTGTTGATTTTTTGTGACATTTGGTATTGGATTAAAATTTAATAAATCCCAAGATAACTGGTTCCATTTTTTATTTATCATTTCAGGTACAAGGGAAACTTGAGGTTGCGCTATTTCTTGAAGTGATACTCGGGGGAAAAACTAATTGGCACCACTGTTATAGACGAATGCCAGTTCTTTTCTCTCAAAGCTGGACTGACTGTTTTACTTCAGTTTTTCTTTTCATAATTCTAAATCCATCCTTAATGATGACGAGTGGTAAAACTCCAATAAATAAACAAAATTTCACTATTTGACGAAATTAAAAGTTCCGTGATTTGAATAGAAATCTTGGAAGAATCGATGCAATGTTATCTGAATGCTGAGATTTGTTCGAAAGTAAACAAATATCCTCCGAGCGTAGTGAGTGAGCTGTAACGCTCTGGCCTCGCATTCGGGAGGACACAGGTTCGAATACCCGTCTGGCCATCCAGATTTGTGGTTTCCATGGTTTCCAGAAATTTTGACTCGTGCATCAACATGCCTTCAAATTAATCTTTGAAACGCTTGAGGAACAAAAAGTATATTTTCCTATATTTTTTTCCAGTGATATCTAATGTGATCTGTTGTACACTCTTTGGCAAAAAAATTGACTGTCCGCGCCTGAGTAGACGCACTGACATTTTATAATAATAGTGGAGCGTGGTGGAATAAGCGCTGACGCGCTGTCCTCTCATTCGGGAGGTTGCGGGTTCGAATCCTCGTCCGGCCATCCAGATTTGGGTTTCAATGATTTCCCCAAATCACTCTATGTGAATACTGGAAAGGTTCCTTTAAAAGGCCATTGGAGAAATCCTTGCTACAACTCCTTTCACGCCTCTAATGACCTCAATGTCGACAACGCGTAAAACCATAAGCAAAAAAGGAAAAAGAATGTATGCTCGCCTCATGTCTTTGAGCAAGCATTGAACTTCATCTTTAATATCTAAGTCGGTCAAATATTTTCGCAGCTTAGGAAAAGGTGGTAGTCACTGTGGGTCAAGTCTGCAATTGTATGATGGGTGGGTGATTATTTTCAAACCAAAGTTTTGCAGAAGAGCGACGGTGTGATGAGAAACGTGTGGACCAGCTATGTCCTGAACAATGCTTGCTTCCTTGCTTACAGTTCGTCTTCTTCGATTCTGAATTGAACTTCTGAGTATTTTCAGTGTTTTACAGTAGCTGTAGTAGTAGTAGTTGTTGTGGTCGCAGCTTGCATTAACCCGACTAACAATGACTCCTTCCCATTCAATTTTTTTCCTTCTTTTGGCATTACCTTTCGTCAACGTCGACTTCGTTAGAGGCGGGGAAGGACTGCGGAAAAGGAACTGGAAGAAATTCGGCCTTGGCTATTTAAAGGAACTATACCACCATTTGCCTGGAGTGATTTGGGGAAACCAAAGAAAACCCAAATCTCGATAGATGGAGGTATTCGAAGCCGTCTCCTCCCGAATGCGACACCATTAGCTTCACTTTTTCATTACTAGTCGTATTTGGTCTACGATTACATCCATAAAATTATTTAAAAATCTACTTAAAGCAAAGTTAATAATCGTAAATGATAAAATGTCCGTAGAAGTGAGATAATTTGATGAGAGGGTGAGTTTCCAAAACAATCTCTGAAATCAGAAACGCAATTCAAATTTATTTTTTTCTGTCTCTCTTTCCCATTTTCAACCCCTCTCCCTTTTCTCCTATTTTTAGCAGCTATAAATTAAAGGAATTAAAGATTCCGGATGCTTTATATTCTGTTCCGCTCATAAAATTAATATATTACTAAGGTGATAGATATAAGAAGATTGTCTTGCACCGCAATGGTATGAGATTGAGTCAGCTACCTCAATTGGAATTTACGCGTCTGCACCAAACAGCATGTGACGGAGGTGAAAGGTTGATTTTTAAATGCTACACTTCTATAGCCAACTTCCTCGTTTCGGGTCATTATAGCTCCGTGATGATGTGCGGCGTCAGATACGGCGTCAACCGATTTGAGCTCCGGTGGTTGAAGAACTTTTTAGAACTAGGACATGTTTCGGTGGCGGTGAATTATTACCAATTATCAGATGGTGCACGAAAGTCCTGGTTTAAATCCCAAACCTCTCTGTAGCGCGTATGGAACTTCTGACAGTGACTCGTCCGCCGGATTTGGACGTTAAGCTGTCGGCCCCATCGATGTGTTTCGGGGGAGTAGGTCTCAATCGGCCGGCACCTTCTGTCTTATTTCATCTCTTATCTCTTATTTTACTATCGTCAGTCTCTCGATTGGTTTGATATAAACCACCATCCCTTCTTATTTTGCACTATCCCCTTCATCTCAAAACACCTCTCTTAAAACACGTCCGTTATCTGCTTCATACATAACCAATCCCAAATGTATTAAAAAAACCACCCACGAATCTGTTTTTTCTTTGTGTACGATTTTTCCACAAACTTCTTTCGTCAGCCATCATTTCCAAAACATATTAATTTCGTGGTTTAACTGTCCACTTAATTTTCAGCATCCTCCTATAGCACCACATTTCGAATTCTTCAATTTTCCTTCTTTCAGGCATTCCTGAAGTCCAAGCTTCGTTACCATAAGGTGCTATGCTCCATACATACAGTTTTAAAAAGTTCTCTCTGGTTCCTGGTTCAATATTTGAAACTACTTTTTCATGAAGCCACATTCAAATTCCTCTTTTACTTCTTTTATAGCTTCCTCCACATATAAGTTGAATATTAGTAAGGATGAACTGCAACCATATCTGATACACTTTTCGACTGATTGGTGACTCTCACGATTCTCTACTTTTATTATAGCCACTTGATTCTATTATCAAATCTAAAATATTTTTCTATCTCGATACGTAGGACCTGACTTTTTTAAAATTTTTAACATTTTGTCCCGCCTTACATTACGAAAAGCTTTTTTTCTAAATCAACAAACGCTATGAAAGTAACTTTGTTTTTCTTGATCGGTGATAAGAATTTATTCTCTTGCGGCACGGTTTTTCCATAATTCAAACTGTAGCTACTGTATATTTTATTCCAACCCAAAGAATTTACATTATAATGTCTGTCTCAGAATGACAAGCAACAATTTCTTTTGAAAGTTTAAATATTGCAAAGTCTTATAGGCATTCAATCAGAACATTGTAGGAGGAAAACTGAGGCATAAAATTGAAATTCAGTGCAAGAATGTCAGTGTGGCAAGAAACAAGGAAACCAGTATTATACGCTTTGTAAACACTACGTTTCCGTTTACTACGATATTTTAGAATTACACTCTAGCTGCGGAGAGTAGTACTGCCGATTTATAAAATTTTGTAACAATTAGCTATGTTATTGCTCAGCGTGATAATTTCATTCCAATTACCTCTTAATCTGTACTGAAAGACATACTTAAAATAAAAAGAGAAAATATTATAGAGAATTACATCATAACTACATTGAAATTTCTTATTTTACCACATTTTATTGAGACTGCAAATTTATGTAGTTTTAGCATCCGGTTTGAGGTCTTTGCTCAAGTAGAATGTGAAATGGATTCTTTTTTATTTTTTTAACATTTCTACGAAAAGACTGAAATGTTACCTATTTGGTTACTAGCAAACCGATCAATTTTGCTCGTCATTTTTGGTTTAATACTACTTCATTAAACAACGGGATTAATATGACAATATCTTCCATATAAGAGGGAGTTTATATTCACTTTGAATTTGATAGCTGCTAAAAATTTTAAAAAAAAGTACCGGGTGTGGTGCGTGAACGGTTAACGTTCTGGCCTCGTATTCGGGAGGACGCGGGTTTGAATCCCCGTCCGGGCATCCAGATCTGTGTTTTCCATGGTTTCCCCAAGTCACTCCAGGCGAACGCCCGGATGCTTCCTTGAAAAGGCCATGGCCGAGTTCCTGCCCGTTTCTTGCCCCAATCCGATCCCGCCTGTAATGACATTGCTGTCAACGAGCCGTAAAGCCCTAGCAAAAAAAAATAAAAAAGAGAGAGAGGGGCGGAAAGAGTAGAGAGAAAGAAAATGAAATTTGAATTGCGTTTCTGATTTCAGAGATTTTTTTGATATCCCCGCTCTCATCAGATGAACTCACTTCTGCACATATATTTTAATTTACGATTTTTAACTTTTCAATAGATTTTTTAAATAATTTTATGGACGGCATCATAGACCAAATACGAAAGATATTGAAAAACTGAACCTAATGGCTGAGCGTTAACGCTATGGCTCCGCATTCGAGAGGAAGCTTGTTTGAATTCCTATCCGGCTATCCAGATTTGGATTTTCCTTCGTTTCTCCAAGTCACTTCGTGTGAATGGCGGGATTATTTCTTCCAAAACCCATGGTCCGAATTCCTTCCCATTCCTTGTCTCCTTTCCCTTCCCACTTTTAACGACTTAGAAGTCGACGAATCGTAAATCCAGACGCATAATAAGAAATTGGTATAGTAATATTATTTAGTTTTTCGTCTCCTTGACGATGGTGCGAACTCGTTATAGTCCACCTAACGTAACCACACGACACTATTTCGACGATGTTGAAGCCCGAGAAGATTTCTTTCAGTCTTACCTCTGTGAAAGATTTCATAGTTACGTGTGCAGATTATTAAGAAGCACTCAGTTATGAGTCTTTCCTTAAGTATGTTATGTCCTGACGCAAGCAGGTAAGAGTCGATGTTATATTTTACGCATAACGCAGTTGTAGGTTCGACTTGTTTAAAATAAACGCAAAATAATAATTGGAAAACCTAGACTCGAACCGAGGACCACGCGTTTACAAGACTAGATGGTTAGCCACAAGCAAACTGAGCTCATGTGCACAGACGGCTCGTGCAGTGGGTAAACAATCTTATCCTGCCTCGGAAGTCAGTTACATTCAACTGGCATTAGACAATTATTCGAAATAATCTCTTTATAATCGTATCAATAGTTTTGTAGAACCAAAAACTCTGGATCTTTGAACATTTACACCCACTTCTCAGATCACACACCCCATTATGTGTTGCATTATTGCAACTGAATAGCCACATCAATATATAAATAAATATCGTTATAATTTTACGCTAATCATTTGGAATAAAATGTATAACTGAACCTCATTTTTACTGCGCTTTATTGCAATCTTGTTAATTACAACTTTAACGATATGCTGAATTTAAGAAAAGTGTAGCTGGAACTGAATTTCGTCCGATTGAGCTATGGTCGGCGATATCTTGCCTAATATTACAGTCAATCCAGGGACAGGAAAATGCGTTACTTGTTTCGAGATCGGTCAATAGCTTTTTACTGAAATGTGGGGAATGATAGATGAACTACCAAGAAGAATCGTCAATGGGCGGGCGGAGTCTTCCTGCTTTGTTCGAGGCTTGACTTAAGGAAATGAATAACAGATGGCGCTGAGTTGAATACGCGCAATGATGCCACATTGTGCGAAATATCGTACTTGGACTCTGGAGCGGACAGTCAATTTTTTTTGCCAAAGAGTGTACATTTTTCTAATCTGCTATGGAATTGAACATTCCAACTTCAGTAATTAGATTTTCATAACTATAACAGCCTACTGTCTCCGCTTTCAGACTTGTAACCTCTTAGCTGAAGAATGGAAGCCATTTTAATAAATACTTTCGATGTCTGTACAGACCACCAAGTACCTGAACATAAGTGCATAATTACGTGAGTACAAATATGGGGGGGGGGAGCGAAATATCACCAATTCGGGGGGGGGGGGGATAGACAGAAATCTCACGTCAACATTTTGTTTCAGACTGCCGCATTTCAGTGAACAGTAGAGCAAAATAATAATAATAATAGTAATGATAATAAATAAAAGGAAAAAGTGTTCAAAATTACTAGGTCGATCTCAAGTTAAAAAGGGAGGAGGGTCAAGATATACGAAAAAAACTTAATTAATGGACGCTTGCATACGAAACATTCTTCGTGACAGGTGATATGAGAAATACTGGTAGGTACTTCAAACCTTAGTCGTACTTAGAGATGCTAAAGAATTGCAGTAAACTTCATCCTGTCTGTTACGATCATATCATAATTTCATGAAAGCTTCGGTGAAATGAGCGTGTTGTCGCTTTTCGGGATATCGGGTATTCGTTGTAAATCGAGAGGGTAATTTTAAGGAAAGAACTGTAGTGGAAGACAAAAATCAGAATATGTAATGCAGATAGTTGAGATGAATATATTATCTCGCGATATGCAACGGTGTAAAGCTGCTTCGAAACAGCCGAGAAATTTATGAAGGAAGAAAAATTAATACTAAGAATGGGAGAAATATTAATTTCTATAACATGGCTCCAGATGATGGAACATTTTAATTACTGTACAACTTTTATCTTCGGATTCTAACTCCACACTTCGGTGTCAGTGCAATGTTCTACCAAATCGAGAATTTTACAAGTATTTGGTATCTGACTGGAATTTCAACAGAAAAATCTGGAATGGAGAATGCCGCGAAATATCTGTCAACCTGCTACCGCTCAACCACCCCACTCTCCAGATCTCCGCGAATAGCTTCTATCACTCCCGCGGCTCGATTACTTGTTGGAGCGTATCGGGCCTATTACAGAGCCTCCACCTGGGCAATGGTGCGAGCCGAGGCGCCCGCATTCATTGCGACCGCCGAGCGGGACGAATCGGGGCGACATTTCTTCCGCGCTCCACGCGGCCGATACCGAACTTCCTACTCGTCGTCTTCCTTTTTGTCCATCTGGTCGATTTATGTTGGTGGGGTCATTGCGGGGTCTCGCGACGCTTCTTCTTGTCTGCGCTGACAGCAGGCGAACTGCGGGCGGTCCATACACGCTGCGCCCGCCAGATCGCTATTGTTGCTTCTTTCTCCACAGTCCTTTTTTCGTGGCTAGTTCTTTTTTCTGTTGAATGTAGCGTCCAGCGAAACCAACTCGGCGTCCCAGGGTGGACGGACAATACTGTCCGGTGGCTGAATGTTCCCCCAGAGGTTGGAGGGACACAATTGGATGCGCTGTTCCGGTGGTCGCTCCACCTGCACAAAACTCGAGAGTTCGCCGCCCTGCAAACTTTATTACAAAGGTCTGTGGATAAGTGCTTCACAGTGTTACACTTAAGAACTTCAGTCTACTTGAGAGAGGAAAAAAAATTGTGTTCGGAGCTTAAATGTAGATAGAAAACACCCATTGAATGGATTAGCAGAATGTCAAACGTATAAAACACTCGAAGACATAGAATAATGTATAGAGGAAAAGGGGGGCGGGAAATTAGTATGGTAAGCGGCACTATACTGTATACAAACGTTTATAAACCTTTTTCAACCCGAGGATCGGTTAAAAATAATTTTAAGGACCACTAATTTAGACGGATCTAATTTTTTTTCCTATGTTTGTACTATAACAGGTCCTATCGATTGTGATCGGTCCTTCAGCTCTTAAACCTACAATAAGATCTTTTTTTTTAAGTATATGTTTATTGAAACCTTACAACATTTCTATATTACATCATTACTACATTAAAACTTTACAAGATTAAATTTGTTCATAATATTATACTCTACATTACAGAAACATCATATGGTCAAATGAATGGACTGAATATATGCGTTAACAAAAATGGTCACGGAGAAGAAGTCCATCCAGATATGCTTCGAAGTGGCGTTTGTACCTCACTGAATTTTTTTAAACATTTTTGGTGTTATTTTAAGTGTGGATAAATAATTTTCTAGATCCTTAGGTTTTTTTATTAGAATATTGTACACTGCTTGTCGTAATACCCAAACCAGTGAGTTATGTTTTTATGAAATTAATTCTTAAATCAACTCACCGAGTGTGGTCGGTGAGCGGTTAACGCTCTGGCCTCGCATTCGGGAGGACGCAGGTTCATATCCCCGTCCTGGCACCCAGATTTGGGTTTTCCGCGATTTCCCTAAATCACACCAGGTGAATGTCGGGTTGCTTCCTTCAAAGGTCCATGGCCGCATTCCTTCCCGTTCCTTGTCCCCAGTCCCATACCGCCACTAATGACCATGACGGTGACGAGGCATAAAAAAATAAAAACTTAAAACAACTTCGTTATTTTTGATGTCTGCTCGAAATTTATTTTATAATAGTAACAATGCAGTCACGTCCTCATATCCCGAAAATACCAAATTTTTGGATGGTCGTTGAAATATTCATGGCTTTTAGTAAGTTTGGTTTATTGACTTATGACATATACTCTCTTACACCTTAATAAAGTACTATGTCGATTTATGTGAACAATTTTAACTCTCTTATTTTTTGTTATGATATCATTAATTCATTAAAAAATAATTTTTTTATCATCCTGCCTGCTGACTACTTGCCTCGTTTTCGCGGACCACAGGCATAGACAGGCATACACTACTGTAGTTCTGTGAGACATGCCATGTGAAGCGTGACGGTTCCGGTAGAAGCTGTACTTCTGTGTATGGGGAGCTGAAATAACTTTATTATGACATTCTTCAATGGAAAATATGATATCGTGTGAAGTTATTCCTTGAAAATTTGATTAGCAGTGTCTTCACTGGCTGTTGGGATGGCTAATATCTTACTCTGTTAAAGGCTGAGGTTGGGATATACAGTATAAGGCAGTGGGAGTTGTAATTATGACTCAGAAAGTATGTTCATAAAATGAAAACAAAAAGGGAACACCTTGTTTGAGCGTTTCATAATACCTTTTTCAAATCTTTAACACATTGAACGCTACCTCCAATATGAAGGGTTCTGTCAGTGACTTAACTCTGAATGCAAACCCACATAACGCAGACGTCTCTAGACGTCCGCCGCCAGGCTATTGACGGCAGATGATTTTAATTTTCTGACCTTTTATGGCTGCTTATTTTACTTTTAATTGAAAAAATACAATTAGACTAATTAAATATAATAAATAAGAGTTTATGGAAAAAAAATCGGTAATTTCGTATAAAATAAGTTTATTAAATAAAAAACATGTGAATCATATAGAATTACATAAATACTAACTATTTATATATATATTTAAATTTAATAATTTAAGTTCAAGGTTTGAGAAAAAAAAATTAAAATTTATTCTGAATTTTACAGCAAATGCCAAATTATATATGAGAAAGTAAATAATTTAAATAAGACTTACCTTAAAATTCTTCTAATTATCAAGTAGATGGGAGAAATTAATCAATAGAATAATATTTTGCACTTGAAAAATTATTACAAAAACACCAGTTGTCCGATATGAAAACGGTCTTCACTCGGTGAAAGGTAAGACTTTAATGAATGGCTGAGAGAAAGGGCGAGCTCGTAGGCCAGGAACTGGAATCACCAACCTTCTATACAATCCAATAGGGAAAGGACGTCTCAAGCCGTCCACCGTCACTGGGATGCTCCCTAGCGGACGGCCGAAGACGTCCTCAGCACTGAACGTGTTTTTTTTTTTAATGGCTTTTGGCTTCGAGGCCATACAGCCAACTCAAGTGTATTTTGAATCATCCAGTGTATTTCATTGCTTCACAGTGTATTATTTCTCCAAGTGGTTCTAGACACAACACGATGGACATGACATAGAGACAACACATACACTAAACACCCATGCCCTCGGCCGGACTCGAACCGGCGACCTTCGGCACGTGGAGCTAACACTCTAGCCCCTACGCTACCGAGGCCGGCCACTGAACGTGTTAACCTCAAGAAATAATGAGGTAACTGAGTAGCTAGGATTGCAATATTATCTTTGTTGAAGTAAAATAAGTAAATGTTTGCCGCACATTCCGTCTACAGTTTAACGTGCGAACCAAGGAATATCCTGGCGTAGTTCTTATGATCAACTCAACCTTTTTTTAAAAAAATAATCCTAGCCACTAAAGAAATTTGAATCGTGGTTTCTAAGTTTCATATTTATATACAGGGTGATTATATTTAAAATTTAAGTTTCAAAACGCTATAAATAAAAAACGAACCACTGATTAGAATGACGTAAAAACTGAACGGCATATTATTGCATATTCTGCACCAGTAGCTCTGCAGAAGTTCAGGACCCTCAATGGTATGAAAAAAAGCTTTGGACCGATGAATGTCATAGGTCTAGTGAAAATGATGAAAAAATTAGAAAATTCAGGTTCGTTTGATGTGCAGTCTGGTATAGGAAGGAAAAGATGTGATTCGGCGGTAGTTGAAGAAGTGGCTACAGCAGTTCAGGAGGCGTCAAGCGGTGGTGTGCAACCATGCAGTGCACGGAGAATTGCCCGAACATTGCCTGTGAGCACGGTGCATAACATTCTACGAAACATCCTGCAATGCTATCCGTACAAAATTTACCATGTGCAGGAGTTGTTTCCTTCTGACCTGCCAGCAAGAGAGGGTTTTGCTTTGGAATTTCTTGCTCGCACGGAAGTGGACAATGATTGGCCGTGGAAAATTCTATGGCCAGACGAAGCCCATTTCCATCTCGCGGGATATGTTTTACGACTTGTCATTTGTAGACGAAATTCTGATGCTTACAGCGCCATCTGTCGCTAAAAAAATTTGGAACTATTTTTATTTTATTTTTTTTTAATTTTTTTTTTTTTGTTCATGTTCATTCCCCCTTCTTCAATAATACGCCGTTCAATTTTGACGTCATTCTAATCAGTGGTTCGTTTTTTAGAGCGTTTTGAAACTTTAATTGTAATTGCCCTGTATATATATATCTTTGCCGTCTTGATTGTATTTTACAACGAGGGTAGTAATTTTAAGCAGTTTACACAAAAGTATGAAATTGTTGGATTGTTTATTCGGAGCATTTGATTCGGTAAATCTAAGTACAGTCTTTACTGACAGCGACGCATGTAACAATCAATTTTTTAAAAACTATAATTTTGGTCATGTCAGTTTGACCGCGTGTGTTTAAGCCCCATCAAACTAGTTATAAGGAGATACACCTGTCCTGGATTCAAACCCCGGTCCTGTTGCATCAGCTTTCTTAAATACTCTTTATAGAACAATTTCCATAATCATCCAGGTGAATGCTGCGATGGATTTACTCTATAAGACTGGTATCACCGTTTAGCATAGATCGTACTTAATTTCCTCGCCAATAAAGTCCAAGTGGGAAAAAATCCTCAGCGCGTGTATTTCTAATGAATACTTGATTTTACAGCCAGTGTTCACCACTGATGTTATTTCACAGTAATAGGGAAAACAGAACCTGCCTATTTCAGTGCTTACTTGTTAGTGTCCTGGATAATCATCCCAGTAAAAACGTCATCATCAAATTTAAAAAAAAAAAAATGGCCTTGTGCGTTCTTTTTGCATATTACAGGCGAGGGGAAAGAGACCTGCATGGTTACAATTAAGGCAACTGCTTTGATGTACGATAAAAAAGTAGAGGAAACAAGGTGTCTTTGACACTGCACCGGCCTCTATTTGAGCATTTATTCAGCCCTGCAGCGGTCTCAGTCAGCGGTATTTTTAGCAGTGGATATGTCTAAACTTGATGTAAAATTGAAAACGCGTTGTTTTTGGAAGTGAAATTTAATCCCTTTACTGTGCAGCCCACAATTCAGCGTTTCAAATTCGCCCACCTTCCATGCAACAGAATTGAATTAATTCCACCACTTTTTATAAAAAATAATTAGCGTTTCTGCTTTTTGCATTGTTCCAGTTACCACCCATTCAGTCATCGTATTGTGGTTGCCCATTATCATTTATTCGAACCTTTTACCGGACCCTGTGATCATGGAAGATCAACGCGGACGCGTTCATATTACATTCTCTTTAGCGCCACTTCAGCGTAATAATGTTAAGCTCTGGCCTCGTTTTATTCATGTGGCGATTGTCAAATGTGCTGTTCGGCACTGGTGTTTGAGAGTTAACGGACTTTTGATGACGGTGGATAAATTTTTCGTTCCACTCAAAGGAAGAAACATAACTGGTCTGTAACTTTCTACGAGTAACTTATCGCTTTCAGTATCGTGTTTTGAGAAGCGCCTTACGAATTCTACGACTAGCAAATACCAATTTGGTAAGAACTTTGTAGCGATACAAAAAAAGCAGCTTACATCTAATTCAATTACACGTCTTCCTCAACGGTTTGTCTCACACGTTTAGATGAGATGGTTAATTAGGGATATGTACAGTTAGGAAAATGTTCATGAACTGTTCAAGCGTAAATGTAAATTGCTTGCATCCAAAGTTGAGAAAGTGTTTAAACTTTACAGCACTTTCTCCGTACTATATCACACAGAATAAGAATTATAGTTAATAAAGTGGTTAGAAGCTTCGCCTCCGACGATTTACATTTCGTTAAAAAATATCGTGGTGTAATCTTTGGCGCCTATCTGTTCTGGTTTCGAAATGTGTTCATCTTTGATGCAGTGTAATCATTGGCGTCTATCTGTTCAGGTTTAGAAATATGTTCATCTTTGGTGCAGTGTAATCTTTGGCGACTCAGTTCAGTTTAAAATTGTCATATATTGCTCCATCCACCACTAACGTAGTCTTATAACATATCGCAGATTTTAAACTGTGAAAATCCCAACCACATCTGTTAATAAGTTTTTGCGTGATCCATGAACAAAGAAGTGGAACGGAAACATTAGTGACGTAGAGAGTCTAAGCCAATGGGTTTAATCTCTACAGACAATATTTTTATCGAGATGTAACAAATGACGGGAGAGTTTCGCTGGGCCTGCCAACTATCGGAAAGCAAGACTGTCTGGTGAATACAATGGCCGCCCACGTGGACATGAGTCACACAATAAGAGGAAGCTGGCCAAACGAGCGAACACGCCTGTTAAAACCAAGCTGCCTGTGTGGAATATCATTTACTACCTCCAATAAACGTTCAAATTGGCTAACTTTGCCCACGCTATCTAACGTAACATTCTCCACTACAGAAAATTAGATTTTACGGCCTAAAATAGAACAGCAGTCTGCAAAATTTGCTCTCATGACCATTCGAGATGCAGATTAAAATTTTCTGTAACGACTGTCCTCAGTTTAAAACAAAATTGCCCTCCTGAAATTAAAACACATTTAATTGTCGTTTCTTCGTCGCAGAGGTTAGCCGTTTAGATCTCACCTTATTACGGAAGTTAATGCTTCTCTACATCACAGCTGCCACACTTAAAAAGGCGAGCGTGACCCAGGTACAAAGGACGGGCAATAAAACGTTATTAAAGCTGCAAGAAGGAAAAATGGAGTAACGAACGGCGAACAAATTATTTTACGCCGAGCCATTTATTATTCGTTAAGCGCGGCTCCGTTCTAAGCGGAACGTCAAACGGTTAATGTGTCTCGCGTAATAAATCAGCCAGGTTTCTCAATTATTACCGTCGTCTTTGTTTAGTCGCCAAGACGTAGGTCCATCAAAGGCAGAGCACAAAACTACCGTTAGTTTCCTTTAGCGTTTTGTCTATTTACATTTTTAGCCTATAAGGTTTCATTGTTGTAACAAACTGTTTCACTACCATCCTTGGTTCAATATTGAAAAATGGGTTATTTTCCAGCATCTGTGTGACATCTCATCCCTTAAGAATAATTATCCGATTTATTTTTAAAAAGTAAATTGTTTTAAAAACAAAAACTGTAGAAACTAAGGGCCTACTTTAGGTAACAATGTTGTAGGTTTTGTAAAAATCAGGAAATAAAATAAATGACATCTCATTCATCTGGGAAGTTTGTATATTTCGTTGTAAATGTGGTTGATTGATTTACTTGAAATAAATTTGCTTGAAATAAATTTGCTTGAATTTTGCTTTGTCATTAGCGGATTCGAATAAATCCTACAGCCGAAATTCTAACGCCACATAACACTACAAACGTATGTTACAATATTAATAAAGTCTGCCATTATTATAGTTCTTATGTTGAGAACCCAGTCCTAAAAAGTATAAATGAACTAACTTTTTTTCTTTTTCAATTCGGTATTGTGTTCATTTGTTCTTATTTATGGAATTGTAATTTGAATTATTAAGTTCCCAAAAATAAAGAGAACCTTACCACGAAGGTCCGTCGTTTTACAAGCATAGATGAGATTAAAAGTGCATCGCAGAAAGAGCTCTAAGCTATGATCGAGTCCCTGAAGTGTTTTGGGGATTGGACGAAGCGCTGACATAAATGTATAATACCTATTGGGGACTATTTTGAAGGGGATAACATCGATGCAGACGAATAAATAAAATTCTTTTTTAAAAAATGAAAATTCCCATAATTTTTTAATACACCTGGTACAAGTTTACTGCCGATTTTCTTTATAATGAACTTTAAACTTGTTGCTGTGCCTGCATATATATGTATATGATACGTATTGCTTACATCTAAATCGTTGGTTACGAAATCATTGCTAGTATTTTAATTAGAACTGGAATATTTGTCTCTGGGTGTTTTGTATATCAGTGTTAGAAGTATTTGAATCTGTGTGATTATATTTTTTGTTGACCCATTCACAATTTCTGTGAGTGGATGCGTTCTTCTTACTGAATTTTTTTTAACAGAATATATAAATATTTCTTTTCTTGAAGCACAGAAGTGATTCCACAAGATAAGAACCTTAGCGGTTATCAGCGATAATCATGTTTTGTTCATAAGACCTAAGTTTTCTGGGCTCGCTGAAAGTTTGAATGTGAATAATTGTAAATAATCATATATACAGGGTGCTTCAAAAAATGTATACACACTTTGAACTTCCATAGAAAATTTATTTACCGTTCTACAAAGTTAAATTTCAGGAAAATAGAAAGCTAAAAGTCCAATATAAATCAAACATAACCAACAAATGTTAATACTGTTCAGATTGGTGACCTGCAGCATCAATACAATTCTGAGTACGAGTCACCACAGATTCTGTACATCGTATCAAACCGTCCAATGAGATTTCTCTACACACTGCTTGAATCTCATTCCAAAGAATGTCTAGGTTACGTGGTTTACGTTTGTACACCTCATCTTTTACTGTGCCCCACAAGAAGAAATCCAGTGGTGTAAGGTCTGGAGAGCGTGCTGGAAACTCGATTGGCCCCCTGCGTCCTATCCACCGGCCCGACAAATTTTGATCCAGGTAAGCTCGTACGTCCCTGTGATAGTGCGGCGGAGCACCATCTTGTTGAAAATAAAAATCATCATTTTTGTATAATGCACGAATGGCAGGAAATATGGAATCAGCAAGCATTGTTAGGTAATTAATACCAGTTACAGTGCCTTCAAATCGAAAAGGTCCAATGAGTCCCCTTGAAGACAAACCGCACCACACATTTACACCTGGCAAATTTACAGCTTTTTCAATTGTAATGTGAGGATTTTCTTCACCCCAGTAAACACAATTGTGCCTATTGACAGTTCCATTAAGTTTGAATTGGGCTTCATCCGACCAAATGATGCTACCCATAAATCCCGGTTCACGTATCACCATCTCCTGAATCCATTCACAAAATTGCAACCTTCTATCTGGATCGTCGTCACTTAGCTGTTGCACCAGCCTTGGAATGTAAACACGATACTTGCCTCTCTTCAGAATGCATAGCACGCTGCTAACACTTACATCACTTTCACGTGCCCCTTGCCTTGAAGATTTGTTAGGAGAGCGTTGAAACAGTTCCAAGACTGCCATTGATGACTCATCACTTGTAGCTGTTCGAGGCCGACCTGAATGACCTTTATGCACATCACACACTGTTCCATGAACTTCGAACTTGTCTCGTATGCGTGTAATTGTTAATCTTGAAGGTGGTTCTGTATCATACTCCCTTCTCCACTGTCTTTGAACTTCATTTACATTCTCAAACTTCCAGTACCACTTAATAACCTGCTTACGTTCTTCAAAACTCAAACGTACGTCCCCCATGTTGATATTACAAATTCCAACTGATAATATAACATAGAGGGACGATTATGCTGGCACCTGGCGAAGAAATATAACACTAGCCTTGTAGAGCGGGAAAACAACAATAGTTTAAAGTGTGTATACATTTTTTTGAAGCACCCGGTATATATATATATATACTGTCACTTTCTGTTTATTTAACATATAAATACAGTATCGCATTAACCAAACTTATCTACGAAGAGAGAAATTCGTTTCTTAAACAGAAAGGTGACACATATGAATAATGTCGAATAACCTGTTACATTTAAGATTTTCAAAATAATTAAAAACCGGAACTTATTTGTTACGTATTAAGTGTAGTGTAAGGGAAAACGTATGAAAGTATATTTTATTTAATTTAATATTAGTTGAAAGAGAAAAGAATACAAAGTTGGTTTTCTAGTAAAGTAATATCTGTGGCTAACAAATAAGAGTGATGGGCAATGATCTGTGGAGTGGGTCAGAGAGGTTATGGAGGAGTTGTTAACAAAAAAAACTTGAATTAAAGACCAGCAAATCCAAGATAACTGCAAGTATTTATTGGTTTATGATTGTGATTGTATGATGTGTAATTATTATTAAGAAGAATAGTGCTATAAATAAAAGTTATTTCCTTGAAGGTGACGAAGATCGAAACAAATCATTTACCTTATAGTAGGAAGATCTGATAGGTTAGTGCCCTCATTCATAAAGCTTTTACCGTTTTCCATGTGACGGTGACAACATTTGAATTATCAGTCACAGGAAAATGTCACTAGTAATACAGTTATTATGTAATTGAGAAACGGATGAAAGAGAGCAGTTATCATCTAGAGGCAGCCTTCAAAGACGTTGGAACAGCCTCCTGTGTGTCCCTTCGTTCAGTTTTATTTTTCGTTCTCTCAACGATAATGTCACGACCTCCTAACTATGGTTAATGGATTCTGATTAGTTTCTCGGAAAGATTCCATTACTTTAGTAGGCTTCAGTATTTATTTCTGTCACATTTGAAATACCATTGCCACCTATTGTGTGTTCACTGATGAGAGGGAAAAGAGAGAAGTAAGATAGACGATAGGGCAACAAGCTTTTTTTTTCTGCTCACTGGCTGGTGTCCTTCCCGGATGTCTTAATGAATGGAACGGAAATAATGGGTGCCTCAATGGAGACAGTGTTCTCTGACAAGTTATCGGTGTGAGCTATTTGGGAGGAATGCAATGCAATGTACCGAACTTCACTGCATTCCCACCAACAAAAAAATCTTTCTGACAAGTTTTGGCATAATGTTAACCTATGCGTTCCACAAGAAGATTCCTGAATTTAGTAGTAACATACAAGATTATAAATCAGTGGATCGCGCCTGATAATAATGTTCGGACCGCTGGTTCGATTTCCTGTTCGGTTATCCTGATTTTTTATCTCTTTTTATGCTTATGGCTTTTCGCCTCGTCGACGCCGAGGTCATTAGAGGCGGGTTCGGTTGTCCATTGTTTCCCCAACATCACTCCTCAAATTATCATCCTCCAAATTTACCAAATTTTGAAGGGTCTGCTATTTCTTGTTTGATGTGGCTTATTGCTGACCCTGTTGTTGGGTAAGAGAGGATTATACGTGTTGCCACCTGTCTTTGAAACGGGTTAAGCTTCTTTCTGTTTGTTGGATGTTCGTTTTATTGTAATGCGTGTTGTTTTTATTCAAAGTAACTGGTATTCACCTACATGTTGGTTATGGTTTTAAAAGGTTAGAACAAAGACGGCTGCTAGGCAAGTGATTGTACTCAATCCAATGACTAACATAGATTCGTTTTAAATAGTCGGATAAGTTTCATTTTTTATAGTTAGATCTCAATTTCAGATATTATTCTTACCTATTACAGTATTACTTTCCTTAACAGTGAAACAAATGTCAACTCGTGTGTTATTTTTGTATGATGGAATATTTCCTATGAACACGACAAATTTCACAACAGGGTGAGAGTTTTTAATATAACTTCATGTTGTTTGTTCTGTTTTAATCCAAATTTACAGTTTGATTACTTATTAGCTTTTCATAACAACTCCTTCCGTAACTCAGAAACAAGTTTCAGTTTTCGGTTACCTGAAGAATGTTTGAATATCTGAAGTCAGAATACTGACTTTTTCTATTGGATACATACCACCTACCATGGAACATGACTGCTGAAGCATTTACACTCTAAACTGCCTTCAAGTGTCGACGAATATATATTACAATTTCGTCTTTTGCAGTGAATTTAGCTTTTTTTTTTTCAGGGAGGTCACACGAGATAAAGGTACCTTTACTTCTGTACAGAGGATTCCGACGGCAACACAGCCTCTATCTTCCCATAACTTTGCACTGTTGCCAACATACCAGCTCAAAAATTTCATTCACTAAATGAACTGCTTAGGTTGTTGGGAGAAAGTAGATAATGTGATTTATTTTTACAATGATCCACAATTTGATTTCAACTGTTTTTGTTTATTGGCGGAAACTTTCCAGAGAAGACTGTAAAAAAGAGTTTACAATAAAATGAAAACAAGCGTCAACACTATGGAGAAATTGTGATCGTGACTCTTTATTATTTTTTATTTTTTTCTATCAGTGAGGGCTTGATTAATTTAAACCCGAAACTACACTTAATTTTTTGCTCTCAGAGTGTACGTACTTGTCACTTCAGTTTTGTTTCCACACTGTTGGCAACATTTGTTTTCTAAGTGTGCTTTATTACAAGTTTTAAATTTCCGTCCATGTTTGCTTAGTGGTACGTAGTCGCTCGCATATCCATCATTGTATGTATGTTTTGCCATGTTGTTGTTGGAGCATGCTGTTTGTGTAAAGCGTAAATCTGTATTCACCTGCCATAAGCAAACTTTGGCCGTACAGTCGCGGATAAAAAAGAAGACACGGAACTGCTTATGACTTCCCGCTCCCTGCGAATGACACGTTGACCTCTGGGGCTTTTGTAGCACGTGTTGGCACGGGTCCCAAGTCCTTTGTCTTTACTCTGAAACTAATTTTGCCAAGCGCTTTCCGTTTTAGTTATGTTCATTGCATGACATTCCTTTCTTGCAATTATACAACCCACACTTTTTTCGTAAAACAGTGTTAGTGGATACGAATTTCTGTTTTTGGGGCGTCCATTAATTATGTGAGGTGATATAGGGGGGAGGGGGGGGTGTCCGGCGAAATCTCACGAAACCTCACCAAGGGGGTCAACGGAAATCTCACGTAATGTTTAGAAATTCTTGCAGAATTTTGAACTAAGAAAATAAAAATAAAAAAAGTCTACAAATGACGCGATAGTCGAATTTAGGGGGGGGGGTACTTTGGTCCGAAAATCCACTTTAGGGGGGTATTACTCCTCTTGGGAGCATGAGACCTATAAAAGAAAAGTTCTCAAAAAGTTGCGAGGTCGATTGGTATTGGGAAGGGGGAGGGGGGGTCTCCGTCAAAATCTCACTTCATTTTACAGGGTGGTGTCCGACCAAATCTCACGAAGTCTCATTAGAGGGGGGGGGGGTGTCTGGAATTCCGGAAAAACATCTCACGTCATTAATGGACGTCCCCCTTTCAAAATTATTGGGATTATTAAGTTCTCCACTTTGCTAAGAAAAGAATTTTTGGAAATTCAACCAGTAAACGGCAAAATTATGATCAATAAAGGTTGCGGGTATGCGACAGTTAAAAGTCAAGCAAGAAGGCTTCGTTGGCGTCGATATGGAGTGGCCACATGTCGCTAGATAGCAACACCACATATCACAAGATATTGATAACGTTTTCTAGAGTAAGAAGTTTTCAGATATTTTTGCATCTGTTAGGGAAGCATTTTATCATTTCTAATTGTTTCGTAAGACGTTGTGTTTTACTACAAACCTGTTTCAGTTGATAGATAAACAATTGCTACTAATGAGCCGGGTCTTCTTTCATCTTATTACAAACCACCAACCTCACTAGTCATGGTATATCATTCTCGAAATTTTCACACGGGCCACTACGTGGCAGAGCCGGCGCTAGTACTCTCGGGCCCCGGGTAAGCGATCTTATGCCCCCCTACCCCTCCCCCCTAAAATATTTTTACTTTACACTTTCTTTTTTATATAAATTCAGAACATTTTTATACAAAAATGTTTAATATTATTGGTGCAGATTTTAAAATTTGTGTTTGTTTTCTATTTATTTTGGCACCTAGGCCGGCGGGCCCCCCTTTGGTGACCCAGGCCCCGGGTACTTTTGCCCCGCTTAACCCCCCCTAACGCCGGCCCTGCTACGTGGATCATCATCAAAGCTCTCCCGACCAAATTTAAACTCGCTGGTCCACTTGGCAACAGTTGAAAATGAAGGCAGAGTCCCCTAGTGTGTTCTGAAAGTCGGCATGAATTTCCTTAGCTTTCATACCTTTCTTTACAAAATATTTAATCACTGCTCGAATCTCAGTTTTTTCCATTGTCACAAATCACTACGCGGGAACAACAACAAAGAGTCGTCACTACCACACTCCTGCACGTGTTCACTCACAAAGGATTTGTGATTATTGCGCGGGAACCTCGTTGCTCTAGCACTGACATCTAGCGATGATTCTGAGAACTTTTCAAACCGCCCTCGTAGTCTCATTTAATTCCGCCTGCATTTACGATTGTAGGCTTGAAGGCGCGATGGTCGATCAAACATGAAAGGGAATATTTAAAAAAAATTTCATCGTATAAATAAATGCGTCAGAACAAATACAAAATTGTTTTTGTACATAGCCTCTAGTACTGACTACACTAGCAGTTATATAAGCGTGGAGGCTCTTTCGGCGTTGTATAGAGATGAAATTTTCTCGGGAAACTAGTTGAGTGAGAACGTTTGTATAGGGGACATCCATTAATTACGTGAGGTGAAATAGGGGGGGAGGGGGTCCGGCAAAATCTCACCAGATCTCACCAGGGGGGCCAAAAAAAAAGTCTTCAATTTGCGCCAAAGTCGATTTTAGGAGGGTATTTCGTCAAAAAAGGTAAAAAAAAAGGTCTATAAAAGTTTCCAGGGCGATTTCTAGGGGGGGTTCTCACGGATCAGATCTCACCAGAGGGGTGGGGGGGGTGTCCGGCCAGATCTCACGAAATCTCACGAGGGGGGAGGGGGGTCCAGAAATCCGGAAAAACACCTCACGTAATTTGTGGATGCCCCCATACCTCGCCGTTTTGGCGGTCGTATACTCTGCCGCCATTGACAGTCACTAGACTAAGGCGGCAGAGCATTCGACCGCCGAAACGTAGTGGTATACAAACGTTCTCACGAGGCTGGTTTCCAGAGAAAATTTCATCTATACACTAGAAGTTGCTCCTTCATTAAAAATTTCTGCGCTTCTTGCACTTAGTTGGGCACAAAGCTTTATACTTCTCCGTAACTATGATATTTCTTTCCACGTAAATCCTTTTTTAAGTAATCCTAATTTGTTAACAATTCAGGATGACAACAGCGTGGTGGTGAATGTGGACTATAGGTGACAATCCGGAGCAGTACTAGATTTCAGCGCCTATAATCTGTCACACATCCTGGGGTGCTTTTAAGTAAATGTAAGTCCTTTATAAAGACTGTGTCATGTCACAAGACATTTGAAGCCATAATTAGGAACTTTAAGAAGTAGTATTTAATTAGAATAAGGATAGGATTAAATAATTTCAATTAGGTAGTGAGAGAGAGGCGGAGAGGTTTTTATTTTAAGATTTTCTAGTGGCTACAGACTACTGTCATGGCGGTTAAGTCATGCTGAAGAAGTTCGGGCACTCTGCTCCCGCCCAGAGATTGGCGGGAATAAGGATGGTGCAGTAGCCTCCCCACAGACACAAAAGTTACCTCTCGTGTGGGGTAGTATCGTGGAACTCTGTGTTCCCTCCCATTTGGCAGAGATGGTCCTCCCGCGAACGGGGAAGTAAGTATCCAATGTTGGTAGTACTCCCCGCAGAAGAAGACCAGCCCACCCGAATGCCGTTAGGCGGGTATTATATAAGGCCCCTCAACGAGACCATAGGTCCTCAGTCTTGACCAGTTTTTGTCCAGTGCTACGCGGTGGAAATTCGCGATTTCGCTCCACGAGGGTTCATGATGTAAGCCCATATTAAGATCTGTTTCTCTCTCTCTCTATGTATCTGCCATACATCACTCTCGCTCACAGTTTGTAAAGTAAATTAAGTATATGAAGAAGAAAGTTGTAATTGTCTTATCAAGATGATGATTTGCGGATTCAAGATATGTGTTTGAACAGAAAACCTATAGTGTAGCACAGTGTACGATTTATCAGAATATAAATCAAATCAGTGTGGTGCATCTATCTAAATTTTCTTTTCTTTGTAATTGTTCTGCCCCTTTTACCTGGATTAAATAATGGAAAGAATGCAGTAAATCTTCGGCAAAGAGGTCCGATAGTAAAACATTAAAAAATTAGCCGGTAATTAATTAGAAGGAGGGGTGGGAAGCTTACAAGAGTCTGTACATTTCTATAAGTTACTCCAGTTTGTGCACTAATTTAACGTAATTCTCTTCGCGTTATCAACATTGTGTGAGGAATACGCTCGCTCTGGGACCGTTCTTGTGAGTGAGGTAAGAAACTACGACCAGACTTAAGAGTGAAACGTATGTCGATTGCCGCTTCGAAATTGATCCATTGCTAAACTGTACTGCAAACTCAATAATTATGTATTGGGCAGTGTTCACTCGACATGAAAATATGTAAACAAGCAACTGTCGAAACAAGGGCATAACATGCACCGTCCGCTGTTGCTACATCGCGAGCGTATACTGTGTCTGGTTCAAAAGCCTTGTTGTGTTTGATCTGCCATCGTATATATCACTCGACTGCAGGATTAAAATATATACGGTAGTGTGTTGTGTGTGGAAACGTTTGAGGTGACTCGTCTGTTTTGCCAGCAGATGTTCACGCGACCACCTACCTGCTCTTGCTGAGTGCTGTAACCAGAGTACGCAGGCGACTCGGGTTAATTATTTCTGGCCGGCCGATCCCCTCCTATCCCCCCCCATTACGCTCTCTGACTCGCTAAAACGTCGCTCCAGGGCAAACCGTCCATCAGCCTAATTGCTGTCCCGCAGTTTTACGGCGAAAATTTGCGGTGAGAGTGGTCTCACATGTGGCTAGTGAGTCAATCCTCCCGGGGGCACATGGGAGTACGACCGAGTGCACAGTGTCAACGAAACTAATTGAAAACGCCTTAAAATACTGTTTGCTTAACACCACATGGTAGCAGCGAAACTACTTTGCAGACCTGTAAATGGTATAAAAGATTAGATGATGACGATAGGTTTAATATCTATAAATACTTTAAAAAAAGGCTAAGCTTGGTCATCGTGACGTCACGCACCGGCCTGCGTTTATGGATTAACAACGGCCAGAGATGTTGCAAGATATTAGAGTTTATGAGCGTTTTTTAACAACAGCTCTATTTACTTAGCATCCACAAAGAAATGGATTGCCAGAACACTGAAATGAAAGTTTATAATGTGTTTGAATTAACATATTAATTATTAGCTGCTTTTTATTTATTTATATTCGTTCGATGTAGATGTTAGTAAAATTCTTTGCCCACAGTTATGTAAGGTAAATGCTTTAATTTTCGAGTAGAAATGTTAGGGGAAGTTTCGATTAGATTGAAATTTATCCTTGACCAGAATGACAATTGGCGTTTGAAGTTCCAGCAGAGGGCATGAGTAATATAAGTTTTATTTAAAAAAAAAGAGTTAATGATAATATTACTTCATGTGGATGAAAGTAATGTTTATCCAAATTTATCGCGATCTATGAGGTCTGGAACGCGACTGTGCCTTTTAACGGAAGTTTTTTCAGTTTTATTTTTGATTTCCTTGGCTTTCACTGGCGCAATATTACTGAACCTATTATTTCACCCCATATGATTGTGTCAGCGGATCAAACTTTGCAATATGGATCTGAACAACGAAGAAAAAAAAAGTAAGAACTTGTGAAGATTTATGCCGCGATGCATGATACAACTATAATGCGATAGAATGAATGAATTAATTGACGTGTGACTGAAGCTTTGATTTTGTAGCGGAAATATATGTAGAGTTTGTGGTTATGGGGCGTCCATTAATTACGTGAGGTGATATAGGGTGGGGGTGGGGGGTGAGTTGACGGAAATCTCACGTGATGTTTTGAAATTCTTGGACAGGTGGACAGTGGAGCATAAAAAAAGTTCTACGAACGACGGGGGTTTTTAAGGTCTTGAAACTACGCGGAAACTAACCTTGTGGGGGGGGGGGGTATAACCGCCATTGGAAGCAGAAGAGCTAAAAAAAAGGTCTCATTAGGCTACGAGGGAGGGGGGGGGGGAGTCCTGAATTCCTTAAAAACACCACGTAATTAATGAGCGCCCGCTTAGTTTGCAATGCATCCTGTACCCGGATAACAACAGGAACTTTTTTCTCTTGCGTAAGTAACGAGGAATTGTACTGAGCGTTATTTTATAACAATTCAGGATGACAACCGAAATTTTTTGCTGCAGAGTAAAGACTCCATTCAGCCCGTTATTTTCCACGTACTTTGAGGTTAGCTCTATTATAACACAGCAAGAATATTTTTTCTGTTCAGGCGTCATGCAAACAGTTTTTGATGGGGTTTCCACAGTTTCAAAGCTTAGGGATCCGATTAAATTCTGAGTTTATCTTATGATACTAGGTCACCCACCAGCGCAGGAAATTAATGCCTATTATAAACTTCAAACAGTTTTGCATATAACTTGGCATAACTTGAACAATACTGAAATGATTTTGAATACTGTCCACCTGTTGAAGATGATGAGACGGTTTACACAGATTTAATTGTTAAGTTGTGACTTTACATCTGTGTTATATTTCATTATGTTAGATCACCTTTTTACCTGGAATAAAATACAAAAAAATCTGAAAGAATTTGGAGGGTTTTTCGCAGTCTGCGAGATGAGTCTTCAATGAATTTTTAGTAAAGAATTTTGGTCCAAGCTGCCTTTCAAAACAACCACAGCCTTCGCTGTTATTGCTGCTATAAAATCCAGATATCTACCGTGCGTGCAAACATCTATGTCTACGACGGCGAATCTACAGGCAAATGCTAGTATTGTTATATGACCGTTAAACATTTATTATGCTCGTCTGAAATAAGCACACGAGGTTCTAACGATTATTGTTTCCCGTGTGGATCTCGCCGTCGCTTCTCATTTCAGATGAGTTACATCTTATGTGGTCACGATTAGATTGTTACCCAGCTGGGAACACGATAGATATTTCTTCTTTCTTTATCGTTCCATACTTTCTGAATTAAAAACTGAACCCTTATGGAATAACTAATTTGTCTGTCTTCCGTCTGAGCGTCCAGTTGTAACACTGCCATACCTTCCCCTTTAATTTACAAAATTTGTACCGAGGGTGGTGGGTGAGTGGTTAGCGCTCTGGCCTCGCATTCGGGAGGACGGCGGTTCGAATCGCCATCCGGGCATCCAGATTTGAGTTTTCCATGGTTACCCCAAATCACTCCAGGTGAATGCCGGGATGCTTCCTTCAAAAGGCCATGGCCAAATTCCTTCCCGTTCCTTGTCCCCAGTCCCGTGCCGCCTCTAATGACCACGACGACGAGGCGTAAAGCCATAAGTAAAAAAAAAATATTCGTAATTGTACTCTGTTTTAGCTCTTACAGCCTTAAACATGATTATAACGAAATACTTCAAAAAATAAGAGTGGTTAAAGTAATTGTAGGTGATGTGGTATATAACTGAAAGAATTTTATTTTACTTCATGAATACCAAATGAAAGCTGATTTGAAAATTATTAGATTTTGTTTGGTTTTGATACACGAATTCTCACAGTTTATTTCTGAAACGACTGATCGGAAAATTCTGTCGTAACTTACTGTAATATGTAGTCTCCTAAGGATTACGGGATAACTATAGCGATTATTCTACAGTTTACAATTTACGCAAAATAATTAAATTAGTAATTTTAAGAAAATTTTATTATTAACTAGATATTTATTTCGATAAAATAATCACATACATAATTCGATAGAGGATTTCGTGAATTGTACTTTACAACAAGTTCTACAAAGAAGCTCCATGGTAGTATCTAACTGTATGTTACAGATGATAACTTGCAACTAACAATTTTTTTTAAAATTGTGAACTTGGGGCTGACAGAGACGTACAAGCGCCATTAGTCAGCAGTCTCAAGGAGACTATGCATAGTAACAGTGCCTTCTCACTAGAGAAACTTAAATCCGTTAAGTTCTCACTTCCGACGTTCATCCTAGTCAACACATTTTCTTTCAGTGAATTCTTCACGGGAGTTCAGCCGGACAGTGTCAAAAAATGACGACGTTTCGGCAACCTGCACGGTTGTCTTCATCAGGTCTATTTCAGATATTATTGCTTGAACGGGAGTTCAGCCGGACAGTGTCAAAAAATAACGACGTTTCGGCAACCTGCACGGTTGTCTTCATCAAGTAATAATATCTGAAATAGACCTGATGAAGACAACCGTGCAGGTTGCCGAAACGTCGTCATGTTTTGATACTGTCCGGCTGAATTCCCGTGAAGAATTCACTGTATCAATACGCCGGGAAAGACTCCATTCTCACATTTTCTTTCGTCCGTTGTTAAATATCATTCATCACGACTGTGATCAGAGTAGAGAGTTTTAATTTCGAGGATCATTACACTTCCGTGTTGACTTCGGCGTGCTCTTGAGCCAACTGCATCTTCCACGGCCACAACATTACGGTTTTAGCTTATCTGTCCAACCCTGATGTACGAAATCCGTCGAGAAACTTTGTAATCTATATTAATTCCAACAATAAATTTTAAGTTAACTCATTTACGTTTCCGAATTTAACTCCTCTAGCACGCGGATTAAACTAACAAGTTGCCGAAAGCCGACACTCACGAATCACGATTAGTGACGTGTTAAACAAATAGTCCCTATAATAATTCTAAGAGGAATAGCGCCAGTTCTCCTCGTATTTCATACAGCGGCTATAACAAATGCGTTTCCTGTTAGTTTCTCCATGATTAATCGGTTTGTTAGTAACGCTCTGAGAAGATATTTTTCCCTCCAATAGATCACGTTAAGCGAACATAACTAACAAAATAAGAGCATTCACGACCAACGTCTAACTTTCAGGAATACGAGATTAATCTGAATTCCCTACACATCTTAAAGTTTAGAAACAACATAATTTTAATTTCTTGCTCTCTCAACGAAAACTTTCGCAAAATTTAGATTAAATTATTGAATCAATGCATCAGTATTTTACAGGAACGGACGTTCGTGAGGTGTGATACAAAATTCTTGGTTTCTTTTCAAGGACATTTGAGCAGATTTCCTATTAGCATAACTGCTAACCTTCCTTCGTCGATAGGAATCATTGTTCGATAAAAAGTCTTGTGTCGTAAGTTTTTGTGTGTGTGTGTGTGTGTGTGTTTACATGTACTCTGCGAGACATACGAAATCCGGCTTGAAGTGAAAGTGCGTAAATCCTAGGTCACAAGTTGTTTTATGGAGTAGCTGTTTCGCTTTTTAGTGACCTGAAAGCTGTACACCAACAAAATTAAACATTATAAGATAACTTGTATGTAGAAGAAGCAATGAAGAAAGTCAAAGAAAAATTTCCATGTGGCATAAGTTTTCAGGGAGAAAAAATCAGTATGCTACGATTTGCTGACGACATTGTCTTATTAGCAGAGAGGGCTGAGGATATTGAGAAGTTATTGAATGGCATGAACAAAATACTGAAGGAAGATTTTGGACTGAATATAAATCATAGTAAAACAAAAGTGATGAAATGTAGCAGAAATGACACCAATACTAGCAAATTAAATATAAAAATAGGATCTGATGCAATAGGAGAAGTGAGTGAGTTCTGTTACTTGGGAAGCAAAATTACAACCGATGGCCGAAGCAGGAATGATGTGAAAAGCAGAATAGCACTAGCAAAAAGAGCCTTCATGAAAAAGAGAAACCTTTTAGTTTCAAATATTGATCTAGGAATTACAAAGAACTTCTTAAAACTCTATGTGTGGAGCACAGCACTTTACGGCAGCGAAACATGGACTTTAGGAATACCGGAAAGAAAGAAACTTGAAGCATTTGAAATGTGGTGCTACAGAAGATTGCTGAAAATTATGTGGACAGACAAAGTAAGAAATGAACGAGTTTTGGAAATGATGGGTGAGAAAAGAAGTTTATGGAAGAAGCTTACAGAAAGAAGAGACAGGCTGGTAGGTCATATTTTGAGACATGCTGGATTGGTTAATTTGTTAGTGGAGGGAACAGTTGAAGGTAAGAACTGCAGAGGAAGACAGAGATTAGAATATATGAAGCAGATAATTGAGGACGTGGGCTGTAAGGGGTATGTAGAAATGAAGAGGTTAGCACAGGATAGGAAGGGACGGAGGATTGCATCAAACCAGTCTAAAGACTGACGACAGCAAAAAAAAAAAAAAAGATAAAAATTTACCTTCGTATTTCTGTCATGTCAGTGTAGGGACAAATGTAGTACTTTGATGGATTGTTCTTTCGACTTGTATCACTGGAACACATTTCATTTCTCCCTGCCCTGAACTTCTTCCTTCATTTGTTTCTCTTTGATATCTGTTGACATATCAAACCTTCTTCTTCATTTTTCTACGTTTTCTGTTCATGATCCTCCTTCGTAGACAATTCCTAATTAGCATGTGACCTAACAAAGACGATTTCCTCATCTTATAATTCCAACTAGGGCTCTGTCTACTCCTTACCTGCTCAGGACCACCTGATTCTTTTCGTCCAATTCCACTTTCTCCATTTCTCAAAAAATACGTTTCAAAACTTTTCACGTAATTTTAGTTCCTCTTTAACCTTGTCTCCGATCCATACAACTCACTACTTCACAAAAACATTTGGAACACTTTTTCTTAATTCAGTTTGATCTTTGTTGCTGTTAGAAATATTTTTACTTTGCGAAGAAGAACAGAAATTTAAACCGGAATGTGAAAATATTTCATGTGAATTAATCACTTTTTATGCACAAACTTGATACTGCAATGATATAAGCCACGGTGTGTTTGTTTAGATAAATTGTTTATAATTCCAAATAATGAGACAACATTGATTCTATGCGATACCGTGTGTTCCAGGAAGGAGAAAACAACCAGCGATCTCATGAAAATTGATCGCCTGTATTCTCTGATTCGATTCAATTTCGATTGCTGACACTTTTCAAGACACTGTCTTCAAGTATTACTTTGGTTGAGACAGTCTCCAAGCGTGTTAAGTCTTTGTATTGGAGAATATTGGTTAAACCCAAGGCGTATAACAGTTGTTATTTTACAGATCTGTCTTTGACTCAGTGGTAAGATGTTTAAAAGAGGTCAGTGGACGACGGTTCGAATTCCGGTCTTGGAGGGGACTTCCATTGGCCCCTTAAATTGACCTTCATCTCTGGTAAAGCTTTTCTGTCATAATATATGTTCTGACGCTCCATAGTTCGGATTGCTTCGCTGTACCCGCTAAAGCTGCATATCCACTACGCGCGGCAAACCCTCGAACATTGGCTCGCGCGGCAGCCGCGCATAATGAATACACTGTTGACACGCGAGCCAGCTCGAACATTGGCGCCGTCGAACATGCCGCGCTGCGAGCCATTCTCTGTCGGTCTTCGGGCGCGCGGCGAAGGGTCCCCACTAATTGGCTCGTGCGCAGTTGGGACGGCGGTGTCTTTCTTGGAGTTGGCTCGCGCTACGCAGCGACAGTTTACTGCCATGAACAACGAAAAGCGTCGATTTCTAATACAGTTGTCTGGTGCGAAAGATTTTTTGTGGAATAGTAAATGTGCAGATTACTACAAGAAAACGCTGAGGGACGATGCATGGAAGGAAATAAGTTCAGCAATGGGCTTACCCGTTTTCGACTTAAAGAAGAAGATGGCTACTCTTCTGGCATCATACAGAAGAGAAAGATCAAGAATAGCTAAAAGTCTTATTACTGGTTCTGGTAAGTATTTATTATTTGACACTTATAACGATCCCCACGGTATAATTTATCGATTTGTGCTGTGTATGTCTACAATATATGCCATATGGTAGCCTGCAGGACAGAATATAGCACCACTCGTATTCCTACTTGCGGAAGTCTCAGAAAAAATGGTCGCGAAAACTGACTGTGCCTGCATTGCTTGCCGCGCAACTCTGGCTGCCGCGCTTGTCAACAGAAACCCACTAAGCCAGGTATCGCCGCGCGAGCCAGTGTTCGAGGGTTTGCCGCACGTAGTGGATACGCAGCTTAAGATCAACGAGTTAAACCTCGATGTGGTGAAATAAGGGGAAACTCAAAACTGTCACTTCTGTCATAGAGGCTAGAAAACAATCAGTTTTTCATTACAGTTTTCCCCTCTGTATTTCCAAAAACAAAACCTCTTTGCGGGTTCTACCAGGACTGATTGGTCAGCCGTTTAATAATTTCCTTCTTTAACCATAGTAGCATTTTGTATATGAAAATTTTCCATATTTTTCAGCAATAGTGATGATTATTGATTTTAATGTTTATAACAATCCTCACGTTTCTAGATCTGCTAGTTCCTCTTTCTCATTTTTCTGTATGATTTCTTCAACTCGTTGCCTTTTTGTTTATATGAATGTCGATAACAAGATTTTTCAAACGGCGGAACTAATGGACATACGAAGAGATATAGCCAAAATTTCCTGTTTAAAAGCCTTGATCTGATTTGAATTTAGGTGTTTGAACATTTGTTGTGAAGCTCCCAACAGAGTAATTTTTGTTCTACAACAGGTATGTAGTAACTTCCGTAGGTAATGTGGATAATATTGAAAGCTCTGGCATAGTACTTGGTTATCAGTTTTCTAACATCATAACAACCAACCAAATTTAGTAAAACATACTGCAGCTGATTGCTTCCCAACTTCCGAATTTTTACTATTACGTTATTTTAGGCCTATATGCAAAGTGGGTATGTCGTCTGTCATCATCAGTTTATTGATGTTTTTGTTTTTAGTTTGGTGTTAGTGAGTATGATATTCTCTTGGAGAGAAAATACATTTGGTATACCATTTCAGCACCGTAAAGCAGTTTGGGCTTATAATAAGGGCCAGTCTTATCTTTTTGAATCTTTAAATTGTAGTTTATTGTTGCTTTGCAGTTAGTCCGATTAGATTTGTTTTTGTTTGTTTTGTGACGGTCAGATTTTTACTTTTTACCATTTTTTGCTTTATTATAAAATTTCGACCGAGTGTATGGCTCCGAAAATCTCTAGATTAATACATTATAAAACTCAAACACTAGCTGATAGCCAATTCATATCTTAGCAATGAAGTTATTCCTTAAAACCAATAACAGGATTTGATTGATACTTTTTCTACTGAATTTTTGTTTATTTTCAGAGTAATTTGGAGTAAGTGAGGAAGTTTGAATTATTGCTTTGCAGGTCATCGAGATCCAATGACAGATAGAGGGTTCCTGTTCTAAATGCTGCCTCCGGACGAATGGGCAGCCGAATCTATCGATTGCGCTGGACTCGTGAAATATTTGTGGTGTTGCAGTTGCCGCGTAAATTCCATTAACGGTTTCATAATGAAGAAGTCATTTTCCAAATTGGAGCAGTTAGGCGACAAGTGGAAAATTGGCCGATACAGTAAATCATAGATGCAAACGAGATTAAAGCGTTCGTTCCCGTAGCGGGAGAGATAGTTAAAACATTTCGCCTTCTCGCTATGCATTGCCTTGTGGAGCTGGTTTTGACAGTTCAATTAGATATAAATCGGAGAGGCAGTGGTGGGGAGATAGCAGGGCACAAGAATGTTCGATTTGAAGGCGCAGTGGAATCGTTATACTGTACCAGACGCGCCAGTTATACCAGAATTCTATTAAAAATATTTAAATTTTGTAGCTGATCTTTCAGTATGAGTTTCCACATGTTCAAACGCGCATTAAACATCATTGATAATGATTATTACACTCGACCTTAATGACCTCATTGTCTACTGGAAGTAACGTTCTAAGAAGAAAACTAATTACAAGCTGCGTCATCACAAATGGAACATGGATGTAATTTAAACCATCTATACTCGAAGCTGTATTCGAATCGACAAAAAGCTGAGCGTTTCAATTTACGAGGGACTTTAATAGATCTTGAATCATTTGAGTTAACTGATGAAGTGTTAGCTTAAGAAATAATAATTCATGGTTCCATTGGTAGTTTTCAAGTTTTCTTCGCAAACATTCGGCCTCTTGAAACACGAATAGGAAACACAAGTAAAGGGAATAAATTTAATTATTGATCCATTAGCCCTGGAATGTGTAACAAATTATTTCATATAAATAAGTGAGAACAGAAACCTAAGAAGTAGAGAGAAACACTCTGCATTTGCGCCCAGCTCATACGGCTGTTATTACAATTGAAGACAAAGTGGAAACAGTCTCCTTGTCCACGGCAATAAATTGATGCTATTGGTAATGCTGTAAAAAATTATCTATTGAAACGACACATTTGGGTGAAAAGAGAACACAAGATTAGTTACGTTTCGTGGATGAATCAACGAGTTCCAACTGTATGAATGGGACCTATAGTGGAATGAGGTCTTGGAGACGAAATTCTGCACCAAAACTTTAAACCTCATTTCTTCTCACAACCATAAGACCATAGTGAACGATCACAATGAATGGAGTTACTTCCCCGAAACTAAAATCCGGTTTACTAAAATATTAGTTTTCTGGAATGGAAGTCATTTCACAACGTGACAAGTCAACCAGTAACAAACGGAAGAGACGTTAATGTCGGTGGAAGAGGCACTGCACCGATTACGTAACGAAAAATTCACCATCACCATGGCGACAGAAGAAGACGATCGCCGAAGTATCGCGTGAAAACACCCTGCTAGTTGCCCGAGAAGACTATTTTAATTCTCAACACCGAGAGAAACTTCGACCATATGTATATTTTGACACTTTAACCATGTAAGTGTTTCAATAAGTTGATTTTTTGAAAAAAAATGTGTTATACAATATCTATATATATATAAAGATGAATGTATGTTGGTTTGTTTGTTCTTCATATAAATCCACAGTTTTCATCCGATGTCGATGAAACTTTGCACACTTATCCATTGAAACAAGGAGAAAAATACTGTCTACATTTGATTGAAAAATTATCTGTATAAATAACACATATTGTCTTATAATTTCGAAAAATTACTGAACGACGATAGACAGACGCGTTGGATATGGAGGTCTCTGTACTGTTTTTTCCGTGTAGCGGTCAGGTAGCTCAGTGGTTAAAGCGCTTGCTTACTAATGTTTGGGTCGTGGTCTCTGGTTCAAATCTCCGTGGAGGCTAAGATTTTAAAAAATTGTTTTTGATCGTAAGAGTCACGCCTGGGCCGTCGGTTATTCGGATTGAATGTTAAACTGTAGATATCACAAAGTTAGGGTTGCAATGCGAGGCAAATCGTAGGTAGTCTTGCAATGCTGTAGGTGTACACTTTTTTACGTTATATTGATCCCTCAGGGGTGATTCGCAGTCAGTGTGTGTGTGATCTGCAGTAATAATACTATAAGTGCGGAATTAAGTCTCTATCTTTTTGTTACGTTTTGATGACTAAATGCCTATACCGATATTGACGTAATTTGACAAGAAAATCTGTAGGGAGGGCACAGGACATTTTTTCGGTATGATTAACAGTTATAGTCACTAAATTTTGAGTACTTATCGAATGGTGACAGAATAACGGATGTGTGTGTTAGTCTATAATGTTGCGTCGCTTGCTGAAACTGCGTTTCTCGCGCATTATATTAGTGTATAATTTGTTAGTAAATTTCGTTTAGAGAAAAAACGTATTACTTAGTATAGATGTCGATTTTCTCTGTCCTATTACTTTGTGTCTGCTTGAATGTTTCTGGCACCAGTTTATTTTGACTTCTTTTTGACATGCCTTGCGCGCGTAAACTGGCCTAAGTTGTAGCTCTAGCAGAGCACGAGCAGCTAAAGGTATTAGAACCCAAGAATCGGATGCTCTTGCTGAAGAAAGAAGAAAAGACCAAGCTGAAATAAAGCTGCCCTATGTTAACCCCCCCCCCCTCTCTACATCCCCTCACCTTCGTTTGTTTTCTGTTTTTAAATATTGAATCTCTTCAAGAGACAGGTTCGATGGTAGAATGAAATAGTGATGGCTTTCCGGTCATATTATGCCGACTCGGTGTTGTTTGGACCAATCCTTCGCTACCAAAAACTTTCTATATTCAATTCTGGCGAAGAAATTCTTAATCCACGCGTACGAAGTCGCGGGTATCAGCTAGTAGTGAATAAAGTTTTCGAAATGTGACACTTGTTCAGCAAACATACATATCACAAAGAATTAAGTGACATTTCCTGGTTGTATTTCGTGGTGGCAAAGAGAAAGATATTTTTACAAGCATCGAATTTATCCTTTGTTACAATCTAAACATATTCAAGCGGGGGCTAAAAACATAAATTTTCTGTGTATTGTTGTCTTCCTCTGGTATTGAATGATATCGGGCAACGTTCTTGGAGAGAAGTGGCACTCTGAGGTGACGAGATAAAGTTCGCATTCGAATAGGAACTCCGAAGCAGCGTTGTCGACTTTCTGCCGAGATGGAACAACTCGCGGTCTAAGCCGCTCTGTGGAATAATTAATTAATTCCTTTTGTCGGCGGTACGTCTGAGGGAGGCCGTGTGCGTTACGCTCACGCACGTTTAATTACGACGCCCGAGGAGCCTTCCTTCCGAATTAACTAATTAAACCACCGCCTGGAGCTGTGGGCGCCGTGTCGGACAGGCGGCTTTATGGCTCCAATGAAGGAGCTGTCGGGACAGTGGCGTCTCGAGCCTTGTTGAAGGACGTCCACCCCTCACAGGTGACACTTCATCGCGTCAAGCTATTCCCAGTGCGCAATTTTCTGCGCATAAATTTTTCATTATCTCGGTACGACTGAACACTTGTTTTTGCACGTTTCGTGACTTAGTCCCTGAATAATACCATCATTGACAATGATGGTATATAATATATATGTTCAGTTTGAAAATTTCTACTTTTGCACCACACGAAATTTTCCTTTAAATTCGTTCTACTTCTTTAGGGGGCATCCATAAATTACGTGAGGTGTTTTTCCGGATTTCAGGACCCCCCTCCCCGATGAAACTTCGTGAGATCTGGTCCGATAGATTTCCCCCCCCCCCCTAGGAATCACCCTCGCAACTTTTTGAGACCTTTTTTCTTAGGTCTCACCATTCCAAAGCGTCATTTGTAGACCTTTTTTTTTTTTTTTAGAACTCTATAGAGTCCAACAAAAATTTCCAAAACCTCACGTGAGATTTCCGTTAACACCCCCCCCCCCCTTGGTGAGATTTCTCCAGATCCCCCCACCCCTATTTTACCTCACGTAATTTATGGACGCCCCCTTAACCGAATAGTCCTTTCAGAAGGTACGATAAATCAACTATGTTTATACCTAGTTGTCTTCAATCTTCTTTATTTATTTTCTTTCACAATATGATATAGTTTTTATTGTTGGATTCTCATTGATATATTGCATTCCCTGACTCCTTTGCCCACAAATCGAAACTGTATCACCTCTTTATGTCTGAAATCAGCTGCTGGTTTGTCGTCATGACACTCCAAACTCTTCTCTCAGTATCCATCTAAACTAATTGCCATTGTTTATCTTTACACAATCTATCACTCTCCTTCCTTCCAGTAACATCCAAACCTGCATCTTTAACAGATCTGTATCGGGAATTATTGGAAGGCAGAAGGGGGTGATATTGGTTGTTATAAAGTTTACACAGGGGATTGTGAACTACATTTCGAAAATAATTACAGGTAGGATATGGCAGGGAAGAAATGATCGTGACCATAAAATAACTACTGATTTCAGGCGTAAGGGGGTTTGCGACTGGAGTAAATTGATGAACAGTTGGCCTCTAGTGACGAAAAAAGTTAAAGTAAAATTTTCACTTAGCCCAGAAGTAGCCGTGTGGGGAAAATTACTACCTGGGTGTGGGAAAATTTTGTTTTTTGGGTAACAAATTACCAAGTGAAGTTATAAATAATTTACTAAAAACGTTGAAGGAATTTAAAATTTAAAGTCGTAAATCGCCAAATTAGATGGACGAATTTAACACTCAAATTATTTAAGATAACTTTAAAAAAAAGGTAATTAGAAGACTAAGAGAATTGTCACTGAAGCGTGTGATCCACCACAGTTAAATTAATAATAATTATAATAAATTCTGTCGCAGTTAATAAGCACACAGGATTACTTTACTTGGTCCAGTCTTCGGAATTTGAAGCCGCACACCATTCATCAATTATGCATGGTTAAAAACGGTTAACATGTGTAATATGCGAATGTACCTGACATTATGCAGAAGAACTGTAACCCACCTGTGTGGCTCAGTGGGCTAAGATGCAATGGGACCGGGCACGATGCTAGGCCCCTGCGAGCCGGATGTTCTGACCGCGGTTGTAGGTGGTTTTCCTCTGCCTTCAAGACGAATTCCGAGAAGGTCCCCTATCTCCGCCTTATAAACTATACAGTTCACAAAAAAATACACTTATCACACACAGAATATAGTTACACATTTCACAGAGAGATGGCTACGTTTCACTTCCCCTGCTTGCACTTAGGACGCCCTGGCAGCAGGGGAGCGTCCATAAACCAGTTTGGCCTCCTGTGAACCCCTCTCACCCCACATAGCCCGAAGTGGCTTTTGACTCTATCCCCCCCTCCCCCCACGCAGCACGTAGTTTTTTCCCTTTTGATTCCAGAAAGAAGACATTTTCTACTGTTTTCTTTTGTACTATTGTAAATTACATACGGAGATAATTAAATGAAGGAAATAAATATTCACATGCTGTTGTGTGTTCTACCTATACCTCATTTTAACTGTGAAAAATAATATGAATGGAAAGCTACGTGGTTGTTCTCGGAACCCCCCTCCTCCCCCCCCCCCACTCACCTCTCACCACGTAGCGCAGCGAGCCTTCTAACCAACCGGCCCCCTCCCCCCCCCAACTAGACCGAGCCACGTAATTTTGAAAAGGTGATGAAGATGTGGTTAAATATATTTGATTAAATGAGGTGATCTGCATTTATTCCTTTTATTTGGTATGCATGAGCGGTCTGGTAGCTCAGTGGTTAAGGCGATTGCTTTTAAAAAGTTAGATTCCCGGCAGGCGCAGGAATTTTTAAGAATTGTGTTTGATCATATGAGTTACGCCAGGCCGCTCCGTGGTTCGGATTCCACGTTAAACTGTTGGTCCCAGAGGAAAGGAACTGGCCGTCCTACCTATCACACAATGGCTTAGTATGTCTCCTTCGGGAGGGTCCAGCCAACCTTCGGGTTTCGGGTTTTTTTTTTAATTTTTTGTATGCAAAAATCCTTTGCCCCCCGAACTCCTGTATTTTTATACAACAAGTGTAAACACCGCCAGACAAAAACAGAAGATCTTTCCACGTTCTTTAGAAACTATCAATGTCCTCTACAGTATCCCCCAAATAGTGCCTATGGTGAATTGTTTCACTAATTTAGGCAATTTTTTCTCGTTAATGGCCAACCTAGTGTCTTCATCATCAGTCACTTGTCTCTTCCCTTCAGCAAACCGTTGACCCCATTTTTAGATCGCTGAACACGAATGTGCAATACTAAGCAGTAATCCACCTATGTGGTGATTTCACGAATTTGTGAGGCCTCCAATGTCACCTGGTTGAGAACAAGACTCTAAATCATTCACGGTAGACAGTTTTATACCTTTACCGCTAACACCTCCCTCACGCCAGGATGTTAAACTAGCTGTTTCATCCGTTTCTTAGTTATTATGGAAATTACTTTGCAACAGTCGCAATAACTGTTAGATGACCCATGCGGTACCGCTGCGAAACAGCGGCTGCGTAGTACGTCGGTTGTGCAAGGCGGGCAGTAAAACTACTCTGGGCTGACAACGAAGATGAATTACTCACGTCGCTACCTGCCTCTCGTAAACTATGTCGCAGTCCTAAAACGAGCTTAATTGCGCATTCGCAATCAGCGGTGGTGGTCCCTGATTAGTACATTCAGATACTGACCCCACTGCAGTTACGGCTTAACTGCGTCCGCTAATTATTTTTGCACATTCGGGTCACGCGCTCTTTTCGGAGAACCCATTGGACCTGCGTCAATTACCGGACAATTGGTCTGCCGGTCGCGTGATCGAGCCCCAGGCGGGGCAATTACTGAGCGGGGGAGTATTAGCCGAAGAAGCGGGCTCCCATAAAACGGGCTAGTGGTGTCAATTTGGAGCGGGTGATGAGGGCGGGTAATTGCTGCAGGCGCGCCGGGGTTGTTCGTGCCGGTAATTCGGTAATGGACCGCGCCTTTTGGTCTGTGACACAAAGGGGGTAATGACATCAGAGCTGAAATAGAACGCATACAATTTTGATTCGTGCGCACCTAAAGTGGCTAAGAGCAGGCGAGGGAAATTTGTTGATCATTTTTGCCTACTTGTTATGCTTTCAGGCAGATATTAAATTTTACATTTCACCTGATCCATATTGTGATAAATTAACGCAGGCGGCTCAAGGTCAGTCTGCTGACCTTTCTCCTGTATGCGAAGAGGAAATTTACCACTTGCTTACGTCGACACTGCATTAAACTTGGCGAGGGAGGAAGGGAGGGGTTGGCGAAGAGAGAGCCGCCAGGCCGAAGTGAACAGGGTATAGCACAACCTGAACTTTCATTGATGCCCCCGCGGAAGTCCTACCGATTCAGTGCAGTTCCTTTTTTCCGTTTTTTGCTTATGGCTTTCCACGTCGTCGACATCGAGGTCATTAGAGTGGGAAAAGGATGGAATGCGAGGAACTGAATAAACTCGGTCATGGTCTTTTAAAGGAAGCATCCTGGCATTCATCGGGAGTGATTTGGAGAAACCATTGAAAACGAAAATCTGAGTGCCTGGACGGAGATTCGCACTCGCGTCATCCCGAATACGAGGCCAGAACGTTACCGCTTACCCACCACGTTCGGTCCTTTTTTCCATGTTTCCAACTATTGTTGTATTTGTCTACATAACTGGCGTTGTTTGCTAAATATAGGGTTTTCCTCTTTTTTTCTTGTGTATTAGGTCGAAATCCAGAGTTGGTTCATTCAATCCTATCCGCCCGAAAGACACCAATGTGCTGCTAAGTGCCAACATTTACATGCCCATCCGTAAGATTAATCACCATCTACAGTGTCGTGTTGTGACGCCACAAAACGATTTAAAATTATAATTGGAAGTAATATTTAATAGAATTAAGGAATTTTAATTACGGTAGCGAGAGTGAGGCAGGGAGATTTTATTTTAAGTTTTTAGGTGGGCTATAAACTGTTGTCATGGCTGCCAGGCCATGCTGAAGAGGCCAAGCACCCAGTTCCCGTCCTCGGTCTTGGCGGGGAGTTGGATGGTACTATAGCCACCCACGAACACAAAGAATCACCCACCGAGCGTAGTGGTGTAACGGCTAGCGTTCTGGCCTCGCATTCGGGAGGATGGCAGTTCGAATCCCCGTCCGGGCATCCAGATTTTGGTTTTCCATGGTTTCCCAAATCACTCCAGGCAAATGCCGGGATGCTTCCTTCAAAAGGCCATGGCCGAAACCCTTCCCATTCCTTGCCCCCCAATCTTTTCCCGTCTCTAAAGATCTCGTTGTTAGAGAGACGTTAAGCAGATAAAAAAAACGAACACAAAAAGTCATCTCTGGGGTGGGGTAGTATCGGTGGAAATCTGTGCTTCCTCCCATTTGGCAGAGATGGTCCTCCCGCCAACGGGGAGGCAAGAAGCCAATGTTGGTAGTACTCACCCCAGAAGAAGGTCAGCCCACCCGAATACCGTTAGGCGGGTATTATATAAGGCCCCACAACGAGATCATAGGTCCTCAGTTCTGGTTAGTTTTTGCTCGGTGTTCCGGAGTTGAAGTTCGCGGATCCGCTCCATGCGGTGGCCCTGCCGTGAGTGATGTAAGATCATATTTTATGTTTTGTTTCTCTCTCTGTGTGTATCTGCCAAACATTACTCTCACTCACAGTTTGTAAAGTGAAGTTAACTAAGTACATAAAGAAGTAAATATATAAGGGTCTTATCAAGATGATTATTTAAAATTGAATACAGTATATGTGTCTGAACAGAGACCTGGTAGTGTATCAAAGTTTTCGTGTTATCAGAATATAAATTCAAATTATTGTGGTACATCTACCTAAGTATTATTTCTTTTTTTACTGTTTCGCCTCTTCACCTTGTGATCTGATTAAAATCTGAATGCAGTCAATCTCCGGCAAAGAGCTCCGATAATAAATCATTAAACAACTAGCCGCGAATAATTAAAATGAGGGGGTGAGAACGTTACAGTCTGTGCTCACTCTTATACATGATAGACAAGTTTTAGATTTAACAAAGTGCCTCGGTACAGGATCTGAATAATAGAAATTGTACACCAATACCTCTCCTACCCTATATGCCAAGATCAGAATGATGGACTTTTTTGCCCAAAATCTCTGACACTCGACATGCGGTTGGTTGGTACGTGCCTAAACTGTTACTTTGTCTCTATGTGATAGCTGCGGGAGGTTTAGGATACTACATCAAGATCCAAACTGAAATTACCAAAAGCAGGGGTGACTAACGCCATCCACTTTTCCACGCTTGCTGGAAATGACGCCAGGAAAATTCCGGGATGGTTACTTCAAAAGGCCATGGCCGATTTCTTTCCCGTTCTTTGCTCCCATTCCTTTTCCGCCTCTGATGTTCTCGCCGTTGACAAAACATAAAGCCATAAGAAAACCAATCAGATGTTTGTTACCGAGCGTAGTGGTGTAACGGTTAGCGTTCTGGCCTCGGATTCAGGAGGACGCCGGTTCGAATCCCCGTCCGGGCATAAAGGTTTGGGTTTTCCATGGTTTCCCAAATCACTCCAGGCAAATGCTGAGATGTTTCCTTTAAAAGGCCATGGCCGAATTCCTTCCCATTCCTTGCCAACCATCCTTTCCCGTCTCTAAAGACCTCGCTGTTAAGAAACGTTAAGCAATAAAAAAAATGTTTGTTAGTGCTATGTTTTGTCTTATTCACTCTTCAACTTCTGTTCTGATTCAGGGGTAAATATTGGGATTAAGAGAATTGAGAATTCATATGAATGCTCAGATACGCTGACGGCGTAATAATTTTTGATAGCCGTACTGAAAGATTGCCGCTATTCATGGTAAAACTAAATGGGACTTCCGTGCTGTAACTGTTTCAGAATGCTAATATTTTGACACAATTGGCATCAAGAATATAAGTAATGTATTATTTCAGCGAGAGTAGAGATTGAGATTAATCCCTCCAATACTGTAATAAAACTGCATGACTGAATTAACGTTATTGACCAGCTGAAATAATGCTGCAGTAAACTCGCAAAATCCGTTTAGCGAGGAATTTGTGTGCTGCAATAACATCTGACTGGTTATTGCTGGGATGGTAGTCATTCAAAGTCTGTTGATATTGGTTGTTTATAAGTTGTAATAGTCCTGTTACGGAAGTCGCCATGTCATTGCAATGTTAGTACTGACCATTGCAATGCCACCTGCAGTGGTTCTTCATCTAAAACTTCACTTCCAGTTATTATCCTTTATCTTTGAGCTTTGTCAGAAAACTTTCTTGTTGTTCTACTTCTTCGATCGCCAAGTATAAGTTTTGTTTTTTTACTGTGATACCTTGTACAGAAATATGACTCCTGTTATTCTGATAGCATCGTTTTATATAATTAATTTCTCCATTATAACCACCATTAGAAAATGTAGACATCAATCATTTCGTCTGTCAACTACATGGAGTGTAGAGTTCCAAGTGATGGGTCTGTTAACATCGACGGCACTGGACTTTGTAAGTCAGTTGATTTCGAATACCTGGGAATCTATTCTGATGGTCTGACGCTCCAAGACGTCCGAAACAGTGTCAATACAGACTGGGTGAAGTTGCGTCATGTCACAGGGGTCCTTTTCGACCGGAAGGAGTCACTGTACATTAAATCAAAGATTAACAGAACCATTCAGTGTCACTGTATGGAGCCGAATGTTGGCAAATCAGGTAAAAAAAGAGCAACAGCTGAATGTCATGGGACCGAGCGTGGTGGGTGAACGGTTAACGTTCTGGCCTCGCATTCGGAAGGACGCGGGTTCGAATCCCCGTCCGGGCATCCAGATTTGGGTTTTCCATGGTTTCCACAAATCACTCCATGCGAATGTCGGGATGCTTCCCTAAAAAAAGCCATGGCCGAAATCCTTCCCGTTCCTTGTCCCCAGTCCCATCCCGCCTCTAATGACCTTAGCCGTCGACGAGGCGTAAAGCAATAAGAAAAAAAAATAGACTTGCAAATGAAGATTGGACCGTATCAGAATTGACGTTCGGGCGGCATTTGAAGTCGTTCCAATTCCTGAAAAAATGCGGGAGTGTCGTCTTTGATGGTACGCCCAAAACTCTTCAATTGCGAGAACTGCACTTGATGTAAGTCGTGAGAGAAGACTACGAGGGTGACCCAAGAGGCGCTGGCTGGATACCTCACCTGAAGATACACAAGATCGGCTTAAGCGGAAGTAATCCAGTAGAGCAGACCCTGCAAAGAGGGATAATAATAGAAGGAAGAAGAACCTTTTCATGTTTTTGTTGAAGGTACAAACAATAACTTATTCCACCCTGCAGGCGTCAGCAAAACCTTTCAGGTCATCCTCGTAAAGTTGGAAATTTTAAAAAGCCACTCAAGATAAGTAGTGGGTTTTCTCGTCATTAAGTCGTTACGTGATTTTCGTTTAAGACAATGCTCTCATCCAACCCTTTAAAAAGCAACTGGCCACAACTCGACATTAATATATTCTTTTTGGATGTCTCTTCGAGTCGCCTTTGCGATGCCGGTCAGATGAGTTATTTTCAATTCCCGAGTCGCCGCCTCCGCTCGTAAATTCCGTCCTATCCTTAACTGGCTCTAATTCTACATTCACAATCAGCAGTCCGTCATTAGCACACCCAAACACAGACCCGCTCCCACTCGCTTCAAACCGCGGGGCGTAATTATTTTTCCCGCATTCGCGTCACGGCTCGTCCTCGTAGTTACCACTGAATCAGTGCCAATTAGCTTCCAATTACCTCGTCCTGGGCTGTGGGCAGTGTGTCGCGTGTTCGAAGCCCGGTCGAGGTAACTGACCGCCGAGGGCGGTTCGGCCGAAGATTAGAGACGCCATAAAACGGACAGCGGCGTAAGTCTAGCTTGGATGATGAGGGGGCGCGCCCATTGCTATATAATTGCTGTCTTCGAGTGGGCAAGCTGGATCTCGCTTGTCGTAATGGTGTGAGACCTGGATATTAATTAAAAGTCGAAAAGAGAGTGATTATAAGAATCACCCAATGCAAGTCTATACTACAGGAATATTATACACAATAAAATTGTAGAAAAATTGAGTGGGGTAGCATATTCTCCACCAGCGAAAAACTGTTACTGACCTGTTGAAATTTGGATTAACTGCTTCCTTATAATGTCCTCTTCACGTTTTGCACTCTCCTTTTCCGGAAAATTCGCCACCAATTAAACTAAAAATGCCGAAATGTGGGACGCTCCGCAACGGCGAAATGTTAGCAGCACTGCAAAAATGACACAAAAATTATCAGAACAAGGATCATATCAACGTAAACAGGTTCGTTTTGTCATAGTGATCGTGGTTAGGTTGAAATTCGGCCTGGACCAAGAGTGAAAAATTTACGGGAAGTTCGTTCTGCGGCAGCCATCTCGGGAACTGCACATTTGTTTACAACGGAAGCAATCGATTATCTCTGACTGCCTATTATCGACTGTAATATGGCGAGCGTTGTTATACTACATTTCGGATAAATATTTTGTATCTGTTAATTTCATGCGACGTTTTATAACGGAGTGAAGCTAAAACGGCAAGAAAACATTATAACAAAGGATTAAACCAACATTTCAAGAGATTATCATAGATTTTGCAGGCATCTACAAGCTGCGCTGCAATGTCATATTTCAGAATTTTTAGTTTAATTGGTGGCGACTTTTCCGGAAAAGGAGAGTGCAAATCGTGAAGATGACATTATAAGGAATCAGTTAATCCAAATTTCAACAGGTCAGTAACAGTTTTCCGCTGGTGGAGAATATGCTACCCCACCCGAAAAATTGTGTGTGTATTTTCAATTTACTTCAGTAAGAGTAGTTGTAATGTACAATAATGATGATAGAGATGCCAAAGAACATAAAAATTTTGTCTCTCAGCGCATCCCGCAAAAACTAATGAACGGATTGCTTATGTCATATGTGGGGACATAGTGTAATTTTTATATTCCGATTATTTACAAAGTTCTCGAATTTTAATTTCTTTTATTGCTCTATTAGTGCATCAGGCAAAAACTAATGAAAGTATTTTAATAAATCCACACATAATGTTAGTTTGTCACCGATTAACGCACAGGAAACTTTTTATCCAATTTAGTAACATAGTTTTCAGTGTACAGGTCGATTTGTATTCCTCTTAGTATTCTATTGAGTAGTACCTGAACTTAAATATCTATCTATATCAATTATCATTATCATTATTATTATTATTGTTATATTCCATTAAATATATTATCAACATATATTTGTTTTCTCGCATTCGGGCGGACGCTGGTTCGAATCCCCGTCCGGGCATCCAGATTTGGGTTTTACATGGTTTCCCCAAAACACTCCAGGCGAATGTCGGGATGCTTCCTTCAAAAAGGCCATGGCCGAATTCCTTCCCGTTCCTTGTACCCAATCCCATCCCGCCTCTAATGACATCCGTCGACGAGGCGTAAAGCCCTAAGTAAAAAGGTTTGTTTTATCTATCATGAAAAACAGGAGTGTTGCGAATGGTTATCGAGTTAGGCATATACATCGTCGCTTGGATGGTTACGTAGTTCTTATGTGGTTTTCTGTTGTTTTCTAATACAAGTGGAATAATGCTATCTGTATCAAACTATTTGAATAACAACTTGTTTGGCGCATAATAAGCTTTAGAAGACAATGTCGCGTCATTCACCATTCCTCTCAGAGTCTTAAATCGTGACGAATACTCATAAGCAACAGCAAGTGTGCTCTTACGGTTTTGTTGTTGTTGTTGTGGCTTTAGGGCGCGTCGACAGCGTCTTACGGTTATGCCTGAAAAAAAAATTATTTTACTTAAGATTTTTGTGAAATCTGGTTTCATAAGAATAAATACTTAGTGCATTTCATTTGAAACTTTTTAACGACCTATGAGCTGCCTCCTAGGGCGTATAATTACGGTCAGGAATTTGCGTTGGTGGGAGGTAAGCGCTAACGACCCGTGTCGCCTCTAGTCTCATTAGCCAGTCCAAATAAATTGCTGATTTGCATTTATTTCAAAGCCTCGCGAAGCAATTTGGAACTCGCTTTAGGTTAAATGAGTAAAGTAGCTTCCCTCTTGTGGCTAAATCTGCCTTATTCAACTGGAATAACTACTTTAAGGAAGAGAACGAACGTAAGATTAGGTTACGTTGCCTTTTGGATCTATTAAAACCTTTCTAAAATATAAAAATAGGATCGGATGCAATAGAAGAAGTAAGTGAATTCTGTTACTTGGAAAGCTAAATTACAACTGATGGACGAAGCAAGAACGATGTTAAAAGCAGAATAGTACTAGCAAAAAGAGTCTTCATGAAAAAGAGAAATCTTTTAGTTTCACATATTGATCTAGAAATTAAAGAACTTTCTAAAACTCTATGTGTGGAGCACAGCACTTTACGGTAGCGAAACATGGACTTTAGAAATACGAAAGAAAGAAAATTGAAGCATTTGAAATGTGGTACTACAGAAGAATGCTGAAAATTAAATGGACAAAGGAATGAACGAGTTTTGGAAATGATGGGTGAGAAAAGAAGTTTGTGGAAGAAGATTACAGGAAGAAGAGACAGGCTGGTAGGTCATATTTTGAGACATGCAGGATTGGTTAATTTTGTTAGTGGAGGAAGACAGAGATTAGAATATATGAAGCAGATAATTGAGGATGTGGGTTGTAAGGGATATGTAGAGATGAAGAGGTTAGCACAAGATAGGAATGGATGGAGGATTGCATCAAGCCAGTCGAAAGACTGATGACAGAAAAAAAAGTAGTGTCTCGCATACCCAATCTTATCTTGTCCATAAACCATTTGAAACAAGTCTAAAGCGTGTAAATGTAAGCCAGATTTCAATACTTCGACACTGCAGAAGAATTTGACAGCACGAAGAATGATATCTGGGCTAACTGTAAAATACAGGGTTACTACAAAAGAAACATTCACTTTCAAAACCCGATTTATTCAAAGGTATTATACTTACAAATATGACTGATAAATGAAAATAACCATAAAATATACGAGTTTGTACAGCAGGTTGCGTGGCTGCACTAGTTCAGTTTCCGTAACAAGTTCAGTTCAGTCTCTTCCGAAATGGAGGCAATGGTGACTTCTTGCTTTGCGGACACATTAAGGACATTGTTTACTTACCCCCAATACCCAAAACGATAGAAGAAACGGATAAGTGGTGCATTGATGAACATTGACGCTACGCGATCACGCTACAAAATGTGTGGATTGAATTGAACTACCGCCTGGACGTGTGTCGTGTGACTAAGGGGGCACACACAGAACATTTGTAGTGTGAGCATAAAACTTGGATATTTTGTGGTTTTTTCATATATGAATGATTATTTTGTAGTAACCCTATACAACATCTATAAATTTTTCATGCCTCTCCGTCATCACCAATAAGCAACGTATTGTATTTCGCTTTTACGAAGTTCGCTTTTGTATATAGCGATACAATATATGGTAGTATTTTGCTTCTCAATGCTTTTGAACTGAAAAGAACCGACTCCTAAGCGTGGCAACGCAGACAAAAAGGTTAGCTTTGAAACATTTTGTACAATTCCAATACAGCGCTTAAGAATGTCACAAGAAAGAACATACGAATTCGTGTGCCAAGTTTGTCAGTACACCTGATTATCTGCGACGGTATTTTCATAAAAAAATAAAATAAAATTGAGATTTGGTGTTAGTGACCATTCTGCTAGCTAGAGCAATATTTTTTGATTGTACTCGCTCAATATCCAGAGATTTTTCGTGTAGTAATTTTATATCTCAGTATTGGCATCACATACAACAATTTATTTTGTCTTCTTCTATATATATAAAACTGGATGTTTGGATGTTTCAGAAGCATATAGAGACCGTTTTGTGTTATCAATACTATGTAATTACTAAAGATTCTGGACAAGTCAAATCTGGAAAATATCCGAAAGGAATGTTAAAACAAATAAGTTCGTACATTCCACCGTATTTCTCCCAGTAATGTCAAAATTTTTATCTCCCTTATAACAGACTTAACCACGAATGGGTTTAGGTTCACCTTTCTGGTTTTGCGAGAAACATCTGGACATCAAACTGCTGGAAGAAACGCCTCTGAATGTAACCATAGATAAAGACTGCTCTAAATCATAGTGATCCTTGTCATAGTCAATTCATGAATAATTTATCAGTCAAGGGGGGCTGTTAAAAAAAAGAGCAATAAAAAATCATCCCCTGGTGAGTCGTTGACCCAGAACCAGTCTTGACGAAACCGTCGCACCCCCGTGGCCATTACGGACACACGGTGGTCCCAAGGGTCGCAACCCCAAAACACACTAATCACGAAGCATCGCAGCCCTGTAATCTGTCTGTGACCCCCTCTCTTTCATTTGGGCTCATTGTGTGTGTGGAAAGTATATTTTTATATTGGGTAAACATAAAACTCGCATTAGGGTCCCTTTGTAGTGGAACAGGGAGAATTATGGAGGGCTATGGGTGCCTCGTTTTGTTTGGCTCTTTAAGGAGGGGAGACGCCACTAGATGACAGCCTTCTTATTACAGGCCTGCCTGCCGTTATGCAGACCCTCGTATTCTGCCGGGACTGCCATAAAACATGCTGAGAGCCGTCATTAGGCTGAAGCGAAATAGTCACCACGTCGAAGAAAAATCTCGCCACAGCAAGGAGACATTCAAAGGCTGTGCAACTTCTGCTCATTCGAACCATACGTTTAATCGGACCAACTAAATTATCTCGCGCTAATTCGAAAATTCAAAAGCATTTAACTAAACGTTTCGATATATATATGTGAAATGAAAGTATATATCTAATAACGTGAAAATCTGCCACATCTGTTATTTGACGTGATTACTGTGAAGAAAAAGAAATTAAACTGCGTCCCAATACAGGACCTTAAAGACCTTATAGTGAAATACCCGGAGCCTGCCTAGAGTAGTATTAGTTATGTTCTTAAAACTTAATGAATTTGGTGGTGTTTTATCTATTTAGAGGAACCTGTCCTATAATCGATATTACACGATTTTTTGTACTTTATTTATTGGTTTGTATATCTCCGTTATAAGAATATTTTATTAGAATATTAATGTTATATTCAGGTCAAGATACAGCTTATAATATAGAAGAGTTGGTTACAGTAAATTTATGTGTATGAATAAAATTATTTAATATTTATTTGAAGGTGAATTTAAAAGTAATATTAATAATTTTACTAACATGATTTGAGCTCTAAAATGTATACACATCGCCCGTCTGCTCTCATTATTATAGATGACATAAGTCGTAACATAGTAGGTGTACTGGAAAATGTGCCTAGAAAAATAAGGACATGGGTGTTTAAATGTTGTATCTGTGTGAATGCCTTGTCCTTCCTGTAGTGTTAATACTTAGGAGACACTGATACATTGGAAGAGTCATGGTAATCACCTTGAGCTGGCTGTATGGCCTATGTAATCGAATGTCATTTAAAAAGAAACACCCGAAAGTGAAGATCCACGTTCTGTTTCTAGACCTTTTGTAGTGGTAAAAAGTTGGTGTTGTTGTTCCCAATATCCTTTCCGTTTCGGCATAACTATCGGGGAGTGGAACTACTTCCACACTAGTTAACATTTCAAGATCCCAGAGTTCATAGTGAAAAATCTTTGATCTGATCACCAGTTGTCCAGTTTGCTCTCATTCGCTCTGTGGAAAAAATTAAGTCCCTAAATGTCACTGCAGTTCGACTGAAAACACAAAAAACCAGCCATCGCATATTATAACTTTTTTTATCTGGTCACTACCTGATTTTTTTTTGATTTTTTTATTTTTTTTTATAGAATATGGCCTTTGGTCTTTGCGACCATTTAGCCAGCTCGAATTTGTTTTTGTACCAACTGTTGTATCAGGCATTAATCATGATGATATAGACACTACAGTAAGGACAGCACAAGACGAACACAACACTTAATTAAAACCACCCATGCCCGCGGCCGGACTCGAACCGGCGGCCCTTACACTACCTGATTTCTCCCACCCCCCTCCGATTCGGCTTCCAAGGACCAAGTGAATCAAGGGAGGGAGGGTTGGGGTAGGGGGGGGGGGAAACTGAGTTCCTACTTTTCCGGTAGGCCTCTGGTACCTAGTCTTGTGTTGCCAACTGTCTGCGACAGGTGTAACTGTGTGTTCTGTGTAATTTTTGTTTGTGAAATGTGTGTTTATGAGGCCGAGATTGGATACTGTCCCACCAGATGACTGCAGGAAACCCCCAAAAAAAACCGCAGTCAGGACGGCCGATACGCGGGGAACCAGGCTCGTGCCAGGTCCCGTTGTACCTCCCAGATCCACTGTGCGTCGCCTCAGCGCACTGAGCAACACTGGAGGGTTCACTATCTTATATGGATTTTAGAACCAGGATCCTCAGTTGAAAAATAAGATATAAATCACGCATTTACTACTGTTTTAGTTCTTTTGTTGTTGTTTTGCATTTAATTATTTTCCAGAAGTATCATCGGCGATTTATTTGTCTCTTAGAATTCACTACTGACTCACATCTGGCAAAGCTTTTGGTTAAATGATCTGTGAGTATTAGCAGATGTGATGCCACAAGACGTTTGAAGCTATAATTAGGAACATTAAGGGGTAGTATTTAATAGAATAAGAGTATTATTAAATAGGATTGAGAAAGCTTAACTATGGTAGCGGGAGTGAGGCAGTTGGATTGTTTTAAGATTTTCCGGAGTCGGTTGCAGGCTGCCGCTATGGTTGGCGCGCAGAGAATCCCAAAAGTACTGTTAGCTGGGGGTGGGGGGGAAGGGGGATAAATATACGACCCCAAGGAGCCCATAGGGGTCTCAGTTTTTGCCCACACAGATACTTCTGTAGAATAAGTTAATATAAAAGAACAATAAAGGATTAAAATACGTTTGCTGTGTTCGATTTAATCCCAAATTCTTCAAATATTCCATTATTTCTTTGTGGTGTGTTTTCTTTGTAGACTCAAATGAAGTTCTTACGATATCCAACAGGTGCTGTTCTGTTTTCGTTTCTAGCTACTAAGTACAGCTGAAGAACTACGGTGAAATTGTCTTCAAAACTTACCTCTCTCTATGCACTAGTGAAATCTACTACCGACGCAAAACAACAGGTAGCTGCTGAAACGGGTAGACGAGAGCTGATTGTCTCTTGACCAAACGGCTGACGTCACTGTAAGGTTGTCTCTAGAAAAACGGAAACTTAATGGCAGAGTTCGTGAAGGAGAAAAAGAGAAAGCTTGCAGGAGGTGTAAGCTGACAGCGATTCGATGGAAGTTTGCCAAGTTTCGAACAGAACTTGTCACGACTTACAGCTCGTAATTAAAACTTGAAGATTTTCCGATATAAATCACCGAGCATTTCCCTTTTTTATATAAAGTACGAGCAATGTATTACAGCGAAATTTACTGTTATCTTCATAACATTTCTCATTACAGCAATTTTCCTTTCGTTCGAATGATAAATATAAGACCCTCTGAGTGATATAGTTCTGAGTGGTATTTGCTGATATTACCAAATTATTGCATAAACAATGAAGTGATATAAAATTTGACAGGTCATCCATTTTGATATGTGTACAGACTGAATTCTCAGTTAAATCATAGATTGTAAAACAGGGATAATCAATCATAAAACCTTTCGTTGCCAGAGTTTGACAGTAAGATTGGATCAATTCTCGCTAATATTTTTTTAATGGTGTCCCTCGTTCACATGTACTGCAGCTTACATTGGTAAATTATGATATTATTTTTATGTTATCGTTTAGTGATGGAACCTTCTATAGCAATGGTCCGCCGGTCCTCGAATATGGTTCAGCTGGTCCGCAGACAGAACATTATTAATTTAGATACAGTATTCGTATTAGCTATAAGAGAGTATAAATTATAAGCCAAACTTTATGGAATTCATAAATAGTTCACTGACCAGGCAAAAATATAGTATTTCCAGAGTGAAGGTGGAACAGCATTGTTCCTCCAATAGTCCTTTCCGGCTGGCATAAGAAAGTGCGCCGTTTGTGTAAGGATTAATTAAGTAAATGCCAGTTTTCTGAGGGTATTCTAGTATATGTCAGAGACTGTGGTACGTGGTAGGTTTGGCTATAAAAGAGTGGTGAAGTAAGCAAAAATAAAAAGTACATGGTCTAGCGTTTTTTATTTTGCACATGTAGGCCGGTGGTATAGTGTAGCCTTATCATCTAGCCTACAGTAACATTATTATTAATTTGATTACTAAATATTTAGAGTCTGATCGGTACGTAACTACCATTTAATAATTCACTTCCAGTTCATTACTGTGTTTCCATAGGAGTGGTACAATAAAACATGTCCCAGATGTTACTAATACACGCAAAGGTAAAAAGTTAGGCCCTTGTAAGTTATTGGTCCGTAGCTTTATTTTTGGCGATCCTGGGGTTGAAGAAGTTCAAGGAACGCTATTTTTCTTTAAAAAAAACTATCGCCCCGATATCCCAGAGTTTTACTGCATCGTTATGGTGTCTGTCACCTCCTATGGGGTTAGTTGGTTCGAGTTTTCACCAATACGGACACGACAAGTGGGGTAAAAGAGGTGGTGTTGCATAATTCCTATTCATCAAGTCGAGTATTAAAGTACTTTATCTGAGGACCATTTACTGTTTGAACCAGTTTGCTACACAAACGAAGTAATACAAAGTTTGACCGGTCATCTATATCTGATACGGGTGTCGATTCAGCTGTTAATTAAAATGCTGATTTTATATTCTAACACGGAATTAAGACTAGGAAAAATAAAGGCTGAAAACGATACAGCCGATCATCATACAAAGACTAATTTCTCGGATCAGATTATGCCAACTGGTCTGGCGAATTTACATTATCATTCCTGCCCAAACTATTTCCCACTCCTCCCACTATCACTGCATGATCCTGATCTGTGAAATCCTTACACAAAGAACCTATATCTTCTACTACCTGACCAAGACTAGCACTTCGTTTGAAGATACTCATGACCTGGAAACCTGATCCTAATTTTTCCTGCACCAATGGCCCAACACCTCGTCCATGACTACTACCTAGCATCAAGACTTTCTTTTTCCCTAATCCCTGCCTACCAGACGTAACTACACAGCTTTTCCTACAAGTCTGCTGCTTTTTACCTACACCTACAGCTACAGAAGGTTGCTACATGATTGGCCCAGTCATGTAGCAACCTTCGGCGTGTGCACACCTCCCGAGCCTCATGACTCATTTTCTCCAACATGAATAAGGTTTAATAACCGAAATATTGTGTTCATGATATATGTTCTTCTCCCGTCGCTGCCTTCAACTTTGGTGAGTGATGAGTCATTTTCCCTTTCCTTGCAATTTTTATAATTAATATAATTTTTTCAAGTTTTAAAAACATCTAAAATATTAAATTTTCATACATCTTTTAATTTGTAATATTTATTGATGAAAGGCTAGTTTTTGCCCCAAAAATTTATTATGAGGTTTTATAACTGAGTTGCTTATTGTTAGTGATGTAAGGAAAATTAGATTCACCACCAAATTTGTTTTTTCACTGGCAAAAAAATGTCGAGTTTGCTATATAGAAAAAGCGAACATTTTCGACTCATTTTACTATGGTCGGAGATGATGCACCTGGCTTCTTTGTTGTTATATTGCGCTGTGAACTCCTCGCGTTTCTAAGCGTTATGTTGCAGCTTTTAGGTAGCTGTTAAATTCCCCATTGCTTATCGATTCACCGCTGTGCTGATGGTCGGAATACGGACCGATAAGTGACCGATGAATTTTTAATCCGCTCGTTTGGGGCGCGCTTCGATACCACCAAATAACGGGAACGGCACCTAAACACTCAGCTAAAGGGATCAGAGCTTAGCGGCTGTCTCCTTGGGGAGGAAAACTGCTATCGTTAATTCCTGTACCGTGCCAGTATACTGATCATTTCGCAGGAACTTTATATCGATCACAAACAAGTTTTGCTAACGTCAACTTATTGTTCATTTTTCGTCTTGCTTGTAGTGATATTATATTGAGCAGTTTCAAGTGCTCATGTTTATTTTATGTAGGCCGTGAATCCAAAATGCCTTCTCCCTGAGTCATATCTGTTTCATATAATTTTTATGTCGTTATAGTTCATACCAAACATATTATTCCTCCAGAAGAACTTTGTCCCTTTGAGAAAACGGTAATGACATAGTCTGTAACATGTTTTGCACAAAACTTGTCAATTCTGCTTCGTATTTAGTTGTGACCTAGATTTCGAACTGAATATGAAAATTCTTTTGTTTATTTGTATTTCCATCTTCTCATTATATGTAAAACAACGGAAACGCAACTTAGTTATTAAATTGGAAGCTTAAATCCAAAGTCCAAATGAAACGTGTACCAATTTCCATTGTCACAACAATATGTCTCCAATAACTTTTATATTTTTCTCCCTTTCCTAAAAAATTGCCTTTTGCTTATAGTTTGAAATTAATTTTTCCATTTTTAACATTTTAAAATGGATGCTAGTAATAAGTTGGTGTACACCACTTAAAGACACTTATTCTCATTTAAATAACTTATATTTTACATTCTACTTATTAAATTCTACTTATACATGTCTGTAACGAGGAACCGATCAGTAAAAATATAATTAATCATGAAATAAAAGTCCATAACAATCGGGATTCGAATTCTGAGATCTGCAAGTGCTATGATCGTTCTCCTGCAGCGTGCAACCAGGGATACTGTGTTTACTGAACTACAGAGAAACAGCAGCTACAGCTACCAATAAACCATTTGTTTGCGCCTTTTTTCTGGGTTATAAAATGCTTTAAGCGAAATGTGACTGGTTAGTGAAATAAGCTTTAATTTCGTTAATGGAGGCGGAAGCTGTCGCATCGACTGTTGAACATACATTACACGACATAAAAGTTTGGGTGCTATAACTTCATCTGTTTTCAGTACTAATGAGAAAATGCTGCTAAAATGCAAATTTTCCATTTGGAGTTTTTTTTTTGTTGATCATCACAGTTCCCATTTATGTAATGAACCCGGTTTGCGAGGGAACTTTTTATGGCATCGAATTACTAATGATTTTCACTTGCTTAGCGTGATTACTTTTTTAATTTGTGTTTTAATTCGATATCTTCTGCTTGATCTATTTGTTTCGGCTCAAAATTATCAGTCCAACAGGACTCGAAAAGAAGGCACAACAAAACAGACTCAACAAGATGAAAAAGGCCTTCGGACAGACCTGCAACATCTACAACAAAAAGAAGTAGGAATCCAATCAAAAATTAGGCATTACAATACAGTTATTAAACTCAACGCTCTCTACGCCACAGAAGCATACTAAACTGTAAGAGAGACATCGAGAACATCCAGAAAGAAGAACGAAGAATCATTAGCAAAATTATTGGACTAACCAAATCGGAAGCGGGCTACAGACTAAAGTCAAACAAAACAGTAGAGTCCCACACAAACATAGCCAGCGACATCAGAAAACGCAGACTAAAATTCTACGGTCACATCTACAGGATGTCAGATCACAGATTAACTAAGCAGATATTCGACCTCATCCAACCGTTAAAAATACCTAACAGCTGGTTCGATCAAGTAAGACAAAACGTGGACAAAGCAAATATCAAGAGATCAGAAATCGTAGATCGCAAAATCTACAGACAAAAAATACACAACTGGGTAGTCCTACCAGAAACCAAAGCCAAGAAGACCGGCGCAACTTGGACAGAAGAGAGAAAACTGCCTTCAGTAAAAGGATGCGAGAATACTGGAATGGCAAAAGAAACTCAGACAGAAAATGAATACGTTTTGCGTGATTTTTATAGATGCATTTGCATAAAATAATAATTAAATTTACGTTACCAGTTCGCAAGTAACGGATCGTGTGGTGTTAAGTGTTTTATGGCGTTTGAAGTGGGCATTTAACGAATGACAAAGGCAATTTAAGTTTAGGCATCGAAAATGTATTGCAGCAGAAAAGGTTCTGAGGAAAAGTGAACAGAGAGCATATGAAAAGATGACGCGGTAGTATGGCTCAGGGCAGGTACAACGGGACCGGGCACGAGGCCAGGTCGTCCTGACTGCGGTTTTTAGGCGATTTTACGCAGATATTAAGGAGGAGTACTCATAAAGTACTCAAATCACACTATCGGTCAGCTCAGCTCAGGTCGACTTCCTTAAGGAGCAACTATACACTTAATCCAATGGGAGCATTCACATTACGCGGTCCGTTCAGATCAGGGCAAGGCAGTTCAAACCGAAGATCGCGCCGCCACCGATCAACAATGGTCAAGACCTGAGCTGAGTTAAGCTGACCGCTAGTGTGAATGTGCAACGGTCAGGTCAAGTCAGATCAACATGGACGACGATGCTCGTAAGCAATAAAAAGAGTAATCAATAAAATAATGTTTTAACAGTACGTAATTTCTGATTATTATAAAGTTGGTAAAATTTAATAGCCGGTAGTTATTTTTCTCTCTTGATCTGTCTGAGCTTGAAACTCTGGATGCACCCAGAACCGTCGTCTTTTTGATCTTGTCGTATTGTTAGCCTCGTCATTCAAAACCAGTGCAATTTTAACAGACGTTAACGTAGAGAACTGCATTCTTCGCTATAAGCAACTGAAATGGCCTCGTCTACGACACATCTGACCTGACCTGAGCTGACCTGACCGCTAGTGTGAATACTATGCTGGATCGTGAGCTGAGCAGACCTGACCTGAGTTGAGCAGACTTGACCTGACTTGACCTGACTTCTAGTGTGAACGGGCCTTTATGATGGAAAAAGGTGGTGAGGAATACCAAGAAGGATAGGATAACATATGAAAAGCTCATGTTTCGGAATTGGTGGGTGAGGAAGGAGTTTTCAGATGATTTTCATGAAAAGAAGGCGTGATACCGGAGGAAAAGCGGTAGGTGTCATGTTTAGAGATTATTGGGATTTTAAATATGTTAATAAAGGGAGGAGAACCAGTTGAGGTCTGAGCTTGTAATGTATATGTGAGATTATTCCTGAACAGGAAAACACGGAAGATTTTATCAAAGCAGTTGAACGACTATTGGCAGAAATAAAAGGAAGAAAAAATAAGGCTACTGTTACACGTCATATCCTGTTTGCGATCAATAACCTTTTATTTTTCCCCAGTGGCTATCGGACGTCAAGTCAGAGGATGGATATACCGAGATTGCTGAATGGTTGAAGTGTCTTTTTTTGACGTTGGACGACGAGTTTCCGCTGTTGCGTGATATTCCGGAATTCCTTGTCACGAGTGATACGGGGTCGTTACGAGCGCTGTTGTAATTGGTCCCCGCTCCTCTTCAGATTAAACGTCACATTGTTTACGACTGCGCCGCGTGTAACAAATGGTCCCGATAACTTATCGCGAGTTTTACATTGCTGCCTTCAATCATTAGAGTTCTACACACGGAATGTGTACGGAAGCGTGATTTGGAGCCGGGAAGCCAATAGTGCGATAATTGCTTAGCGCCCTAATTAAATATTTCCTTCCACTGATCAAACTGAATTATGCGTTTATCGTAATTACGGTTACGTCATTTTGCTTTGTTTGAAAACTGTCAGATAAAAGCGTCGACTGATGAATGATTCAGTTATTTCAAATGCATCCAGCTTTGAATAAATTACTTTTTGGCGTCTAACTAACCGAATCATTTATGTAATTAGGACTTTTTCCTTGTAATTATCCGTTTCAAGTATATCTGGCAATTTTTAAATTTCCTAAAGATTTTGGTGGTGGTGATAGATTCGAATTATTTTTTAGGCTGTTCTAGTGTAAAATGTCAACGTTTCGGACTACTTGATTCGGCCTTCTTCTGGCAGCACTGTGTTACGACATTATGCTTAACAATGCGTGTGGAGCATCGCAATTTTGACCTAGCATGTAAACCAAAACTCTGGCATTTCACGCTAGAAAACCGTGCCATCTTGACAGCGTTTAAACTGTTGCCTCCGCTAAAGTCTTCGAATGGTACTATGCTTTTCTTTCACTCTCAACTGGCAGTTGAAGGTCATGTTCACACCCTCTCCCGTTGCCTACCCACCCGAGTAGACCACTGTGCTCAGCAAGCAAATGGCGAATTCGTCAGAGAGAAATCTTTCCCTCTCGCGCGTAGAAGTAAAAGCAGTGGAGTGGGGATAGAGTAAAGCGACCTTGAGCCGCCTCTGTTAACTGAACAGGCTATAGGAATCGTAGTACCAGAAAACATATATTATTTCTATAATCGGAGAGTGCTACGTGCTAAATTTTGCATATCTGTGGAAGCACAGCGGACAGGTGCCTTTGTAACTTTCTCACCAAATGTGGATTTACTCTGGCTTTTTATTTCATGTCATAATAAAGAACGAAAGTCTGCCTGCAACGGTTTACATCACTTCAAGTAGAACCAGTAATTGAAAAATTACATTTCATAATTTGGGGTGGCATACCAGTAGTGGAGATGCAAATATTTTTGGAGAGAGAAAAATGTATTTCGTAGTATGAAAGATGGAAAAAAACCTGCAGTATATACCTTTATGCTATTCGAATCTCATTTCTTTTAAGGTTTGATTTATTGATATTTATTTTCTTCAATTGAATGCGAATTTCATATGGTGGATATAACTACTGCAGTACTGAATTTTTAAGTCATGTACTCTGTTCGAAGATAGATTACTTTGCAAAATACGTTAATTTGTAACATATTTACCTTTGCAAGCTGTAAATAATAGCAAGGATTCTACGATATTCCCTTCTTATTTTCATGTACATCCATTGCAAAGATAACGACAAAAAATGTTACCAAACTACTTTTGGGTGTAATAGAAAAGAATTTGAATCATATACAGTCTTAAATATACTTGCAGTATGAAATATTTAATGATGTTGGTAATAATACAGTAGGTGGCCAAATTATTATACTCGTTTGAAAAAAAAAACATTGTTTCGTGTGTTATTATACATTTAATCTACTAATAGACCTATGATATCGTTTTTATTGTTATCTTTATAGGTTTAATGAATTAAGGAAAAATAAATAAAACATAATTTAGCATAGGAATTATGTTATATTAATAGAAAAAAATATTAATCAATATTTAGTGAATCCTCCCTTTTGAGCAATCACGTTTTGTAGATGCTGCGGCATGCTGGCAATGCACTTTTTGGAAATTTCTTGTAATTCAGGTGTTCTGTGCCATGCTGTAATAATATTTTCTATTAATTCTTTTTTATTAGTAATAATTTTATCCTTGCAAATTTCTTTTTTTAGCGCCGCCCAGACATTCTCAATAGGGTTAAGGTCTGGCGAATTTCCAGGCCAATCCAAGAGGGTTATTTTTTCGTCTTTTAAAAACTTCATGACTTTTTTTGCTTTATGACCTATTGAGTATAATAATTTGGCCACCCACTGTAAAATACCCAGCCAAATGGTTGACTGGTTTGGGTTGAGCATTCTGGAGACTTTTGCCCCGGCTGAATATGTTTAGTTTTCCCATGGTTGACTAAAGTCTCGCAGGCGAAATCCTGCATTGTTCTGTCAGTGTTTCCAAAGCTAATTTTCGTCTCGTTCCTTGTCCACAGTGCTTTTCTGGCTATGTAAATTCGATTAGCTGTAACACTCCATTGAAAACTAATAGTAATGATAGTGGAAGAAAGTGTTATGTTAGTGTTGAATATTGAAATAAACACATTTTATTACGATCGCAGCGTGTATAGATACTATAGAATATCTCCGTGGTAGGAATGATACTTTCCTATTTGCCTTAACAGATCTGTAACTGTATTTACAAGATCTTGATAGATATTCGCAGAATATAAACGCAGGGCAGTAAGATGATATCGTCCCTGTATGCAATAAGTTATTTGTTTAATTTTTATAACTGCTTTTGGCTTCTTAGGCCATACAGCCAGCTCAAGTGTGATTAAGAATCATTCAATGTTTCGGTTTCTCCAGTATATGTTTCCAATTAACACAAACAAAACGTAAACACCCATGTCCGAGGCTGGAATAGAACTGGCGGCCCTTCGGCACGCGTGCATTAAGTTTGATGGCTCTTTTTTGTTTGCTACAACTGAGAGATGTATTCATATCCTCTGGTAGTTGTACTGTCTTGAATATACTTGAAAAATAGGTAAAATATACAAGATGTAAAACTTTTAATACATTTATTAATATCGATATATTTAGTCACTACCAAGGTATCAAAACTTTGAAAAAGTGTTGTATGGAACAAAGGGTATCGAACTAGGGTTGAAAACCTGTGTGTAAAAACTGGAGTTCTGTACGATAGGTACGACCAAATGCACTATAGTGCGCTTCACGATCGAAGGCGGGTGGCGCAGAGAGAGACAGAAATAGGGACACAAGCCTATACAACGTTGCCGCATTTCTAGCAGGAGACGAGCGACTTAGAGAGAGGAAGAAAGTATAGTAATTACGCTACTTCTACTAATATTAATGCTGTGTAATGATAATAAATAATAATAATAATCTGCGTTTTAGCAGCGCTGTTAAGAGAGACTGGAATGTCAGCCACAGCAAACAATCAACACTCGTGTAATCACGACAAGCGCTGGATTGTTACTGAATTCGATTGGCTACTGGCAGAGCGATGAGATATCTGCGCAGAGCCTCGCTAAGCTGGGCCGCCTTCGTTCGTGACGCGCACTTTAGCATTTACAAGTGGTGTTAGAAGTGGAATTTCTTAAATCATAACAGGCTTAAAATTCAACTCCTGTTACATTCGTAATTCTTTTCGGGCAGGTACTCCATATGAGTGATATCGTGCTGCAATTATTTGCTTTCTCCCACTGACAGTTTAGTTATTTCCCTTTAGTTTATGACGGAACACTTGTCCATAATGTTGTTTCCTGCCAGAAATAGGCTGACCGAATAGCTGAACAATCAATCATAGCACTATCGAAATATGGACACGTATGAAAGCAACGTTTCCGGAGAAATATTCGTTCCGAACGCGGCCGGAGGCTGGCCCGGACCGGCCCTATCACGGAAACTGAGATCGCAGCGGAACCCGGACATAATTCTCGTGTAGCGGACTTGTCCGAGTGTCACGCTCGGACCGAACAAGCGCCGATAATTAGCCGTAAATATTTCTGTGCAGTTGGAAACCGCACGTGCGAGGGAGAGATATCACAGGCGGCTGTCCCGCAGGGCGGAAAACTTTCCGGTCAATAAATTCGTTACGGCGGTGGCGGCGGAGCCGAACAAATCACGGGGGAACAATGAGAGTTTGGCACCACACCGGGACATGCCATTGTTTTAATTACGGCCTCAGGGTGGGCCGAGTTATTGGTCGTGTGTCGACCGCGGCAGGCGGGACACGAATCCCTCCACGGGCATAATTCACCGCTCTCTACCATTCGGCCGGGACTTTTTTTCCATTGCTTTTTTTTGGCAGCGAAAAAAATCTCATTGGCGGTATCGGATGAGCTGGAACGCTGGCAATACCATGTTATAAAGTCTCTATTGACTCCCGTTCAACAGGTTCCAGTGAGCAACAGTGGATTGCCGTTTACATCTCTCGAAAATACTTCAATCTGAGTAAACAGGGTTCCATGGTGTGCTTATACCTCCCGTATATGAGAGTGATCAAACAATGGCGATAACCCTGCTGCCAGCTATAGGTCCTTTACTACTTGGAATAACATGGCCTATGTCTATGACCTTGTCGGGGTAAATTCAATCTAAAAGCAGGTCAAAACGCCAAGTGAAGACTGCGCCATTTTCGCCACCTACCAGAAAATGGAACTAAAGGCCCAGGCACACAGAACGCGACAGCGACAGCGACACGCGATATTGTGTCCCGGCGCGACGCCGCTATTGTTGTAATTCGCAGTTTTGAATTATGGAGCGTGCATAAACCACGTAGCTTCATTTTGCCTCCTGTGAACCCCCCCCCCCCCATCTAGCCCTACGTGACTTTTGCCTCTACCCCCCCCCCCCCCCGCCCACGTAGCAGGAGCTTTTTTCCCTTTTGTCAGACTATTGGAAATTACATATGGAGATAATTAACTCAGGGAAATAAATATTCACATGCTATTGTGTGTTCTGTTCCTCATTTTAACTGTGAAAAATGTTATGAAAGGAAAGCTACGTGGTCTGGTAGGGACCCCCCCCCCTTTTCCTCCCACGTAGCCCAGCGTAGCCTTCCACCTAACCCCCCCCCCTCCCCCTGGACTGAGCCACGTGGTTTGAGCACGCTCCCTGAGGACAGTCACACACAAAGCGATCCGTCGCCGGGCCGCAATCTTTGACGCTGCGACGAGCGACACAGTTACAAATTACAGAATTGTCGCGCGACACAGCGACATGGCCCATGAAGAAAAATTGATTGAGAAAGTGCGGGAGTATATTTTTTATATGACACTAGTCACAGTGACTACAAAAACATGTTTTAAAAAAAAGCAAAGGCATGGAGTGGAACAGCAGCAAATCCGGACATGACCAGGAAGTACTTTTTTTTTACCAAAATAAATAAAATCTTCTAAATATAAATAAACCAATAAATAAACAAACAATAAATACACTTCAACGAAAGGAAGAAATTAATGTGACGGGTTAATAACCTAAAAAGAAATTTAGAACTTTGATATTAAAAAAAGAAACAATTTAGCTACACATTTAGTTACACAATGTAGTTACACATTAAGCAGATAATTTTATTTATTTATACAAGTGTTTTTTAATCATATCTGCGATTAATACAAATAACTGAGTATTTAAAATGATACTAAAAGTTGTACAAAATTTATTGAATTTTTGTTTCTGAAATCCATATTCTGTATAATATTTTTAAGACCAGAAATTTTTCTGAAGTCACCGTAGCTCTTTCATCTGTTGATGTAATCTCCAAACTTTTCGCGTATTCGAAACGCAGCAGTGCAATTCGTAGAACTTGGGCTTGATAAATCTAGTATTGGTTCATGCTCTTCGTTTTCATTGGACGTTAATTCTGCAGTCTTTCTTTTCAGGATGTAATTATGAAGACAGCAAGCTGCTTTAACAATACGTTAAGCTATTTAAGCATCTGTTTCTATGGGTCTCAGGAATACTCACCTCTTCTGAGCGTCGTGCTCTGCTGAGACTCTCATTTATTTTTTTCCCCTAGGATCATTAATGATCCCAGTTTTTGGAAATGGTCTCATTAAGTAAGGTTGAAGAGCAAATCCTTCGTCGCCCACAAACACATGGGGGATTTTGAAAGAAATAAAGAAGTACAGATCTCTTCGCGAGAGAGGGTCTCACAAGACTGGCACTTGTCGCTATAGAGTTATCTGCTTCGATATAATATTCTCTTGACATTCCTCTTTTTTTTACGGCATAGTCGCCACAAATTGAATTAAAAATTCCGAAATATGTGACGCTTCTCGAGTGTAAAATGCCACCAGCACTGCTAAAATGATACAGAAATTATCGGTACAGGGATCACACCAACCTAAAAAGTTTCATTTTGTCACATAGGTTGTGGTTCGGTTGAAATGCTGCCTTAGCTAATAGATAAATTATTCCTAAAATTTCGTTCTGCAGCAGTCGTCTCGGAAATGCTGTATTTGTTTACAACGGAAGCCATCGATTGTCTCTCATTGCGTATAACATGGCGCGCGTCTCTGGAATGCATCTTGTACATACTTTTTCTATTTGCTCATTTCGGACGACTTTTTACAACGGAGAGACGCTGAATTGCCAAGAAAACATTACAACATGGTATTAACCAACATTTCAAGAGGTTTTAATTAATCTTGCAGCGGTGGGGGCACGTGATAGCTGTGTAACACCAACATTTCAAGAGGTTTTAATTAATCTTGCAGTGCTAGGGACATGTGATAGCTGTGTGACAATATCACGTTTCGGCATTTTTTATTTAATTTGTAGCGACTTTTCCGTAAAAAAGAGAGGGTGGGCACGTGAAGAGGACATTATATCAGAGCAGTTAAACCAAATTTCAACAGGTTATTACTATTTTCGTGTAGGTGGAGAAAACCGTGTAGTCACCCACCAAGTTTTTACAACCTTGACATTTGAACAATTATAGTTATGGTGCAGTAACATTAACGCGAGCATCTGTTAAGAAATTTGTATTAGTCAAATGGTAAAAATTTTGAGTGTGGCCGGTTGTTCCAGTTGTGAAAATTACACAATATCCCTTACAGGTGCAATTGTTGTTATTGAACTTTGATTAAGTGATTGCAATTTTAATTAAGCGCTTTCCGAAATTATTCTGAGTAATCCACCTCCTTTTCGGGATACTTGTCCGGGAATTCTGCTGGCTTCCTACTCCTAGCTGCTCGCTGCGATTCGAAATTAGTGCCGTCTCCCTATTTTATTATCAACCCTACATGATTTTTCGTTTCCTCATGTCTTTCTTTTGAGGAGCGGCTTCTTCGGGCCATGTAGTTCCGCCATCCTCACCGCCAAGGGGAGGAATCGTTACTTATCTTTCTATCAAAGTACACATCAGCTCTTCTACTTTATCGCAGACCACTTGGTGGCAACTAGTCACGATACGAGCAGACGCTAGTCTCGCGTAACGCTTTTACTGCTGGGGCTGCGTCATAATTTGACACGTGACGCTCTGCGCTTGCTTATAGCATCGAGTACTTACTAGTCTTGTGTAGTTCGCGAACGAACTAGTTCGGAAGAGCGCTCCCACAGGCGAACTACGCGAACTAGTTCCCAGATCTCTCGCTCCTTAGTTCGTTAGTTCGTTCGATCCTTTCCCGAAGACCAACTTTTGTTTTAGTTTATTATCTAAAATGAAACACAGTTCCTTGTGGACACATTTCACTGAAGACACAGATATAAAAATAAAAGAAAAATAAATTGTTCAACATTAATAATTATTGTAGAAGTCACAAACGGAAGTTTAACGTGGAATGTGAAAATAAAATACACTTTGATCCCATTAACAATCAAAAGACAACCATCGATAACCACAACTACCATAACAAACAAGAGAGCGCGTGCAGTAGCGCTAGCAAAGCGAGCGAGCGAGCTGTCTTGGAGGACCTAGTTCGCGAACTAAAAGAGCGCTCCCGGTCGCGAACTAAAGAGAGCGGTACAGTTCGCGAACTAACAGAGCGCTCCCGGTCGCGAACTATAAAGAGCGGTACCGTTCGCGAACTAAACAGAGCGCTCCCGGTCGCGAACTATAGAGAGCGGTACCGTTCGCGAACTAGCACCATTCGCCGCTAGGGTTTCCAATATTTTTTCGGTTGATGGTAGGAATTTTTAAAAAAGAATAACCTATAAAAATATGCTACACTTCAAAAATATTACGAAAGAGTAGAAAATGATAAAAGGTATGTTTTTACTATTTCATTTTTTAAGCTATATTTTTTGCACTTCTTTCATCTTTAATTCTTTTTTGTCTACAGTAAAATTGTCATATGCTTTATCGCTTTCAGTTGTCAAATTAATTTCGAGAAAAAGCTCATTTTTTATTCATGAAATACTTCTCTTACTATTACCTGGATTTCGTATAATATTGTTATTTCAGAGTAAAGTTTGTTCACTTTGATATTCATTTTTTCTCGCAAATTTATAACCTCTAATATAGTCTCACAGTCATCAAATGAAACTCTGTGATTTGAATTTAATTTTTGGATTTTGTATAGCCAATTGCTTTCATTAAAATCTAACTATTTACTAAGATACTCCAGACATTTATCAACGAATACAGAGCATTATTTTTTTATATTTTCACTTTCTGTGGAGAATTTGGTTTCTAAAGGCTTTTTCTTGTTTTCTTAACCAAAGAAACAGTATCTTTTACATTTTTCTAGTGCTGATTTTAAAGCTGACATAATATAATACTTATCTCAGTCTGTTAGTTAACAGCTTTGTGAAAGTGATGAAAGAAATGACTTGCAAAATTCAAATAGATTTTAACTTTTGTGTCTTCATCAGTTTCATTCGTCGCCAAAAAATTGCGAATGTGTGTTGGATTATTCTCCCCTTCACTAATAAAATAATAGCTCAATGACTTCCAATTCACTGGAAATATACGCACTTTCGTTATTGCTACCACTTTCTCATTCAAGGGTCACTGTTATTTTTATATGTCTAATTATTAGATATCACATTGGAAGTATTAATGTTATTTTTCTTAATAATATAGGTAATACTATTTCTGTCATATAGTACTTAAGTTGTAGCCAATAGTAGAATTATATTTTTTCCATGATTTCCAAAACTTTATTTATATAAAAAATCCGATTACTTATAAACGAGTATTTTAATTCATCAAAATAAACGCGTTTATAATATTTTATAAGTAATGTTGTGTTGTTGTTGTTGTTGTTGTTGGGGTTTAAGGGCGCGTCGACGGCAGGTTCATTAGCGCCTTTTATAAGTAATGTTTCTTCCATGAACTAATAAACAAATCCATTTAAAAAATTAATATTCTACGAATGCATGTAAAGTAAATAGTAAAAACAGCACAATTATTCAATTTACCCATTTGTGTAAAGGAAAATGAGCACTTTGGTTTATCGGCGCCAACTGTTCATGCTAATGTAATTTGAAAGGGCTATTATTAAGCAATAACTTTTGTTAAGAAGATCATATTAAATTCCATTTAGAAACGACAAAAAAATGATTATGTCCTAATAAAACTGACTTAACAAACAAAATAGCGCGTGCAGTAGCGGTAGCAAGGCGAGCGAACGCTCTGTTTCTCTGAATTCGAGACGCGAACTAAGGAACTAAAAGAGCGAACTAGTTCGCGAGGGAGCTGCGAACTAAACTGAGCGCTCCCCTTCGCGAACTATTATGCGCAAGTCTAGTACTTACTGATTTGTCGCACTGTCTTAGTTACGCGTCTCTTCACCATACTATTAATTATTATTTTTCTCTCTTCCAATTCGGTAATACGACAAAAGACCACACGAACCTCTGATCAGCAAAGAAAATAATGAGTTACTGTTTGGTGTATTGGGTGGAAGTTCAAATCTTACCAAGGCATATCAGCCACGGTGATAAAGGCTGTTCAGTCGAGTTTCGTAGCCATTTGGGTGAATGTTCGGGTATATTTATTATTTGTTTTGTATTGATTATGGATTTACTCGTCATCGACTTCGAGGTCATTCGATGCGGGAATGGATTGGAGCTGGGTATTGGTTTGGATTGATTTCGGGAAACTTATAAAACCGAAATCTGGATGGCTGGACTGGTATTTCAACCAGAGTCCTTCGGAATGCCAGGCACAAACTTTACCGTTAACCCACAGGGCTCGGTGTTACTATAGACTTAATTCTCCACTTCAGAAATACATATTACTCAAACAGACAACACCTTGCACATTAGCACAAACATTACGCTGTTCAATACTTGCAAATGTAACTTAGGTTGGGTAGTATATAATGACCTTCAAGCTGTCGAAATAACGTAAATAATACGTTGTTGAAGTATTGGAGTCAAGAAATGAACAAACACATGTTCTCTTTTTTTACTTGAAAACTAACATAAATTAAGGAATTAGTGTTGAATGAAAGGTTACTAGGCTAGATGGTTCACAGGTGATCCCCCAGTTACGCCGGTGCGCAAAAATTAAAAAAAAACAACACCACCATTTAAATTGAGGGGGTGTCTGAAAAGCTGGTATTTATACTGGTCAGACGAGTGTGTATAGTTAGTGCATTACGCATTGTTTTTTCTTGAGCTGCAGTTCTGGAGTTTTGTGTTATCGATTAGATGTCGCTTCTGAATCACACTTCAAATAATAAACTTTCACATAATCTTGATGATTCTATTTTTAAAATTTTAAGAATAGCACTGCACTTATCCCTCACTAAGGGTCAATGGTACCGAGTCCATACATGACAAAGAAAAAAAAATTAATTGCGATTTTAATTTTGTTGTATTTTCCGCTTATGACCTTTATAACCTCCTGGGAAATGGTTTGTATGCGACTTTTTCGTTATTTATCGGATGAACAGCATTCCTCGCATCCATTTGAGTGAAAAATTGATAAATACAACCATTCTCTATTTTCACATTTTTTGTGGAATTTACCTACAATGAGTGTTGTTCACCAATACTATAAATGACCAATAAATTTTGTATCCTGTTAAAGAAATTGTTTTTTTAAAGTTCCTTTTACATAAAAGTAAGCAAAACAGAAAAGAAACGTTGTCCATTAGGTTGATAACAAAATTACATCCCAAGCTGATGAAAATGTCATCCGTAAAAATGTGTTTGGTTACAAAGCGCCGGCCTCAGAACAGACAATGTTTTAATGCATAACAACTACGAAGCGCACGTCACCGTTTGATGGCTTGACATTTTCCGTTGGTTTTTACTCTCACTGGGCTATGGGCTTAGCTTCCATAAAAGGAAATGAAGACATCTGTAGCTAATTGATCAAAGCTTCAATGAAGTTACATTGTGCTGTGGGTAATAGAAAAATGTACCTGCCTTTGATAATTACCAGAAAAGCAAACAGGGCTGGAAATAAGATTTTTTTTTTCTTTGCAAATTTTAAGTATTTCCAAATTATTTATTTTCTACAAGGAATAAATTAATTGATATACATATTATTTGAAATACAGCAACTGATTACAACGTAATTTACCTAACTAAAAATTTCGTTTTGCATAAACAAGATGTTAAATTATGACAGGAGTGCAACTCTAACCACGTCATCTAAGCTTCCACGCAGAGATCTTGAATGGTAACACGTAGTCTCCATTCTAACAGCGAGTGCTCGGAAAAACCATCAAGGGAGAAAATCGTAGCGTGCAGACAAATACTTAAAATTTTGTAGGAAAACCACCGAGCGTGGTGGGTGAACGGTTAACGTTCTGGCCTCGCATGCGGGATGACGCTGGTTCGAATCCCCGTCTGGGCATCCAGATTTGATTTTCCATGGTTTCCCCAAATCACTCCAGGCGAATGTCGGGATGCTTCCTTCAAGAAGGCCATGGCCGAATTTCTTCCCGTTCCTTGTCCCCAGTCCCCTCCCGCAGGAAAACTGTTTCATTTTTAAGATTCTGGTAACTCGACCTCTTTTGCCCAGCTTCGGATGAAACTACACCCTTGACAGGAAAACAGTTCTGCAGTCATACTCTAAAAAAATAAAAAATATATGCATCTCTCCAACTATCTAACAAATGGTTGATTTTCTTTTTCTTTCGAGTATTTCTTCTTTTGGGGTACTGTTAACCACATATTAAAAAATGCAATCAAATTTTTGCTGTATTTTTCTTCAAATACGAGTTACCAGAGACGATACTAATATGTGTTATATGTCCCACACTCCACTATAACTTTGCTACCATATGATTGAAAAATCTAAAGAAATTCAAGACAATGGCCCCCCTAAGGAGTTTCTGCCAATAATTACTTTGGATAAGATGCTTTTACAAGTTGATTTTGTTTTTAGATTTTCACTTATTCTGTGACCAACATGTTTAGTTTTGTAGTCCATTTACGCAAGATTTAAAACAGTTACATAAATGTACGAAAAATATGTAGTGAAAATATATGAAGGCTACTCGTGAAACGGTCATCCTTTTCTGTGGAATAATCGGTGTTAAATCCAAATCGACCGTTGATCTTGGTTGTTGTATGGTCTAGTTACAAGTACTTATTTAATAACTTATTTTTAAAAGTAACTTTCACGCATTTCTTAAGAAACATTTACTTGTCATTGAAGTATTATCAACAACTACCGTACCAACTAATTTGCTGTGACATTTCAACGCAATCATAACATTGAAACTACAGTATGCGTGACTATACCGCACTCGGCTATGTTAGATCGGTTTTAGCTATGTTGAAATGTCTCATTAATAGGCTTACATACAAAAAGTGCTAGACTACTTATTTTCTCGGATTCTGCAAGAGACCATCCATAAATTAGGTCACACGTTAAGGGAGAGGGATGACGTTACCAAGGGGGGTGGGGAGGGGGTGGAAGGGAGTCAAAAGCTTCAAGACGTAACATATGTTATAAACAAACTGAAGAGCAAACAACGACTGTGTATGGTTTGGGGGGGGGGGAACGTGATCAGAAGATCATAATTAAGCTTCGCTAAAAATCATTGCATTAGGAAGGTTACTTTCAAAGACATTATTTGTTTTGCTATGCTGTATATTTTTTTTTTTTTTTTGCTGTCGTCAGTCTTTCAACTGGTTTGATGCAATCCTCCATCCTTTCCTATCCTGTGCTAACCTCTTCATTTCTTCATACCCCTTACAGCCCACATCCTCAATTATCTGCTTCATATATTCTAATCTCTGTCTTCCTCTGCAATTCTACTGTTCCCTCCACTAACAAATTAACCAATCCAGAATGTCTCAAAATATGACCTACCAGCTTCTTCCACAAACTTCTTTTCTCACCAATTATTTCCAAAACTCGTTCATTTCTTACTTTGTCTGTCAACTTAATTTTCAGCATTCTTCTGTAGCACCACATTTCAAATGCTTCAATTTTCTTTCTTTCCGGTATTCCTAAAGTCCATGTTTCGCTACCATAAAGTGCTGTGCTCCACACAAAGAGTTTTAAAAAGTTCTTTCTAATTCCTAGATCAATATTTGAAACTAAAAGGTTTCTCTTTATCATGAAGGCTCTTTTTGCTAGTGCTATTCTGCTTTTAACATCATTCCTGCTTCGGCCATCGGTTGTAATTTTACTTCCCAAGTAACAGAATTCTCTTACTTCTCCTATTGCATCCGATCCTATTTTTATATTTAATCTACTAGTATTGGTATCATTTCAGCTACATTTCATCACTTTTGTCTTGCTTTGATTTATATTCAGTCCAAAATCTTCCTTCAGTATTTTATTCATGCCATTCAGTAACTTCTCAATATCCTCAGCCCTCTCTGCTAACAAGACAATGTCATCAGCAAATCGTAGCATACTGATTTTTTCCCCCTGAAAACTTATGCCACATGGAAATTTTTCTTTGACTTTCTTCATTGCTTCTTCTACATAAAGGTTGAATATTAACGGGGATACACTACAACCTTGTCTCACACCCTTTTTAACTGATGCATGTCTCTCGTGATTCTCTACTTTTATTACAGCCACTTGATTCTTATATAGTTTATAGAGTATTCTTCTATCTCGATACTTTAGACCTGACTTCTTTAAAATTTTGAACATCCTGTCCCACCTAACATTATCGAAAGCTTTTTCTAAATCAACAAATGCCATAAAAGTATCTTTGTTTTTCTTGATCCGCCCTTCAAGTATTAATCTTAAAGACAGAATTGCTTCCCTTGTACCGCGATTTTTCCTAAACCCAAACTGATCTTTAACTACTATCTCTTCTACTACCCTTTCCATCCTTCTGTATATTATTCTGGTCAGTAATTTTGAAGCATGTGATGTTAGACTAATGGTGCGATAATTCTCACATTTGTCGGCTTGTGCTTTCTTTGGAAGTGTGAAGATGATATTTTTATTAAAATCAGTTGGAATTTCTCCTGTTTCATAACTTTTTGATATCAGCTTGAATAATCTTTCGATTCCTTCCTCTCCTAGGGATTTAAGAAGTTCTGCAGGGATCTCATCAATTCCAACTGCCTTATTTGCTTTCAAATCATTCAGAGCTTTATTAAATTCTGTCCTCAAAACAGGATCTCCTAAGTCATCAGTGTTGACATCACCTTCCTTTTCCATTACACTATTGTTCAAGTCATGCTGTATATAACTTGACGTAATAAACAAAAAGTGCATAACGGGAGTGAAGCTACGCGGATACAAATTGTTTTATAATATTTGAAATTATTTCAATTATTAAAAATTATTACTGGAAGTGCTGTTTTATAAAAGAACAGAGACTTTCCCGGCGTATAATTACAGTGAAGTCTTCACGGGTGTACCGCCGTGTTGTGTTGTGAAAACACGATGTTTCGATGACTATCTCCGTCGTCTTCCTCGGATACGTATCTGTCTGTCAGCTGACCAGTACAGATGTTTTCGCACCAGAGGAAGACGACGGAGCTACTCGTCGAAACATCGTGTTTTCACAACATAACACGGCGGTACACCCGTGAAAACTTCATTGCAGTGCTGTTTTAGTCAAGTTCTAAATTTAAAATTACAAAACGAGTTATGTTACATCAGGAATGTGAAAGGGTTGGTAATACGAATATAACTACTTGTGGCAGGGAGTAGAGAGAGATGAAAACACGAAGAAGTTTTTGTTTCGTAATTTATGGATAATCCCTAAGTAACAAAGGGAAAAATATACATTTTCTAGAAATTTTTAGGAATTCCCACACCTCTGAGCAGCATACCGAGTCGTTGAGAAAAACAGCTCTAAACGATTCCGTAAGTTGAAAAATAAAAAAAAGAGTAAATTCTGAAAGCCAGCCGTTTTTCCGTGCGACTCGAAGCACAACGAGTTAAACCGCGTTCAGAGTTCCGTTTGTAAAGGGATCGCTGGACCATTCCGTCATCAAATAAATTGCTGCCTGGCTGTTTTACCATGACAGCCAAAAACACAAACAGCGCGAATGGGACACACTTTTTCAGGGCCTGATGGGTACCGTGTACGGGTTCTCTCTTCCGTGAAACAGCGCCGCGAGCAAAGGACGCAGTCACAATGAACGTCAAGATAGCAACGCCGCAAATGGAACCCGCAGTGCAAACATTTTGTCAGCCGGCGACATACAATGGCATCCGTCATCAGACATCATCGACCGCTGGAGCCCCTAAGCCGCCTAATAGTGTATAATATAGACCGGTATTATAGCGATTCAAGCGCTGCGCCCGGAACCAAAGCCCTACTCAATCAAGTCACTAATCGGATTGGCCTTTGTGCAAATTAATCTGGTAATATGCAGAAAATTATGTTCCCTTTCCCGTAGAGTTGTTTTGCGCCAGGCTCCGAAGTTAATGGAATCCAGGATGGGTCCAAATATAATTAACTCGTACCAACCCGCGTGTCCAGTTTCATTATATTAATTACACGTTTTCAAGTGTTATTAACGCACGGGTGGTAGCGCGCAAGATTGTTTCCCGCTTTTAACGTTTGTTTTATTATTAAAAGAGAATTTCTGGAATGCTGCAAGAAATCTTGTCAGCTTACGATCATCTCTTTCCCTGCTCTTGGTGGGAAAAATACCAAAAAATCCAGTAAATAAGAAGATTTATATGCAAAATATGAATATATGTTTATTCAGTTTGTAAAAAAAAAAGTCAATTTTGCATTTTTATATTATTCTTAATTATATCTGCGTTTATTTTGTGTTTTTCGTATTTCAGAAATAATGTTCCTGCTAACGAAGCGAAACCACCACTTACCTTAGATGATGGTTTCAAGGGGTGAACACACAAAATAGCACAAGAATATGAAAAACAATGAATATTTCGGGACTTGGTCCTTCGTCAACAGTGTGGTGTGACAGCGTCACCCACAATGAATATAATCAAATCATTATTAATTATATTCATATTTCTTTTTTTTTTCCTTTTTATTATATTCAAGTTGATTAATTATTTAATCTTGGAACGTGTAAATTAATTGTAAATAATGAGGTTTGTCCGAATAGGTTAAATGTATGTTTAAAACCAGGGCGGCCAAAGGTATAGTTTATTATAAATTAATTTTTCTGTAAACGCATGGCTCAGAACGCTTAAATATTGAAGGCTAGAGACTGCCATTTCGACCGTTGAGGGTGGAACAATGGAGCAGGCGAGGCGACAAGGTGACGCCGGGCCAGCCCGGCTTGAGTCCCGTTGGAATTCGGTCAACGAACTACCCCACCTTGCCGCTATCCCGAAGGCCAAGTAGGAAACGCGCGAAGGAGTCAGCGAATGCGACGCGTGATATTAAACACGTGACGACGGAAATGTGTAGCTAGCCAATCCTGAACATTTATTGGGGGCTACAATACTAATTCCGTGGAGTTCTTTTGCATGTGGCGAGCAACTAGCCGAGGAAGAGGAAGGAGCCATTTTGAGAGGACACTTCTGTCCAAGACGAGCTGATGAACGGACGTGACTTGGGTCCAAGACGAGCTGGTGAACAGACGTGCTAGCCGGCACGCTTTCTGATGATCATTGTGGTTGATCATATCTTGCTTTGGGAAAGCGAGATGTTGAGTGGCGTGCTTGCCATTATTCGGAAGTTATGCTAATAACGCGGTCGTAGCCGCTTATTTAGCTTCCATTGCTGCAGTGGCATTGTGTTTGTCGCTCACCATCACGGCGATGATACTATGGTAATGTACCAGAAACGACGGTCACTATCCAGTGGATTTTAACAGACTTATGTGCCCTTAAGCGACGCCTGGGTTAAGACTCTGCTCCCGCCACTTAAATTCTGAGCTAGCTGGATTTATATTTCAATTCAATTTTTTTTAAGCATCTTGCTGTTTGTTATTTCAATTTTGATGCTTTTCATTCACTTTATACGGCGCCCCCTGGGATTTTCCTTTGCACAGTAAAATGTTAGCTTCAATTTGATGGCCTGTGTTGCCATATTATTTCAATGTTAACTTTGCTGTTTTTATTACTTGTTTGAGATATTTCATTCAGTTTTGTTTGCTTACTCCGGCGAATTGTAAACGTCGGGTATTGCTTGTTTTTGCTGATCTAATTGTGTTTAACGTAACGTTAATTACTACCCGACCTTGTAAGGCCATAAGACTCAATAAATGAGGTTTTATTTTGTGTCTGAAATTCATGGTTCTAGTTAGTAACCTATTAGATCCCCTTTTAACATCATTATTATATGTATTTTTCATTTTCAGGAATTATTTTAGATTTTAATAATTCCCCCCTCCCTTTTTTTTTTTTGGCAACTCACGTTTTCTTAACGGTAGCCAACAAATGGTCTCTTTACAACAGGAGAACATTATGGAGGGTAAGTGGTGTAGGAGACCGTCTCACAAAATGACTGTTAGTCAGGAACATGGTGGGGGTAATTCAAACAGAGGACAGGGAGAGGGGGACAGTGAATTGGAGCTAGTACCTGAGCAATGCAAAATGTTGCAAAAAGTACAGAAACATGCATTAAAATGATCATTACGTAAATTTGAGAAAGTAAAAGTAAATATGTAAACAAAATCGAAAAAAATACAATAATACATACAGGTATATATAAAATAGACGTTTCGAAACTTTCATATTTCTACCAAAAACGTATGTGTCATGGTGTATCACTTTTCAGCCAAAACTATCTAGCGCGGATCACTGGTCTTTGTGTGTGGTAGTAACACAGAGTCACCCGTCGATCACAACGTTGGCCGAATTTCGGTAACTGTGAGAGTGTGGGAGATATGGTGGTTGAAATTGGACGATCAAGGATATTTTAGTATTTCGACCAAAGACATGTGTGTCCGTATATTTTACTTTGCTGCCTGAACTACATAGCGTAGATGACTGGCATTTGTGTGTGGTAATAGCATCGAGTCTCCCATCGTGTACTATGATGGTTAGGTGTCAGTAGCTGTCAATCCAAATTCTTTAGAAACTTGGACGAAGTCGTGGTTACCAGCTAGTAATAAATAAAAATAAAATAATCTATGTAGGATATGGATTTGCGCTCCTTCAGACTATTTTTTTGTGTTTACCTAAAAAAAAATTCCATCACCCGTCATATTATTGTTACTCCGACACCTCTTACGTAACTTACAGGAAGAATATAGGATACTTTTTCCGGGATGAACAACATATTTTGTTATGAAGTTTTGAAATCTGACCGAGCGCTGACACACATGCAGATAGCGTGTGTAAATCTCTATAACATTATATTGGTCATCCAGGCTTCGTTTTTCTCGCAGTCAGTTTGTGTATGATTTGTTCATAAATTTCGTATACAGACACAGTTATTATGTAGTAAAGATGAGTTGTTTTAATATTTTGTATCTACTTAGAAGTTTTTGGTATCATTCCTTATATTACCTTAAATTTTTCCATTTTGGGACACCTTTTACATAACTTACAGCTTTCTGTACCAATTCTACCAATAAAATCTATATCGAATTCTAGCTATAAAGTTCTAAATACACGCGCACGAAGTCGCGGGTAGCAGTGAGTAGGACCCAAATGTAGAGCGTGAGTTTCCCGTAACTGGTTGACTCGGGCACGGTCTAAGTGCTAGTTGAGAGGCAGTGCCGTTACTCTCCCCATTCTGCCGACCTGGGAAATCTAGCGGAGCGCCCACAGCGCTCGGCCCAGGGGGATTAAGGGCGATTTTTTGGGCAGCCTCCGGCGCCAGCTGGCACTGGGCGGAGCGGACCCATTAATAGTGCACGCTGGTAATGGCTGGCCCGCCCGCCCACCATCAGTCCGTCTGCAGCAAGTAGCGCGGGGTTCCCCGCTATTGTCAGCCAGTAACGACCTCCCTCTGCTCCGGACTCCACTAACCCCGAGTCGAATGCACTTTCCAACAGTCGCCCTGTCTACTTCATATTTACTCCATTCAGTTACTGTTTTAATTAGCGTTTATAACGAAGTCCTTAAAGCCGGAATACGACGTTGACAAAGAACCAGCAGGAGACCTGAAGAGCTATACGCTGTTCACTCTCAACTGGCGGCACAAGGTCGTTTTCTCATTGCCGCGTTCCTTAGGGGGCGTTCATTAATTACGTGAGGTGTTTTTCTGGAATTCCAGACCCCCTCTCCACCCCCTAAAATGACGTGTGATTTTGACGCAGACCCCCCCCCCCTCTTGCTAATCGACCTCGTAGTTTTTTGAGACCTTTTTTTTCTTCATCTTTCATGCTTCCAAGCATCTCCCCAACCCAAGTCGATTTTTGCGTCGATCCTAGACCAATTACCCGACATTCGGGTCATTTGAAGACCATTTTTCTCAAATCCTCACGTGACATTTCCGTTGATCCCCCTTCCCCTTGGTGAGATTTCGCCGGACCCCTTCCCCCCTCCCCCCTTATATCACCTCACGTAATTAATGGACGTTCCCTTACCTGTCCATTCCCTCTCATTGACTACCCCTTCCAGCAGACGAGAGACGTCAGAGGGCACTCTTTCCCCTTTGTGTATAGCGGTAAGGGCAGCGGAGTGGGGATAGAGCAGAGTGACCTTGAGCAGCCTGTTTTAACTGAACGCGCTGTGTCATTAGCGGACAGTTACCGATTTCGCCTGGTGAGATTTCGGAGTATCATGGAAAACCGAAATATGCATGGTAGGACGCATATCCGAACTCACGCCTTCCACAATGCCTGACTCGTACTGAACTGCTGTAGACCAGGTTCGGTTTCACTGTAGACGTTTTTGGAATTGTATTCGGAAAGTCTGGGAGCAAATTTCTCATTTTTGTGGTTCCTTGAATTACGCTTTTACCAACTTATTCGGGTCTTTACTTAGGCTGGAGATGAAAGGCAAAGAAATATTTGAAATACAAGAAATGATCCGCGATTTGTTATTCCTTAAAAATTAGATCACAGAAGGAACAAACTTCAACACTGTAAAAGATGCAGTAAGATCGTTGAGATTAGTACTCTGTTATTACGAGTGGGCGAGTTAATTAGAAAAAATGCCCGAGGAAGAAAAGCGTATAGCCGCAGTTTTCCTATTACAATGGAGGGTCGAACCAGACCGCACGCAGTAAAAGTTGTTTTGGGCTTCTGTAAGAAACGTTTAATGTACGCGTTTTCGACGTCCACGATCGTTTAAAATATGGATGAGAACCATTGTGGTTCTTTTCTTTACGGACTCCTTAAAAGAAAAGAATTTTCTAAAAAAAAAAACAGTATCTAGAAACAATGATGGAACTGAATCTAGTTACCGCTCAGACTTTTATAATGAAATAATGAAGGATATGCGCCTTAAGATAATCAATAATATCTTCACCTCGCCCGATGACGTACAGTAGTCGGAGTGCGGAGCTCGAAAGGTCGTATCCCGGTAGGAAACCCGAGAACATTTTATACAACAATATCTTATTTCCCATCGAAGACATTTCCAGACGCAACAACGGTCGTACCGAACCTATGATTCACTTAGAACAATTACGAGGTAATTTTTTTCATCGTTTTTTATTTTCATGTTTGCATCGAAGTATGAAGTGAGCTACAAGTAACGCTGAAACAACAACTTTTGTATTTCTAACTGCTTAGTCACTAGCTATGTTGTCCGCACATCTGCAGTTGCGTCGCTTTCGAGAAACTTTATTCGTGAGTCCACCAAACCGCTCTCTGAAGCACCGAACGAAGCGTGAGATGCGGCTCCAGAGAACTCGTCTTTGAGATAGCCGTGAGCTGACCGCCATGGTGGTTGCATCTCTGGCCGAGGCATTAGTGACGGCTCGTTAAGAGGCTCGCAACAGATATAAAAACTGTGGAGTGTAGCTACTGCTGCTTCTCTAATTCTCGTTTTATGAGATCAGTGACATATAAACGAGTAACCACTCGTCACAGGCGAGGTTTATTGTTTTATATATACACCGATCAATTTCCAGAATGTTTAATTCAGTTTAGAAGGAATCTGGAAAGATACAAAATATCGGTGGCGTAATTTGTCTGTTGTACGTAATGCTAATACTGAACCAGTTTTGACAACATCCGTCATAGATCTTTCCCCTTCTAGCAATTTTGCTATTTTTTCAGAGATTTTTTCTCTCTAGCTTCACATTATTCAACATTTTAAACCTTCTCGTACATTTTCCTCAACAACCCCTCATCATTATTTTTATCTGTTATTTTTTAAGCAAATATTCTCTGCTTATACTATTACGAATCTGATTTATAAGTCTGTTGTCTATCCCCGCAATGCCCTTTCATAGCCCAATTCTCTCGATACCTTTCGTTTCCTTCCTTTTCACTCTATCCAGTTTTATCCATTCCTAAAATTCTATCTCTTCCATTGTTCGATCACATAATACAGCATGTTACACTTGACTATGATCGTATCAGTGATAGTCAACCTATCCCTGCCGTCTATCAATAGACGTTCCAGGTTTCGTTTCCTTTTAAAAAAAATTAATTGAGTAAAATTTTCAAGAGTTTTAATGATATCACTTCACAACTTCAAGGAGCTAGTCTCATTAGTAAATTAAATAATAAAATGTAATTTCACCTGACTTCATCCTTCTACGGTAAGTCATTTTATAAAGATTTATTCTGCTAGACGTAGCGAAAGTCAGACATAAAATATTTGGTAAGTAATTATTATTTGCTTTAACTTGTTGTAACTCTGCTTTATTATCTAATTTTATAAAGTAAAATTACTTACCAACTTTATAAATCACCATTACTGTTGAACCGGTCGGTGGGTGGTTAGAAAACTTTACTACTAACAGAGCTACAAAAGTTGACGATAGGTAAAAAAGGTCGACTACTCCTGTTTTACGTTGTATATTCGATACTTCAGTATGCATAGTCAGTATTAGAGTTGAGTTTCGCGTACTTCATATGAATTGTTTTGTTTGATTCAGAAGTGTAGGTAAACGTAGTTCAGGACCTGCAAGTTACACGGGTACTCTGCCCTCGAAAAATAACGCACAAGCACTCAGAATTGAACACTGGAACTCATTTATGAAGATAAGTCTATCAGAGCTTGCCTTTGATCATACGCCATTCTCCCAGAGAATCAGAAATAAGGATATGAATCTACGTCTCCTTGCGCCATTTCGTTTTCGGAGGATGGGTGTGCAATATTTACCTATTACTTCCCATTAAACGTTCATAGATTTTTCCCTGCTTTAGCTAGATGTAACTTATCCTGGTGGATGAATGTTTAACGCTCGCGTTTTGCATTCGTGAGATCGAGGGTTCATCGAAATGCCGGTTTTCAATGTTTTCTCCGAATCACTCTAAGCTAACACAAAACCATTGCCAAATTCTTAGCCGCTTCTTGCTCCCAGTTCTCTTCCGGCTCTCATCAGCTCGACGAAGAATAACTTGAAAACTCCTTCAAAAATAAAAGAAAAGCTAGGCGCGAAAAATTCTTAAACATGCTCGCACTTTTTACATCCTTGCTAATGTAGCTGTAACAAGTGACCCAGTCTTCCACTACCATCTAAAACAGGAGTGGCCCGCGAGATTCAACACACTTTTACAAAATATATTTATTTAATAATGGCCAAAGTAGTGAAAACCAATGTATTAAAAATTACATTAATTGTGCATCCATATTTTCAAAATTTATTTCATTTATATTTATATATTTTTTATATATCATTTTTTAGTGTTATGTTTCTTTAAAATGTGCGTTTAGTATCATTATTATTATATTATCTATGTTTACATGTAAGAATAATAGTAAACACAATAATAATATGAGAACGAAGGCTTTCACGGCGTATCGATGAAATATAGTCTTCGCGGGTTTTCCGCCGTATATTGTTGAAGAGAGACAACAATATACGGCGGAAAACCCGCGAAGACTATATTTCACAATAATAATAATTCATTATGTTTCAATTTTTCACTCCAAAAAAATGTCTATAGTGGGTCTAAATCTAATAAAGGGATATATAATTTTATATGCGGCCCACGGAGTTATGACGCATTTTCAAAGTGGTCCGCAAGATCATTTGGGTTGGCCACCCCAATCTAAAACGTGCTCAATTTCGCCGTCGTATCATATATATATATATATATATTAGTTTTCTTTTTTGTGACGAGCTATATTTCTTCCTTCATACTTAAAACAAATTCGATAAATGAGTTATCATTTTAGAGATGTAAGTTGTCCGCTTTGGTAACATCATTAATTAAGAAAGGAATCTTTCGAATTTCAACCCGCAAATGGCAAAGTTATGAACAATTAAGGTCACGGGTGAGCAATAGTTCCGAGTCTAGCTGCTAGACTTCGCTGGCGTCGATGAGGAGTTATCTCATACCGCTAGATAGCTACACCACATATCACAGGGCATGGTCGCATTACTGCTAGATATATCAGTAGACGAACAAATAATTGTTGTTACAAAATGCCATAGTTCAGAGCCAAGCTGCTAGGTTCCACTGGCGGAGACAAAGAGTAATCACATTAACGGTAGATCAGAGATATTGATAGACTGTGTGTGTTTTCTAGAATAAGCGCATGTTTTTGTTTTTGTTAGGTGAATATCGCATCATTTCTAATTGCTTCGTAAGACATTGTAACTGTTTTGCTTCATAACTATTACAGTTGATAACATCGCTGTTCATCATATATCTTTCGTGAAATTTTAGCCTGGGCCACGTAGTTAAATCTTATTTAGGTTGCCACGGGCTTAATGTGAAAGAACGGCAGTACATCAAAGCATTCTAGATACAATCTCTTTACAGCTGAGCTTCAGCTGCAGCTACAGACTGCTTCCGAAACACAGATTCACTTTTGTGACGTGGTCGGCCGTTTTCTCGGTTATTGTCAATAATTACTAGCTTCATGGAAAACATTAATTATGTGCTCCTCGCAATTCTAAAAATTGTAAATGGTAAATAGTTGATGAATTTTATTTTCATGTATGCACAGAAACATCGAATATAATTACGAAACATTGAATGATAGTGTGGTTAGCATACCTGAGAGGCCATATTCGCTGACCACACATCATGGCGGTTGTGATTTCATTGTGCTAATTTGGTCACTGGACCGCAGAAGTGATTTTCAATTGTTGTGGCGGTGGTATGTAATTCTGCATACACTGTGGTTAGTCGTGCCATGACACGCGTTACTACCGAAAATTATCATTTGTTGCAGCGTGGTATAAAGCTTTGTAATACGTTTCCCTTGTCTGACGCAGCTGATGTGCTAAATCACGTACACTTCTGCATCAGCAGGTACCAGCTCCGTAGATAACATCTTTTGGAATAATAAAACGCGTAATAACAAAACTGAAATATGCCTAAAGCTCGTGAGCATACGGAGACATTTTTGAGTCCATCATCGAACAGTCGAGATTTTGATTAATGATACCTCTTCTTTGATATCGCTGTAATAAATTGGAGAAACATATTCCAATTTAAAAATAATTTAATAGCGGACTGACGGCTGACTCAGAGCAAGACGAAATGAACTTTCATTCAAGTACCAATTTTTACTTAGCATGGAATTCACAAGTATTATCGGAATTTTCAAACTCGCAGTCAGAAAATGAAATCAACTAACTTAATCCGACCGAACAACTGTATGATATATTACCATGCAATGACTATCCGTTCATTTAGTGGTCGTGACTTGTTACGGTGGATTTTTTATTGTCTTTTATATCTAGCACACTTTAAATCGAGGTCATTAGCGGTTTTGTATAACCGAATCTCTGTTTGGAGAATAAATGTGTGTGACAATAATTGTTGCAACCGAAACTTCATTTATCACTTCTAAATAAGCTGAGAATAAATAAATTCTATTTTCGTTTTGCGTAGCAGTTCATAAGAATTGCGTGCACAAAGAAACCTAAATTTTGGTTCACACTGCTATAATTGAAACCAGGCTTAATAGATAAGTCCATTTTAATTTGTACTAACCAGTCGAACGTTCAAAACACACATCTAAACTGAAAGAATCAAAGCGTCTTCATTCTGTCGGGAGAGCTATTGACAGCGGATTGTGCGACAAGAAGCTAATACGCCTCTCAGTTTTCTTCGCAGATTGGGATGTGGAACGGTGAATGTCTGCTATTAAATGAGAGCGGTTAGTTGAGAGCAAAAAATTGATATTGGTGTCGAGGCCAGATAGGGAATGTCCAATACCAGGATTGGTACTTTGGGACGGAGCAGCAGTCACTTCCTGAGACATCAAAATTTGATTAAATCGAAAATATTGAAGCGTGTTGCCAGATAGAAAAGGTTTTTTTTTGTGGCCACATTCAAGAATAATTTTAACTCCACATTACCGAACCATTCCTTTTGGACAAGTTTTATGACCTTACCATCGATACTATACCCTGTTGACTCCGAACTGACGGCTCAAGGTCATATTCACCTGTCTCCGCTCCTCACCACGCCAATCTTCCGAGCCGACTGTTGTACCCAATGCAGGCAAGTGGCAAATTTCCCCACGTCAAGCGCTTGGTCTTCTTCGGCGGGCCGGTAACGGCCACAGATGTTTTCACTCTCTGACCAGAGGTAACGCTATTAAAGAAACTTACGATTGAAGGTTAAATTTTTTGTTTTTGTAATGGTGGAATATGTTTTAAATTGCAAACCAACAATATAGATAAGTATGTATTTCGTTTAAATAGTAGTTATTAATTACTTTTATTTTATTTATATTCGTTCCGTATAGATGTTTTTCATTACATCCTCTGTCAACAAATGTCGAACAATGAATTGTCACAACACTGAGTTCATACCATAATTTTTGGTAGAGTTAGAAGTTAGTGTTTATTTTATTACGCTTGCGTTAATTTCAGTTTTCTGTGAAATTCCTTATAGTTTTTAGAATCTAAACACAGTATCTGGGCAGTATGAATAATAGAATCTAATCAAATTTTAATCAAATTGAAAAGTGATACCAATGCAGAATTTTTTTTCTCATTGCTTTGCGCCTCGTCGACGGCTAAGGTCATTAGAGGCGAGATGGGACTGGGGACAAGGAACGGGAAGGAATTCGGCCATGGTATTTTTTAAGGAAGCATCCCCGCATTCACCTGGAATTATTTGGAGAAACCATTGAAAACCCAAATCTGGATGCCCGGACGGGGATTCGAACCCGCGTCCTCCCGAATGCGAGGCCAGAACGGTAAACCGTTCACCCACAACTTTCGGACAAAACTCATGTTAGTTATAGAAAGACCTATCGATGTTTAAAAATCCAAATTTGCTTCATCTTCGTACATAATTCTGTCCTTTTTTTTTAAATTAAATCGTCTTAAAACAATATTATGGCCGTGTAGCCTAATTTGCAAATAATACACGTCGTTTAGTTAGCAATCTACTTCCTTACCTCAAGAATAATCACTTAAACTAGATGGCTTGTGCAAAAAATTTCGCGAATGATGCTCGATGAATAGTTGTGGTTTGCAGTAGTATGAAAGAAGAACTGGCTCATTGGTTGCAATCATTTATTTGTCAACTGAAACAGACATGTAGCGAAACATCTTATGAAACAATTAGAAATGATGAAATTTTCACCTTACAGAAACTAAAATACCCAAAAGCTTCTTACTCCGGATTTTATATCTCTGATATATGTGGTGCTGTGGTAATGCAAATCACTGCTATACAGCTTAACTGCCGCATACTCGAGACCTTAGCTGTTCATAATGTAACCAATTACGGACTGAATTTCGAAAAATTCCTTTCTTGGTTAATGACATACCAAAGCGTGGAACTTAATCTCTAAAATTACACATCATTTATCGTGTTAGGTTAATGATGAAGGGATCGAGGGTGCTCGGTGAGCGTTTAACGTTCTGGCCTCACATTCGGGAGGACGTCGGTTCGAATCCTCCTCCGGGCATACAGATTTGGTTTTCCATGGTTTCCCCTAATCACTTCAGGTAAATGCCGGGATGCTTCCTTCAAAAGACCATAGCCGAATTCATTCCCGTTCCTAGTCCCCAGTCCCTTCTAGTGATCTCGACGTCGACGAGGCGTAAAGCCATTAGTAAAAAAAAAGGTATGAAGGGAAAAAGATGGCTTATCACAAAAAAACGTCTTTCAGAAATTGTGTGTATAGTCATGAAATTAATTTTTGAACTAGCTATTAGTAAATGTAACTAATCAACAGACTTACAAAAAGATTTTTCAACCATATTTACAAGAGTAAGAAGGGCAATCAGTGGATTCAAGAAGTAAGGAAAGACATGATTCAGATCGGAATAACAGAAGATTTAATACAAGATAGAGCAACTTTTAGGAGACTGATCCGAAATTTAATGGTTTCCAGGAGACGCAAAAGAGGAAATATGGTAACATATGGACGGAAGAAAGGAGGAAACAGCAAAGTGAGATGATGAAGAACTATTGGAAGTCAAGAAAAGAAGGACTGAAATGAATGCACGGGATTACTTTTCGCGGTCCTTAGATGGCCGATATCGAAGAGAAGAAGAAATTTAACTAATATCGAAATAATAGCTTTTCCATATCTCTGGATTGTGGTGCTGATGTGACCACTCCTATGCAGCTTAACTACCGCATACTCGAGACATTGATCGTTCATATTTTTTTCATTTACGGATTAAATTTTGAAAAATTCCTTTCTTAGTTAATGATATACCAAAGCGTGGAACTTAATATTTAAAATTATACATCAGTTATCGATTTTGGTTAAGTATGAAGGGAGAAAGATGTATCGTCACCAAAAAATAAAAAAAAAATACTCTAAAGAAATCTATACTAATATTATAAATGCAAAATACGTCTCTGTAATGCGAAACGACAATGAGGCCTGGTAGCGTAGTGGATAAGGTGCTTGCTTCCCAAGAAATTTCCCGTGAGGCTTCGGGTTCACACCCCGTTAAGAGCAAAATTTTTTAAGAATTGTTTTTCATAGTTTGAGCCTAGCCTAGGATTTTGTAGTAATGATACCATGTTGAAATGTAGGTCCCATAAATTCAGGGTTGGAATGCGTGACAAATCGTAGGCGGTAGAACAGTGTCTTAAGCGTTTACTTTATTCACGGTATACTCGTTCCACAGGCAGTTTTGTGTGTGATCTAAACTAATAATGTTAAATATGCGAAAGTAAGTTTCCGTCTTTTTGTTACATTTTGACGACTATAGGGGTTCACCGATGACAAGGAATTACTTCGTATCTTTAGGAAGGAAATAGGATACTTTTTACCGGTATGAATAACAGTTTTAATCATGAGACAGGTTCGACGGTAGAATGGTACATCCATGACGTTCCCGTCATATTATGCCGACTCGGTGTTGTTTGGGACGTATCTTAGGTAACTTTCAGCTTTGAGTATCCAGTTCTAGCAATTAAATTCTAAGTCCACGCGTACGAAGTTGCGGGTAACAGCTAGTAATATATCTGATGGTGAAATTTGTTTTTGAACCAGCTATCAGTGAATGTAGCTACTGTCGGAATAATATATTTTACTGGTATCGCTGGCCGGAGCAGTTCTAGCTGCAGGTATTTCTCCGTTCCAACCTGAATGGCCGATCCTCGCAGGGGCAATCGTCGACCTGAATAGAAATCCGCTGAGCGCGAACAAAGGAAGAGCCAAAACAGCGAAACAGCAGTAATTCGGCTTCGACCGCCATATCGATAACTGCTGAGGTCGACTGACTCACCGAGATGGTTATTAAAACCGAGCGCAGCCCGCAGTGTATCAATTACCGTGGGATTATCCTGCCGCAGGCACTGCTCATGAAAATCGTTTCCCTTGTTGCTCCGTGATTTATCCGTCCTCTCGCCTAAGTTATGCAAATAGACGGCACAGGCTGGAGTATCTATCTGTCAGGCCCCAGAGCCATCTCCTATTCCCCCCGCGTCGGCCCGCCGCCATTGTCTTTCTCCAAAACAATTTACCAGTCTTTGTTCACGCGCTTATCTCCTACTGCATCTTCCCTTCTCTATTTGTCATTCCGACTGTTACGCACATTATGTATTATTTATGGTGTCCGTATTCTTATTTGTACGTACAGTTTCCCTAATGCTATTTGAAATATGCTCGGTTTCTTTAAGAGCGGATTTATCTACTTGTTAAGTGCTTTGTACAGAATGGGGAAGATGAACGATTAGGTCCATTCGTCATATAATCTGTACATATGGCTTCACACCGCATTACGGCAATCCAAAATTAGCTTTTCCCATTCTTGTTAGTTTTTTTTTGTTTGTTAAGATTTCGTGACTCGTCAACGTCTAGATCATTAGAGACACGGGAGGTTAGAGGCTGTAGCAGTCATACCTCACGCACATATATTAATAATTATAAATATAAAATAATGTTATGAGAATTTATTTTTTCCTATATGTTTCTTCATTATAATCGGAAAAGGCCTGGGTACAAGGAACGGGAAGGAAATCGGCTACGGCCTTTTAATGTAACCATCCTGACATTCGGGTGTAGTGATTTGGGTAAACCATGGAAAACCCAAATCTGACTGACCAAACGAGGATTCGAACCCGGGTGATCCCGATTGCGAGGCCAGAGGATTATCGTTCACCCACCACGCTTTGTGTGTGAGAAACTTTCCCGGCGTACATCTGCTGAAAATTCATCTCAGGGGTGCAGCTGGATAAATTCTGCCCTACACATTAAGGGTATCGGAAATAAGTTTTTCTACCGCAACTTGTTGGGTGTTTTTAGAACTAAGATTTTTTAAAAGGATTTTTCGATGAAAAATAAATTTTCGACCGTATTTGTTGCCGGGTCTATGTCAAAACACTATTTCCTAGAAGCTAAGATACGCCTCATATCTGCCATATCGATAATTTAAACAACAAATAAGAATTTAGATACTTACCACTACTATAGTTTACGCCTTGCGAGCAAACAACAAAAATTTATTGTGCGTTCATTTTGCTTATACTTGTACTAATACTATTTTATTGAAAATGCTGTTAATTCAGAGAGGATTGCACCCTCCATACTGGGATAGGTCTTACTCACAATAAATGTGATTGGAACTTACAGACTGCAGTAGCGTGCGAGCGGAAACGTGTAGCGGCGTTAGTTGGGTGATGAGCCGAGTCCGCCAACTAACCTCTAAATATACCAGTCTTTGCTTTTCTGCCACACTCAACTGCCATCTGACTTCACACATCTATATCTGTTAAGATTACAACACTACGGAACTCTAAATACTCCGGACCAGACTCGCAATTTGCTCTGTTTTCAAAACGATGTCATGTGCCAGATGTGCCGGGAATCGCATCCTAGTAAACTGGGGTCGTCAATGATACTGAATGTGATCTCTCTTGTCGCCGTTATATACTTTTCAGTAGAACCTTTAAAAGATGGAACACGCTAACGCATGGTTCCGACCGTATGATCCAGGAAGGGCATCAATTCCCGGGTTCTTGTGCACGATCATGCTGTAAGGCGGACAGTGGTACGCCCGAGCACATTAGGATGTTCAACTCTTGTAGTGGCGCTGCCGCATCCACGCGTCTCCCCGCGGGCAACACCTTTCTAGCTGCAGAGAGCGCTTTCTCTTCGGATAACGTCCATCCCTGCTGTAATGGCGGGTAGTTATTCTGTGATCCAGTTCTGCGACGGAGGCATAGTGACGTGATAAATATTTAGTGTCGACGGGTGGCGGATAAAGGTTTCGATCCAGGTTGCAATTAACATGCCTTCCAGGTCGGCAGACCAGCATATACTCCTTAGTCAAAGGCTGTATATCTTTGACAGAAGATAGGAGCCAGAACTCCTCAGAACGAAAAGACATCGGGTAGACAAATGGAGACGGCTGGCTTATTCGGAGATGTTTGAGATACTTGAATGGGTGTCTGTAGTGGGAACCATAGCGACAGCGAAACGTTGTGTCGCTGGAACAGGCGTTTCACACTCTACAACGATGACCAGTCTATTGCGTACAGCGTCCTGTAATGTATTTGGCTGCGCTCCAACCTATGAATGAATGTAAGTTCGTGGTATTGCACAAGAGTAGGACACAAGGGGAACTGTATGGTTTTTTGGTAAGCTCCTCTTGTTCCGTCCAGATTATGCTCATACTCCTACAGCAGTCGTGTACCAACATCTCCTCTACGTGTTGCATTGGCTGATAGTCATTAGGACAATGTGTGATTCTAACTGGTCCTGCTACGCCAGTTCATCTAAAGCTTAGCCGCTAGTACATAACTGCATATAGGTTGCATTCTCCACTGCGAGTAAAACACTACAAGTACACTTTACTCCGCCGCGTCATGCTTGTTGTGACATTGACTCAAATAAGAATTGTAACTTGTGCATGCAACTATTTTTATTAGCTTAAATCCGCATTAGAAATCAAGTTAGTATAGGTTGAGAACTATTGTTTTTTATGTAGAAAATAACGAAGCCTTGTTCACCTGTTAAAGTAGTTATTGCTAGTTTCTGAACTACAAATTTGCATATTTTTGTATGAGTTTCCTGTTTTGTAGTAGTTACTGCGCCCGTAAAGTTTTCTTATACGAAGTAATTCAGGAATATTGAATATTCAGGAATGTATAATAATATAAGTTTATATTATTGAGAATTCACAAATATACGGCTTTAAAATTAATTTAAGCTTCTGATTACATTTTTTTATCAATTTTTTAAAGAAAATTTTGTTTCTCAGTGGTTTTACTCTTTCCGTTTTTATTACACTAGGTCAGACGTTGTCAACCTTTTTTACCTGCCGCCCACTTTTTTTCTGTTAATAGTAAAAATTTCTAACCGTTCACCGGTTCCACAGTAATGACGATTTATAAAGTAAGGAAGTCGGGAAATAACTTTACTGTATAAATTTATAAAGCATAGTTGCAGCAAGTTAAATCAAATAATAATAATTGCTTGCCAAATACTTTGTCTTGACTTTCGCTATGTTTGGCGGAATAAATCTTTATAAAATGACTTGCTGTAGTTGAATCTATCTTTTTATTTATATAAATTTATTTATATTTTACTTCCATAGAAGCATGAAGTCTAGTTAAATTTAATTTATTAATAAGATTAGCTTCTTCAAGCTGCGAGATTTCATAATTAAAACTCGTTATTTATTTTTAAAGTAAATTAACTAAAAGAAAGTGTTTCGGGTATCTGACAAAATCCCTACATCCCACCATGAAACCAGGAACGCCCACTATTAGGCGTTAGGTATGTGTTTGACTACCACTGCACTAAGTAGATATTTTTGTACATATTAATCTCTAATGAATCGTGGTGTGACGCAAAATATCAGGTATGCAACCACTTGATGTAGAAAAGGCTAAAATAAAAGAAAAACCGCATTTACATTGTCACATCGATTACCTTGCTGAATTCATTGAAGTGTGTTTAATTTATCACTGGAGAACTCTGAAGTTAGTTTCAGAAGAGACGTCTTGTTTGTTTTACCAGTATTTGTATGCTGCAAAATTTATTGATGTTTTCATCGCAATTAAATTGCTGTATTTAACATGACCAGAAATTCATTATGTTTCCTTTTAATCTGCTATTTGTTCAGTTGTGATTTTCCATTCAGAGCCTCACTGAAACCTCCACAACGGCGATAACTACACACGGATTTAAAGCTACCGATCCTCCGAACTGTCTTTCATGGTCACCAGTGAAAGTACTTCTATACGTACTCTGTTGTTTATGCCAGATCCGAAACACGTGCGTCGTGCTCGTATTAGTTTTTATAATTCCATTTCACAAAACCGCTGTCCCCGTTTCAAAGTAAAAGCGAGTCGTTTGTGGGATGTAATTTGCTCATTCAGAGAGCCGGCCACACTGGACTATAGGCTCTTATAAACAGAGTTATTGAGAGAGAGTCTAATTCAGTTTCCGAGCTGGAATTCGCGGTTTCAATTTATGTGGCTTTGTCGACTCGAAACGAATGGATCACACGAATGTTCCTCAGCTCTCTCAATGAGAATTCGCTCTCCGCCAGATCCGAAAGCTTAAAACTTTGTTGACTCTACGTGTTTTCACGGGTCTAGAATAGTTCCAGTTTTTATGGTCAAAGATTATGATAGGTTAACCTGATTTCAACAAATACGAAATTAACCTGTGTTTCACGCTTAGGGCGAATAAAATCTCTAGAGCTTGAACTCAGAAGTATTAATAGACGTAGGTATTAAACACAGACAGGGACGATCGTACTATCGTATAATTGTTAGGTCATAGACTCTAACTTGTTGAAATACGAACTTGAATTTAATTTGACGCTTAAGTTCAATCTGCAAAATTTGAAGAATTCATGTTTGTTTCGAAAGCACCACTTTGTTTTGTATTGATGCTGGACAAACATTCATATTGTAATTTTTGGTCATAGTGTCTGTCACGACTAGAAAACTTAATACAGATTCCAGATTATTAAACAGTTGAGCATCTCCGAAGAAATAAATTCGGTAACATATCTGACCTAATTGCCACTTTAAACAACCTAATAACTAACGTTCAGGGAACATGAACAATTATCATTAACGAAAGTGGTCAATAAAATACATAACAAATCAAATAAATCGTTGTGAATAAACTTCGGTCAAGCAACAACATTCGCGAAAGTTTTAACTAAATTGAAATTTATCCTAAGCCGGAATGAAAATTGGCATTCGTAGTTACAGCAGAGACCATGAGTAATTTAATTTTTTAAAGTTTTTTTTTTTTTAAGTTGCTTTCATTAGCAACATGTGGCTGAAAAGCAGATCCACGTTTTTTCAGACGTAAAGCTTATCGATATTTTTTAAGTTTGAAAGGCTACGAAAAGCAAACTTAATGAATGTATCTCCGGTCGCTGTTTTGCAAGCGAAGGCTGACACGTGACACCGTTCTCCAGCCAATAGTTATCGAGGTGAGTGAATGAATGATCTTAGGAAATCATATAGTAGACTAGTGTAAGCCCATTGCGGTGTGTTGGCTACGGTCACGGGCCTAGAATAGTTTCGATTTTTTAGCGACAGACGTCATGACAGGTTTACCTATTCGGGCAAAAATGCGAAGTCGACCTGCGTTTCACGATAAGAGTTCCCTCTGAAAACTTTGAATAAAATGTCTTTAGTCTGAAGGAACGTAGCAATAATAATAGAAGTATTAAACACGGAAAGAGAGGATGTCGCCAAATACCTATAAATGGCAGAGCAAATAATATAAGTGACCCGGCGACGTTGAACAAGCACCCAACGTGAAAAACGAAGAAAACTCTGTTAAAAAAATCACCAACATTTTTAATTTTAATAGCTTTAACATGAATTTTAATGTAACTAATTTCTGACATCCGATATAAATATCTAATGATGACCGAACAGCGTGTCATTGAAAAATGGCAACGACGGGAAGGACTTCATTGAATCGTTAAGTACAATTTTATTCCACGTTTATTCATCCAAAAAATTTTGCCTTATTTTTAAATAATTAAATGCTAAGAAAAGCAGATTTAATTAATGTATTCTGGCAGTTCATTTCATCATAACCGTTTAGCTATTAAACTGTGCTTATAACCCCTAATTTCCAGTAATATCTCTGGTCGCTGTTAATTTGCGAGTGAATACCGGCGCGTGACGTCACCGTTCTCCAGCCGATAACTGTCGAGTTTACGAAATTATAAAACAGTGATTATAGGTTGTTTTCCATTATATTGCCCGAGAGATTCAAGTCCTATTAGGTGCACCAATGATATTGTCATTTACTTCCGATTTCTGGCGTTTGTTTCCAACTGTCAGCTGTTTTTAGGCCTGTATTAAAACCAGACTAACGAAACACCATGGTTGTTTTCTTACCGTATTTCACTGTCAAGCGGTTAACTACAAAGTCACGGTGCACTGAAGATTAGAATTTCTATGCAATCAACTTCTCTCGTGGCAGCCCTAACCTAACCTGGTAATGCTATCGTGTTAATGAGACCTACGTGGAATATCAAGCACGGAGCGTTGCAGCATACTTCACATGAACAAAGCAGAGATTTTCGATAGTTTTAAAACACTTTAAAGATCTCATAAATTACTGTTCTTTTAACAAAAAAATGCCTTAGGCGTTGTCAATGTTGTTAGAGATGAGAGAGAATTAAGAGCAAGGTATTGGGAAGGAAATTGGCCATGGGGGTTTGAAGGAATCAACCCGGTAAGTCCGTCTGAGAACGGGATTCGAACCCGTGACATCTCGATTTTCAGTTAGGGGAATCGAGTCACCGGACCACTCTTTTTTTTTCTTCTTCTTCTTCTTCGTCTTCTACAGGCTTCTTCTTCTTATACGAAGTTCGATGTTTACAGTTTCCACTAAGTTGTATCGTTGTTAGCGTCCTCGTAATAATTTAGCTATAGGCCTTTTGACTGCTAATAACTCGCTATTATGAAATACTGTTGATTAAAATTTTTGCCCATGAGAGTTGCCATAAATCATTTACGCTTATTAATTACCTTCACTGTTTATCACGTTTACAGCAAGTCTTGTGCCATGTATCGGTTCACTTAAATTTACGGATTGAGGTAATTTTACTCGATTGCCACGGATATATTTCCAAAAGAAGTTCCTGAAAATGATAGATAATTATTCAAACAACCAGGAAAACAGTTTATTATTTTAACATACACTTTTTTATTTGCTTTTTGTCATAGATATGACCAACCAACGAATGTACACATTTAAGAAGATTTTTAGATTTCTATAAGATTAACTTCACTACAAAACAGTTTTACGTCACAGCAGTTTTAAACACGCAAAATTCTTGGTATATTAACGGTCAAATACATCCGCTATTAGATCGCAACGTTTCAAACTACTTAAAACTGTAGCTTCATCTGAAATAATATGTAGCTTCAAATATAGTTTGTCCTAGTTGAAGTGTGAAGCCTCCAATTGTTTCGCAGTATTTCTCCGCTTTCGTCACTAGACATACCCCGGGCTTGTCACTGGAGACATCCATTTTACTCACGATTTAAAGACTTAATATTCCACGTTTGCAGTTTCTTCTCTTTATAACTATTTACTTGAAGAGTAATATAGATTTAGGTCACGAAACTACGATGCGGTGCCAGATACAAATAATTCGCCTTCAACTCGCTGATAATTGTAAAATGATTGTTGGAGACTGTAAGAGTCATTGCATTGCTATGTGCTTAGCATGGATTCGTCGGTATATTGATCGTGTGAAGTGATAAAAATGAAAACTTGAATTATCATAACGAAATAATAATATTTATACATAGTTACCTGATTTAATGGACCGAATGTTTTTATAGCAATTAGTACAAAATGATAAGTGACAATTTTCTGATTAAAAAAGAAAATTGGCGAATCAGAGAATTTAGAATACCGCTCTACAAGATCGATCACTAAAAAGTTGTGATGACTGTTAAATGAATGGCATCAAACAATTACTGAGCGTGGTAGGTGAGTGGTTAACGCTCTGGCCTCGCATTCGGGAGGCCCCCGGTTCGAATCCCCGTCCGGGCATCCAGGTTTCGGTTTCTTATGATTTCCCCAAGTCACTCCAGTCGAATTCAATAGACCATGGTCGAATTCCTTCCCGTTCCTTGTCCCCCAGTCCCAGCGCGCCTCTAATGACCTCGACGTCGACGAGGTGTAAAACCATAGGAGAAAAAATCAAACAATTAAAATATTGCTGAAATAAAATTGGGAAGCTTTCTTAAGCTAGCTGAACACATTTACCTGTTTTGTTAGGGTTATTCTCAATATATCATTACAACCAAATAGTCTATACGAAGCAGAGCCCCAGGAGAAAAAAAAAAGAAAAAAGTGAACTATTATGTTTTTCCCGGCCAAAGTAAATATATATATATATATATATATATATATATATATATATATATATATATATATATATATATATATATATATTTAGAGTCATGCTACTCCCTTGTCCGATGTTGTAACAGTTTCCAGTGTACTCTTTGGAAAGGAGACAATTTTTCCGCTACATTGACCACCGCTCTTAATGGATGAAGTAGTGCAGTAGCTATTGTGTGCAATAAACTAATTTACCCTCCATAAATACCAAATTACGTACCAAAAAGGGTCACAGTCTACAGCGCGGAGGGTCTTCGCCGTAGAATTTAACCTATTACCTTGAGGCGTCTCCCTTGAAAACAAATCTTGTCACGTGCCAAGGATAAAGACGTCAGTCATGTTCCCGCCATTAAACAGCTCTTAAAAGCTGGGCTGTTGGACCGGAAGATTACTTCCCGCGTGGAGACTCCGGACTCATCAAACAGCGCAGTCAGACTGAGGGGAGCGGTCCTAAAATCTGGACCCCGCCGAGACTTGATGAGCGGCCGGCCACCTGGCTTTACGAGTCACCCTTTACTGCAGATTACGCGCGCTCGTACATTAGCTGGTCAGGGTCCCTTAACATGGAGTGGGCCAGCTCTGTTCAACACGAACACAGAGTTCTGTATGAAACACGCAGTTTCTTTCTAACTGTGAGAATTCACTGTTTCTTTGCGAACTGCTGCAGCATAGTCCTCACGTGTGTTCCGAGCCGGATAATTTGCCAAAACCTTACGTTTCGACTGCAACTTGTTCTACGGGATACCAAGGCATTTACTGTAATAGCTTAGGCTTTTCCCTTTATTGCTAGTCACTATTGCATTGGCCTTGTTTTCACATTTTTTTTCGCTTTGGTGTGAGATATCCTCACCATGGACGCTCATATATATATATATATATATATATATATATATATATATATATATATATATATATATATATATATATGTGTGTGTGTGTGTGTGTGTGTGTGTGTGTGTGTGTGTGATTGTTTACGGGCTGTGCTTGTTCACATGAAGTAGGCCAGGTCGCTACTTGGTTTGGATTAGGGATGTAACAGAGCTCCGCATCCGAAAGTTCGGAACTTTCGCGCGAAATTCTACCTCCGCTTCCACATCCGCAATTTTTAATGCGGATGTGTAATGGAGAATTTGTTTACATTGCAATGTATATAATTCTTTTCTCTTTATATGATACTAGCTGATACCCGCGACTTTCAACGCGTGGATTAAGAATTTCTTTGCCAGAATTGAATATAGAAAGTTGTTGGTAACGAAGGATTGGTCCCAAACAATACCGAGTTGGCATAATATGACAAGAAAGCGATCACTATATCATTCTACCGTCGAACCTGTCTCTTGAAGAGAATCAATTTCCAACATATTTCTGTCTCCATTCGATAAGTTCTCAAAATTTCGTGACTACAACTGTTAATCATACCTGTGCCCTTCCTACAACTTTTCTTGTCAAATTCCATCAATATCGATAGGGACCGTGCACAAACTACGTGGCTCGGTCTAAGGGGTGGAGGGGGGGGGGTAAACTGGAAGGCTAGGCTACGCTGGGCTACGTGGGGGGAGGGGGGGTTCCAAGCCAGATCACGTAGCTTTCCTTTCATAACATTTTTCACAGTTAAAATGAGGAACTGAACTCACAATAGCATGCTGAATATTTATTTCGCCAGTTAATTATCTCCGTATGTAATTAACAATAGTCTGAGAAGAGAAAACAGTACAAACTGTCTTATGGAATCGAAAGGGAAAAAAGCTACATGCTACGTGGGGGGGGGGGGGGAGGCAAAAGCCACGTAGGGCTACGTGGGAGGGAGGGGGGGTCCACAGGAGACCAAAATGGAGCTACGTGGTTTATGCACGCTCCCATATAGCCATTTCAATCCAAATAACCGAAGGTCCAGGCGTGACACTTACGATCAAAAACAATTTTTAAAAATCTTTGCCTGCACGGAGATTTGAACCGGAGACCACGATCCAAACAGCAGTAAGCAAGCGCTTTCAACCTTGAGCTACCAGACCGCTATATGGAAAGAAAGTACAGAGACCTAGAAATCCTACGCGTCTGTCTATCGCCGTTCAGTAATTTTTCGAAATTATAAGACAACATGTATTACTTATACAGAAAATTTTTCAACTAAATGTAGACAGTAATTTTCTCCTTGTTTCAAAGGATAAACTTTCATCGAAATTGGATGAAAACTGTGAATTTGTATGAATAACAAATAAACAAACAAACATACATACATTCATCTTTATACAGGGTGTTACAAAAAGGTACGGCCAAACTTTCAGGAAACATTCCTCACACACAAACAAAGAAAATATGTTATGTGGACATGTGTCCGGAAACGCTTACTTTCCATGTTAGAGCTCATTTTATTACTTCTCTTCAAATCACATTAAACATGGAATGGAAACACACAGCAACAGAACGTACCAGCGTGACTTCAAACACTTTGTTACAGGAAATGTTCAAAATGTCCTCCGTTAGCGAGGATACATGCATCCACCCTCCGTCGCATGGAATCCCTGATGTGCTGATGCAGCCCTGGAGAATGACGTATTGTATCACAGCCGTCCACAATATGAGCTCTAACATGGAAAGTAAGCGTTTCCGGACACATGTCCACATAACATATTTTCTTTATTTGTGTGTGAGGAATGTTTCCTGAAAGTTTCGCCGTACCTTTTTGTTACACCCTGTATATATAGATTCGGCCCATCGTCTGTTAGCTAATAACACCGTGGTCGTTTTTTCTTACGATTTTGCAATCAATGTAACAATGAACTGTACGGTGTTATTACCTAAGCGACGAATTTACAGGTTTGAACTTGCATGTAAGGTAAAGCGACCTATTCACGGTCCAACTTATACGACTACCGTAGGATGCGCTCACCCCTTCACGCTACTGGAAGGAGTCCACCAAAATGTTGCAGCAATCCTTCCCACTCGTACTTTCTACCGACACACCAGTGTCCCTATCGCACACATCCAATCATGATCCAACGGCATAGCTTGTTGGATGGCAGGGCCGTGTGTTGGTTGCATGATAGTCCAACAACATCCAACGCTTGCTACATCTCATCCTGTAACCCCTTTCACGGCCCATTCAAGAGTCCTTTATAGGGAAATCGGATCATCGTAGGTCCTACAAGTTGGACTGTGGATGGTCGGCTAGAGCGGTGGAAAGGTGGATGGCTGGCACGAGATGTGCAGTGGCGTCGTCTTGTGCTTGACGCTTGAATTAGTAGAGCCACGAACTCCTCAAAGTTCGTATGACAAAGATTGTTTTTCTGACACGTACATAATTATAAAAATTTTAATTCACTTATGGAATCATCCCACGTTTTTTGTTGATGAAAGTGATGGCAAAAAAATCAACCAATAATGCTGTACTATTCGGAAATAGACTCTGTTTATAAAAAAATGTAGAATTTGTGGTAAAAAATATGTTTATTTATTTTGATAAAATATTAAAATGCATATAATTATAAATCTATTTTTCCACCTCCGCACTAGCGGATGTCAAGCCCTAAATATCCGTAAAGATGACCTCCGTTACTTACAACCTTAGTTTACATTCCACGCTAAGCTGTTGGTACCAGAGGAAAGGAACTGGCGGTCTTACCTCTGGCTTAGTATGCCTCCTTCGGGAGAATCCAACAAAAAGCTGTGCATTAAGTTAACTTTTTATACAGATATTCAGTCATGGATGCACATTATGTCCATACGATAGCCGCAATTCCCCGCGTTTTTCACCAAATTATTTGAGGTGAATCTTTTTGATCACGACAGGTGGATAAATATTAATATCCAAAATAACCGGAGCATATTTTAAGTCAAATGCGAAACTTTCAAATAATGAAAATTCCATCCAAATGCCTCATACAATATATATTACCTAAAAAAAAAGACGTGTTTAATGCCAAAAACAACAAATAGCAGCACAAAAATAATTTGCGTTACTGTTGTTACGAATTTTATGATAATTGGATTGTTATATATAATTTTTTGTGCAATCTATGGCCTCCAATGTATTAAGAATCTTTGGTGTGCAACTGAACACGTTATGAACAGCTTATTATGTAATTTCTTGTTTTGGTGCCAGATCAAATTTTGTAAACTTAAAGCTAGACCATAACCTTTCAAATTCTATCAAAATTGGTTTGGTAGTATTTGCCTGATGCAATTTCAGACGAACAGACAAATAGAGTCCGCTACAGATTACCTTAATATTAAGGTTCTAGAGTATAGAGTCAGATATAAGTATTCTGCCAAGCTGGAAAAACAGACTTCGACCTACACTGAGAATTATAACTGAAGTCCTGCTGACGGGTAGTAAATTTAAGCTCGTATTACGTAGACCGTGAATGAACGGCTTGTGAAAATGCGTTAAACCCTTTGCAGATAATTGTAATTTTACCTGCCATAATGGTTTGTTAATGTTTTCAGAAAAGACTGTACCTGCCATGTTAGCATGTTATTATCTTTATTTCTTAAGAAGTACGTCCTTCCATTGAGGTCAACGTTATTTCCTTTTTATTATTGCAATGAGGAGAGCGACTCACAACTTTTATGACAGCTTCAAGACGACAACTAGTCGGGAATGAATTTTTTGAGCGAGCATTCAGATATATTCTTGTGTTCATTCGACCAGACATAAAACCAGTAGATATTATCAGCACTACTTAACAAGAAAGGAATTTTATTTTAAAAATTTCCCTTGAAGTGAAGTAACCATGTCGAATAAATATTTAAAAATAAATAAATAAAAGAATCTGTTTTTCATCACTTTTTTAAGTTTCCTTTGAAACATAGCATAAAATTTTATATAACTAATAACATAGCTCGTAGATATCAAATTATTTCAGAAGTTTATGTTTATTCAAAACAGATTTTCATATAGGAATTACCGTAAATTGAAAGAATTACTGTTCCATCAGCGGAACCGGTTATAAAAAGGTATTGGCTCAAAGTTTTTTTTTTTTTTGGCAATTTTCGGTAATAAGTGTGTGCCTAAATAAAAATGATTCTCTCGAACTTGGAAGCATCAATGTCATTCTATAAACACGTTTGAATTTGTATGGAATAATTATATTTTTGGTTAATTTTTTAATTAATTTTGGCTGTAAAATGAACTCTGATATCCAGCTAGGAATTAAGTAGGTGTTATACACATAGCAGGAGAGATACATATCGGAAACTGTACTATATTTATTAACAAGTAGTGTAAGCCCGTGACAGTTTTTTGCGTATCGTCACGGGTCTGGAGTAGTTCCAGTTTTTAGGGCCAAAGATTGATAGGTTTACCTGATCTGGCCAAATACGAATTTTAACTGTGCTTCACCCTGACGGTGAATTAAGTCTCTTGAGTTTGAAGAACTCACAAGTATTAATAGACGTATTAAACACGGACAGAGACCATCGTGTTTCAAAGGTTATGGTTGCTGAAATACAAACTTGACTTGTGTTTGACTATAAAAGTTCACTCTGAAACATTCGGAGAATTTCTGTTTAAAGGGAGTGTGCAATTGCTCCAAAAACATCACGTTCCTTTGACTGCAGCTGTGCAAACATTCTTAATGTAATCTTTGGTCATAGTGTCTGTAATGACCAGATAACTTAATACAGATTCCAGATTATTAAATAGATAAGCAACACCGAAGAGATGAATTGCCAGAATACTCGATTCGCTAACATATTTGGCCTGATGTCTAATTTAAATAATGTAATAACTCACGTACAGCGAACATAAACAATGACCACAAACTGAAGTTGTCCGTAAAATACGTAAAAGCAAATAAACCGTAAAGTTTGGTCAAGCAGAAACATTAGCGAAAGTTTTATTTAAATTGCAACTTCGTCTAGGCCGGAATGACAATTTGCATTGCATTCGTGGTTACAGCAGAGACCATGAACCTTTTAAGTTTTTTAAAGGATCTTTATGTTACTTTCATGTTACTGATAAGTATTCGCAGATCCACGTTCCTTCAACCTTAAAGTTTTTCCATATCTTTTTAACAATGAAATGCTACGAAAAGCAAACTTTATGAATGTAGTGTGGCAATTAATTTCATAGAAGTTCATAAGCTATTAAACTCTGCACTTCAAAACTCTAATTTCAAAAATATCTCTGGTAGCTGTTAATTTGCAGAGTGAAGGCCGAATCTTGACGTCACTGCTCACCGGCCAGTAGCTACCGAGGTGAGTGAGTGAGTGCCTGAACTTAGGAAATTATTTAACAGATTAAACAAATGGAAGTTGCGGCTTCTTGCTCTGCTGTATACCATATAAAAGTTATCAATAGGAATTATGATCTTACTCCTAGAAAATTTTGATGCAGTTTTAATTTTGGGCAGAATATTTTGATGCGGATACCAAGACCAGCGGGTGAGCGGACATTCTGGAGAACGGGGGTTCCAACCTCGGTTCTACCATCCTGATCTAATTGTGCGATGATTTCCCGAAATCACCTCAGGTGGATTCTGGGGCAGCACCTTCGGAAAGGCCACGGTGAATTGTGCCCCCTCCCCTTTTGAATCGGCGAGGCGTAGAGCGTTATTTAAAAAAAAATATAAGTGGGTATTTACCGCCTGTTGAATACGAAGTCAGTAATAGCCTGTTGATGAGACTGGAAGAGGAATAAAGTCGACCTGTATGGTGAAACGATCCCTACAATCGGCTGGAGTGATTTATAGAGAAACCATCAAAACAGAAATCTATGTTGCCGGGTATTGAACCGTCATCCTCCTTAGAACCAGATGGAGAAAAGAAATTGAGTGTTGTGGCGATATGTTGAAAATCACTGAATGTGTATATCAGAGTACTCCTCAGTGGAAACCAAACAGCAGCAGTGGGACCGCAATACTCTTTGACGTGACGCCCGGCTGCCACGCGGGTGATGCATTGCCCGCGAGGTGTCTGTCACCGCTGCGAGTGGTGTCCGCCGATCCAGTAATCAGACCCGTCCGTCCTGATTAACGACCAAGAAGCCAGCTGATGGACTCCGGCGCCGCTAACCAGATCCACCAATCAACGCCGCCCGATCTGCGCAGCCAGAGACAGCCCTGAAAAATGGCGGCCAGAGCAGTAAATCCAGCGCCTCCTTAATGGCTCTGTTACCGGCTGCACTAAATTACACGGGCTGGCTCGACAGGGGTGGAAGCGGGCTTTACTAGAGTCTGTTGCAGCGTCTACCTATAGCCCTGTCGCTTTTCCCCGGGAGCGAAATTCATTCGTTTAAGAACTAAGTACTATAGTCTGTTCATTTCCACCAGGTGGCTCAAGGTCACTCAGCTTTAATCTCTCCTAGCAGCTCTATGTGCACAGGAGGATGATACTATTGCCTGCGCGTATACGTGCTTCGTAAACCGTCATCGAGCTGCTCTAAAGTATAGGCAACATGAGCAGAGCCATGAGTTGAGGCGCGGGCAAGGGGCACATGACCTTGAACAGCTAATTCGGAGTGAACGCACTATAATATCTTGCAGACTTACAACTTAGCTGCCGAGGACTAAAAATGTAATTGACTGACAAGGACTTTTTTAAAAAAATAAAAGAACAAGTCTAAACACTAACAAGTCATAGTTAGCGATCTTGGCCCAAAAATATTTGGTTACAAGAAATATTATGTGTAGAAACATGCGAATGGATAAAAGATTTTCTAAATGGTCGATCGCAGTATGTCGTTGTTGAAGGAGAAAGTTCTTCTAATCTAAATGTTACATCAGGTGTACCTCAAGGAAGTGTAATAGGACCACTTCTTTTCTTAATTTTTATAAACGATCTCGGAGACAAAGTGAAAAGCCTTTTTAGATTGTTTGCTGATGATGCAGTTATTTATAGGGAAGTAAGGAATTTGGCCGATTGTTCAGCAATTCAGCGTGATCTGGATGTTATTTTGGCATGGTGCACTGAGTGGCAACTCACACTAAATTGTAAAAAGTGTGAGACAATGAGCATAACTAACAAAAAGAATCCGATTGTTCAGAAATATGAGGTAAAAAGTTCAGTTATTGGTATGGTCGATTCTATGAAATATTTGGGAGTAACAGTACAAAGGAACATGAAATGGGACTTACATATTAATACGTTCATAGGTAGAGCTAATTCTAGGCTTCGAAAGGTCGAATTTTGAAAAATTGTAATGAACAAACAATGGAGATAGCGTACAAATCTCTTGTGCGTCCAAATTTGGACTATTTTTGTGCCATCTGGGATCCATTTCGTAAGGGGCTGATTGAGAGTACAGAGAAAGTACAGAGAAGAGCCGCTCGATTCGTGACCGCTTGCTACACAGTCCTTATGAAAGGTACAGAACTGATTAGTAGACTAGGCTGGGAGTCTCTGGTAGATAGAAGACGCACGTTTCGTATAAACTTATTGGTAAACATGCGTACTCCCACTTTCACTTACGAGTGTAGTGAAATACTTCGTCCACCAACCTATTTGGGTCGGAATGACAGGAAAGATAAAATTAGAGAAATAAGGTGCCGCACTGATTCTTATATGAAATCTTTTTTTCCTTGTACCATTAGGGATTGGAATGCACAACAAAGAGATTAGGTTTGGTGCTGAGCACCCTCTGTCACCCACAGTTTTGTGATTTGCAGAGTATATATGTGGATGTGGACAACAAGCACAAATGAATGCGTACACGGTTAGTTCAAAATAGGCTGAAATAGCAGACTTCCCTATAACATGAGGGGTTCACTCAATAAGAAATTTTGAATTTCTGAACAAACAAATAAGCGAAATTATTGACACAAAGGCATTGGAGTTTGTTAGCGATCCAAGACGAGGGGGATCTGTGAAGTAGAGGGGACAAATTGTCCTATTCCGTGTTGCTTATGAATGGCCTAAGAACTCTGTGATTTGCAGAGCGCTCCAAAACATCATTGAAAAAGAAAAATATATTGTGGTTCAGTGACACATTATTATGAGATTCTAGGTTTGTCGCTGTTTCCTAACGGTGAGAGATTCCGATCAATATCTGTCGTATGCATTTTTTTTCCTGTTTTAGTGGAAGATGCATATGTTACTCAACAATGTGTGTTCTAGTGCAGATCCCTTTCACTGAAATACTTATTAAGTTATTACCATCAGCCGCTGCGGAAATTCCTCTAAAATTATTCTCTTAAAAGAAAAAAAAAATATTGAATGGAACCAACAGGAAATTGGAATCACAGGCGGTATCATACAGGACAGATTTAGTAGTCTGTTTGCCAACAAACGATATATTTGGAGAAGGAACAAATGGACGGAAGAACGTAGGAAGGAGCTCAGCGAGAGTATGAAGAGATTTTGGGAAAAGAAGAAAACACACCTGGTAACTAAGTTCAACCGTGCTAGGCAGTTAGACACCGCTATAGAAGAAATTAAATGTCACTAACAGTTTGTTAGAATCGAATATAAAGCGAAATATACATATACAAAAATTGTTCTCGGTGACTAGCTGAGTTAAAGGAGTGTTATAATTACCCTTACATTTACACAATATTTCGGCGATCTGAATCGCTGTCGCCATCAGATTGCCGAAATGTTGTGCAATTATAACACTCCGAGATCAATTTTTATATTCTCAACGCCAAGAAAAACTGTGTTCTTATGTACGAAATATACCTACTTATATTACGCCAAGGTTTTTTTGTTGCATCTTAAATAATTTAAATATGATTAATAATAAATAGAAGAACCGCCAGTGTGGCTCAGTGCGCTGAGGCGCCGCACAGTGGATCTGGGAGGTACAACGGGACCAGGTACGAGGCCTGGCCCCCCACGTACCGGCCGTCCTGATAGCGGTTTTTAGGCGGTTTAACGCAAATAGGCGAATACTGGAAAGTTCCCCAATCTCCGCCTCATAAAATATACATTTCGCGTACAGAAATACGCTTATCATGCAGAACAAGAAAAGTTTCATATTTCGCAACGGATGGAAATAATGAATTTCCTCCTAAGTACGCCGGATCTAAGAAACCTGGTTTGAATTCTGGCAGCACACAGTTCGTTCCTTCCTCTCATTATTCACACTGGCCCATGTGTACAACAGGGGACCGGTGATACGTGATCCTTAGATGGCCCGATCGAGGGGGAAAAATTATAGATAGAAAAATAACAGTTTTATTTGTTTATTTATTGCTTATGGCTTTTCCCCTCGTCGGCGTCTATGTCATTAGAGGCGTGATGGGATTGTGGACAAGGAACGGAAGGATATCAGCCATGGCATTTTGAAGGAAGCATCCCGGCATTCACCTGGAGTGATTTGGGGAAACCATGGAAAACCCAAATGTGGATGCCCGGACTCGGATTCAAACCGTCGTCCTCCCGATTGCGAGGCCAGAGTGTTACCTAATCACCACCACGCTCGGTAACAGTTTTATTATCAGCTGTATAGTTTACACACAGGTAACTGAAACAGTGGTTCTATTTATGCATTTTTGGCAAGTTATGAAGTGTAATCTTGTTGGGTAACAAGACGGATGTTGTGTTTTAACTCTATCCGGTAGCGATACTTACGTAACCTCGCCAAAACGATAGCAGTGTGGCCGCGGTGTAGGTGCGAGGTAATTGAGTTCCGCTGCGTGGCGTCGGTCGCTTTGTTTCAAGTTAACTGCCACCCCGCGGCGCCTGTCGGAACCAGCGCCGGCGTCTTCCTGCCGTCTGGCTCTGACAGCGTCTCCGCGCCCTAGACGCCACCCAGAGCCCTCGACGCGCCAAACACTACATGCGGTGCATAACGCGTCGGACTGCACCCGACCCTCTGCTGCATTCAGTTGTCACTTCTCTATACGTTATCTTAGCAACTAATTTCATGTTTTATAGTTTTTCTTTTTTCGAATTCTGCAGTCGGAAATTAATTGGCTACCTTCTTTTACGATCAGATGAAATGTAAAATTTCCGTCAATAACTAATATTTTCATGAGCTTTTCTATCAAGTTCAAAACATAGTAAAATTGGAGATGTAATTTCTGTTAACTGATGCTGCTTCGTAGATAGTAAACTAACTGCTACCTCAGACAAAAGAAAGAATTCATTGTATTTCTCCTTTACGCTAGGCGGAAATACTTCTGACATTCATTTAATAAAAAATGTTGCCATAGAAGGATTTTAAAAATGAATTGGCTGATAAAGTGCGAAGTTAATAACATCTCGCGAAATGGTGGTTGATGAATGGGGAGAAAGATTGTTGATTACGTTTTGAGACGTATACAGGAAAACAAAGATTGCAATAATTCATTGCATGGCAGAGGAAGTCAAGCATAATACGTTGCGGCTGGTGAAACCGACCGTTCAGCCGTGGAGCAGCTCCTTCCAGCGGGCGAGGATGAGCTTCTTACTCGCCTCCGCATAGGGCACTGTCCTTTGATGCATAGTTTCCTTCTTTGCCGGGAGGACCCACCGAAATGTGATACTTTTGGTGTACCTTTAACGGTGCGCACATTTTAAAAAAATTATGCTAATTTCTTGATTTAAGGGCAAACGTTGGCCTAGCCAACGACCTGTCTCTTATTTTAAACGATGGCAGTGACAATGTGAAGTTTTAAGCTTCTGTGTTTTATCCGCTCTTGGCCAAAAAATACTGGGCAGATAAAAATACAAGTTCTGTGTTTTGTTTTGTGAATATCTTTCCTTTTACAGCTTGACAGATATTTTTTTATCTTAATTTTATTTAATGTTTGGCCTCTCTAAAGCTAAACAGTCATTGTTAGTAATGTTTTAGGTGTATATGGCACCTATAAAACCAACATTTTGAAGTTTTCACTTTTTTTTGATGCCTGTATTTATCATTTGTCCGGAGACTGATGAAAAAGGGGAGAAACTATGCAAGCATTTAGTCATAGTTTACTAGTTCAAAGCAGTAATAATTATAGGTAATTGTCGAATAGTAGTAAACGTCATTGCATGTAAGGTGGTCATATGAAACATTGGCATATGGAGTTGTGACATGCTAGGTTGCATTCATTAGATAAGTCCCTCCAAATTTCAGCGAAAATAAAAAACATTAAATAAAATCCTTTTAGTGAATTATAAGCAGGATCATTACTAAAGCTAATCTAATATCTGTACTGGATTTTTTCCTGACAGTATGAGTAAAGAGCGTTGCTAGATCTATTAACACTAATTACTTTACCAAGTAACTTACATCTAACTTCTGCGCAACAGCTCTGTGGTTTTGTGTAAAAGCGACAGCGTCGAAATTTGTGGTGGGAGTAATTATTTTGTTGAAACTATAATTTTGTCACTACCTACTTGGTTCCATGTTGTGTACTAAAAATAAAAAGTTTTTCGTAGCATCGAATTGCTAAGGTCTGAAACGTCAGCAGTTTAGTTTTAACAATCTACTGTTAATATCTTATGTGTTACAGTAGCACTGAGATTGGTCCCTAGTTTTCTGACCAGATTCCTGATACCAAAGAATAGGTCGTCAAAATTTATATCTGTTTCTAGGATATATATGTGCGATTAAAGAATTAGAGTGAAATGAATTATGCCCTGTTCCCTCCGAACTGGCGGCTCAACGTCATGTCCCCCTGGACCAACTCCTCATCTCACCGCCCACTTCCGTTTCTTCCTCATCGCGCTGACCACTGTGTCCATGTAAACGAGTATTGTAGGGGTGAGGGCATCGGAGTGGGGATACAGCAGAGTGACCTTGAGCCGCCTCTCTTAACTGAACACACTATAGTCAAAAGTTTTATCCACCAGGCAATACACAAGTCTGTTTGTCAACCTCTTCTCATATTTTGGTTATTGAATAAAGCATCAGAAATTCTTTATCGCTTCTCAGTTTGTATTAAAATTTAGACATCTTACAATCAAGAGATATACTTACTGTTTGTGGTTTACAGTGATTACTACTTCGTTACAGGAGGGAGTTTACAGATCTTGTTAAAAAAGGTCAGATGAGCGGTTACGGTTCAAAATTGTTCATTAGGGTCGTCCATTAATTACGTGAGGTGTTATTCAGCAATTCCGGACCCGGCTGCCCCCCCCCCTTCTGGTGAGAGTTCGTGAGATTTGGCCCTATCCCCCCCCCCCTAAAATGACGTGAGATTTTGTTGGAGACCCCCCCCCCCTTCCCATACAAATCAACCTCGCAACTTATTGAAACCTATTTTTGAGGTCTCACGCTTTCAAGGGCGGTTACATCCCCACTTTTCGACGAAAAACACCCCTAAAATCGACTTTCGCGTAATTTGTAGACCTTTTGTTTCCTTCTTTTAGCTATACAGTCCAACAACAATTTCCAAAACCTCACGTGAGATTTCCGTTGACCCCCTCCCCCTTCACCTCACATAATTAATTCATGCCTCCTTTCTACGAATACAAATGAAGTATTGCTCTCGCAGCAGCCTGTATTCCTTGCAATGAGGGTGTAATATCTGCTTTTCATCACATGGCGGTAGTAATGTTAGTTAAGTTGGTAACCTAGGAAGTCGTCCTTCCTTTGGCTGAAGTTGATTACTCCAGGAGAGAGCGGGAAGGCCGTTGCTTGTAGTCTGCCGTAGTGCAAAGTTTGTCCCAGCAGAGTTGAGACTGATGGGTGCTCTCAGCTCTGATCTGTGCCGCCCCGGAACACGTGGCGGGAACAGAACACTCCCTCAGACACAGGGTTTGAGTGCGTGAGGACAGCCAGAAAGGGGCCACGCTTACCAACGTCAACAAGTGAAATTAAGGCTCTCTTCGTCAGAAAATTCCATGTGGAGTAATCCCTTGTAAATATAACTACTGTATTTGTGTATCTTTACATCCGTTCACGTTATCTCCTTGTAGGAAGCGCAAATAAAAGGTATAATTACAAGAATTGTCCAAAAACTACGCTTATTTTTTTTTTTTAAGAAACTTTCAACACCCTGCGTTTAGTGTAAGAGTTCAAAGACACACCATTTAACTTGCATCAAGAACATACGTCAATCATAATGAAAGAAATTTAACTTTGAACAGAAAGAGTACACGAACTGTCGTATTCTTATATAAGCAATCAGTAATTGACATACAAAATTTCACAGAAAAACTTACAGATGAAATAAAAAGCCAGCATGCAGTCATAGACAGAAATATATGGAAGTCAGGAAATAGAATTACAAACCCCACATACAAACAACAAATAGTGAGACCAAAGAAAAAAAAGATATGGATAGACAAATATCGACGGAAGCACAAACAAGATTGGTAATATTGGTAATATTTCCTGCAAATTAAAATAAAGATAATATTGAATGCTAATAAAACAATCCAAAACAGGCCAATTAAATTTATCTGTAAATAATTTCATTTGTCAGAAACATAAAAGTTAACTCGCAAAACTTATAGGCATAATGCTGTTATTTATATAACAACCAGAAAATTTGAAATAACATACAAAATATTTGGAAGCGTTAAAGTGTAATGATTATACAACGTTACATATCGTATCTTTCAATGGAATGGTGTTATAATTTCAATCGAACCATAATCGTTTCACATCTCAAATGCCTAGAAATTTAAAATTTCGAATATTTCTCCTACTACGTTCAGATAGAAAACGGTTATCATAGAAAAGATGATATATTCCATCCCTCATTATACAATAATTCAAATTCAATAATTGTCGGGGAAAGTTTGGTAGTGTTTTTCAGTTCCGAGGGTTGTTTCCATGTTAAATTACAGCTTCATAGTTCTCCGACATACAACAGTGCTATGTAAAAAAGATGATGCCGAAAATTGTGTCGCAAAAAATAATAGGATTAAGATCAATTAATATAAATATATTGATATATTCGCAAAAATAATAAAAACATATCGTATCTTTCAATGGAATCGTGTAATAGCAATCAAAGCTGTTGTTGAAACTAAATACGGCCACAATGACATAATTTCTTGTCGGTTAATTTGTTTTTTATTTGAAAAAGATATGCTAAGGAACAAACGTGTGTTTCGAATTTGAGGAGAGAAGAATTATTTCTTCATGAATTTGATCCGTCGCTCTCTCAACTTGTATTTTGACGAGAACACTGGAACCTTCAATAACAACTGTTAACTCTTAAAAGTATTGTCAGAATTTCAGTGTTCTATCCATTGTTTTTTCGATTAGGAAGAGAACTTTGTAATCTGTTGCGTCGTTTTAAATCATTTCGCTAAACTGTAAACTAAATATGTCATATCTAGACTATTTCCATCCCTCAGTATACTAGTGGGTCCAAAATTTTATTCCACATGATTTTCACACGATAATTTCGTGCGGTCGCAGCAATAGAATGACATCGTTTCTTATGGCTGCTCAATCCCCCTTCGTCGTAGCCCCTTATCTCGCATGGTAGTACTGCCAGGTATACAGGGGCTTACAGTATAACGGGCAATACGAACCACTGTCGTATTCTTATCCCCAGTCATGTGCCTCAACCAACCGAGCCACAAGACCAATCAGTTGTCACATAAAAACAATGGAACTGACAGAAATTGTTTTCCCGGTGTCGAGCCTTCATGAAAAAGAGAAATCTTTTGGTTTCAAATATTGATCTAGGAATTAGAAAGAACTTTTTGAAAACTCTATGTGTGGAGCACAGCACTTTACGGTAGCGAAACATGGACTTTAGGAATACCGGAAAGAAAGAAAATTGATGCATTTGAGATGTGGTGCTACAGAAGAATGCTGAAAATTAGGTGGACAGACAAAGTAAGAAATGAACGAGTTTTGGAAATGATGGGTGAGAAAGAAGTTTATGGAAGAAGCTTACGGAAAGAAGATACAGGCTGGTAGGTCATATTTTGAGACATGCTGGATTGGTTAATTTGTTAGTGTAGGGAACAGTCGAAGGTAAGAACTGTAGAGGTAGACAGAGATTAGAATATATGAAGCAGATAATTGAGGACGTGGATTGTAAGGGGTATGTAGAAATGAAGAGGCTAGCACAGGATAGGAAGGGATGGAGGATTGCATCAAACTAGTCGAAAGACTGACGACAGCCAAAAAATAAAAAAAAGAAGATAATAATCACACATTTAAATTACAGCTGTTTATAAAAATATTTTAACTAAGATCTTGGAGCAATTATGGGTTCCAAACAGAAGTAGTCACTCTGATCGTTTTCACATTATAAACATTTATTTAATGAAATCTAAAGGATGTCGCACTATCGGATAAAGCGCGTAAATTTATCGTTCCGCCAACTGACATTGAAACGGTCACAATTCCTGATATTGCAGCTTGATTTTAATGTTTCAGTGTGAATATTTTCATATCGTGAGGGAGCATAATTGCGTGAGATATGGTCATTAGCGGACCAGGCGCGGGCATAATGCGACAATGTTTCTTCATTACGCGTGCGTCCTTTGGGTAGAATTGAGAGCGTCAGAGGCGACGGTTTCACCGTAGCAAATCCTGATCAGGACTGGTGACGTGATGCAGTGACGTAGGTCGTCCTGATGGAGACGGATGCGTCGCGACGGAGGTAGAGAACAGCCAAACACGGGCTACTATACATCAGCGGTCCCGTCGCTCGCTACCTGGCTTGTAAAAGACGATGACTCGCGAATTTTAGGATTCTGTCAACAACAAGCCTGGCAGGAGAGCAGGTAATGAATGGTTGGTCTGGAATTATAAAGAACGTGGGATCGGTGCCCGGTTTCGCACTCAGGTTAGTTTTCCATTCCCCCCCCCCCCCGCCTCCCGCGAAATCATTATAAGCGAATGTCGGTATGGTTCCTTCAGAATACCGTGACCAAATTCTTTCTACTTCTCACCCCGCAATCGTTCCCCGTTTATAGCCGGCAGACGACTTCCACGAGCGATGGAGTCCTCAATTACAAAATAAAAAACTTAATATATATATATATAAAATAGGAGAACGGGTGTGCACTTTGAACATTCATAATGGTAGGCCATAATTTTTTGCTAACTGCATCTTTTACATTACTGTTTACAATTTAGTTTCTTGTTATTGGGGAAATAAAAGTTCAGTACATCAACGATGTTTAGATGCAATCATTAGCTTATGAGTTCACGGAGGAAGTTCCCGCTTCAAAAATGAGATACCTTACCTCTGTGAGATGCACTACATGTAAAGAAGATAACATTGAGTTTTGGAAAACTGTTTAAAAAAATCAGAGGAATTTGAAGTGCGGCACTCCTTAAAGATGTAAAGAGTAATGTGTACCGTTCAAACATAAAATGATTATGTCCCAAAAGTTATATGGAAAGGATAGAGATACCCAGAAGACTCTTGAATGGGAGCTGGCGAAGCGGGGTACGGCGTGCATCAAAATTTCAAAGCTAAATGACTGCTTAATTTCCATTAATGTTGGTTAGAGTGGAATATGTCATCTACTCAGGAAGACAAAATTATAATTTATGTAGCAGATAACTGGAGCATCCTTGAGAGCCGAAAATTAGGCGGGTCGCAACAGACCCGAAGATAAGGAGAAGTTTTATACAACAAAACAAGAGAGATGTAATGGAAGCGACAAGAGATGAGCTGCAAAAGATGTTATGTTACATAGTTGAACTTTTAGCTGTCCGAAAGACTAATTGTAGAAAGAATGATCCGGCTGCGGCCATGAAGAGACATATAGTTGTATACAACGATAAGTTTAGTGCGGTTTGATGTGTATGTATTCAAGAGAAACTCGAAGTCATTAATATTGGCCAAAAGGTGTTATGAATCTGTTTACGTAGATGGGAGAAATAAAGATGGAGTGTAATTTTTCCTTTCAGGTAGAAGGATGAACTACTGATATAAACTATGATGGTGGAGAACCCACCTTATACGCTAATGTGGGACGCAAAAAGTACGTTCTTTGATAAGAGGATCCATTTTTTTATGGCTTTACTCCTCGTCGACGTCATTAGAGGCGGGAAAGGACGGGGAGAACCTTTTGAAGGAAGCATTCCGGCATTCGCCTTGAGTGATTTGAGGAAACCATGGAAAAGCCAAAATCTGGATGCCCGGACGGGGATTCGACCCACATCCTCCGAATGCGAGGCCACATCGTTAGGATTCAAAGAAATAGATAAGAGAGGAAACTAAATTATTGTATTTGCAACAAGAGACGATTTGGAATAGTAATTTTTAATGTGATAAATTAAGTAAAATAAATTCACAACAGTAAAAAGACAAGCTGTATTTAGAGTTTAATTTACTCTACCTTTAAAACAGCTACGCATTGCCTACGACCTTCATTTCACAATTTGCATTTCTTTATGCTGCCGACTCACTGATTACTGTCTGTTTTGTTACAGGTAAGCTGTCGTCTCTGGTCTGGATCTTTCGTCGCGTCGGATACGCTGCGAGATAAGTACCACGCTTCTGCGACAAGCGACAAATTTTCCGGTCTGTTGAACACGCTGCAGGCTGTCCTCTTCTTCTACTGATCGTGTTTCGAGTCCGGCGTGGCGAGTATTATGTTGCATGATTTAATGAGCCACGAGAACGGTACACGAAGTGGACCTCGACTTTGGGAACAAGCAACGACAAGTGGACACGGTAATAGGAACTCCTAGTTAATGTCGTTGTTATCTTGACTTTAACACCAAGAAACTGTTTTGTGGAGGGTAATATTTCCTCCCGTTCTTGTTCTTTAGCCCGGATGAAATTAATGTAAAATTTACGAAGACCGTGGTACCATAAGGTCTTAGCATCTGGAGGTATGTTACTGGTAACACAACTTACCGTGTGTATTTACATTTGGGCTATGAGTTACTTTCGACTGCATTGTACGGGATTTGGAAGCAGTAATGTGGGAACTTTAAATCTGAAATCTAAGTAAAACATACTTTGCTGGTTTTTCATTCTTCAAAAAACTGTGCATAAGAGTCATAAAGAGTTTAAAAACATTGAAAAATTAAACTACAAGATTCTTTGCAACCGACATATTTATGGAAACAAACGTTTTGAAACTTATAATAAGGTGAGGGCATAACAAAGTAAATCAGCCGAACAGGGTATCGAGTCCATTTTCTCGTATTGTGACCGTATTTCCCCCCCTTTTTTTAATTAAAGACTGGTGTAAGCCCGTGACTGTTTTTTGCGTATCGTTACTGGTCTAGAATAGTTTCAGTTTTTACGATGAAAGATTATGACAGGTTGATCTGATCTGACCAAATATAAGCTTGACCTGTGTTTCACCCTTAGGATGAATAAAATCTCTTGAGCTTGAAGAATTAAGAAGCATTAATAGAGGTTGTAACATTCTGACCTCATTACGTGATTTAAAATTATAATTAATTTTATATTTTTATCATGAAAGGTAGAACTTGCGTGAATACTTTATACGAGAAATCACAAATGGTTTTATTTCAATTAATCACATGACATACATAACAAAATTAGTTAAAATTAATCAGTTGTCCTTTTGTGGGCGCCAGGGTATTTTATATAAAATACACAAAAATTAAACAGTAAACGAAGTCAACATTTTGACTTCACTTCTGAAAGAGATGTTTGCTCCGGGCTATGAGAGTTCTTATCTGCAGGGTCGTAGCTGGGCAATGCTATGAACTTGAAAGTCTAGCTAGCACAGTGTCCTTCATTGGCGATGTATAATTACCGAATGTACATGTCTGCCGCCACACATTGGATGACGGTCTTCTCTGCTATGGACCAGTGTAGCACAGTTCCTCAGATGTCGTCCTTTGCCTGAGCTCATCTGCTCAAACAAAATAGCGGGTGTCCGGATCCAGGCAGCAGCAACAGTCCCACTCACGAATAGACAGTCACATCGTCCGATCGTGCTGCCGGCCGGCATCGAATATCTCTTCCCTCGTTCGTCGTGCCACATGCAAAACAGAAAACTCTCGCCGATCACCCTGTTTGTCTACCTGGCAAGCACAAATCTCCCCTCCATTAGGCACTCACTATTCTCCCCTCGCTAATTCTAGGAACCGGCCTGCTGGCATTCCTCAGATCTGCCGCTCCACACTTGTACAATGTACACTGCGCCCAAACGCCCACTAAAATATTCCACATTTTAAATAATAAACATATAGTTTATTAATGTAACTAGCGGTCACAAGACGCGTTCGTTACATATTCCCCCTGGTTCGGCAAATTTAAATAAACTAGTTTTATTTAAATTTTCACAATAAGAAATATACAAATTTTCCTTCCTCGTCCATTAATTTAACAGTAATTATAAATCTGGTAACCTATTCTAACCTATTCCATCACAAGTTCCACCGACATGAATATTCAACCGAACATATGTCCCTTGGCTACTTTGTACATAGACTTTTCTTACTCCCATCCCTGATTGTGGGTAGATTTGTGCAAGCCTTAAATACATAATATAACCATTTCAAATGTAACCTTATAAGTAACAAATTATTGTAGTGATATAGATGTTCTAACACAATAACATTTTATATCAAATTGAAAATTTAACTTACACACCATTCTTAATAAATATAGCGCAATACATCATAAGTTGTGATCATCATAGATATTCAACACATAGGATAACACAATCTTAATATATAATGAATGAATAAACTGGTAGAGAACATATCCTATCTGAATAATAATAATAAAACTTTTAAGCAGTGAAGTCATCATCTATGAAGTGCAGGGTTTGTCCAAAGCAATGCAAGATTATTCCAAATATTTTGTTACTATGTCACCGCGAAGCAAGTATTTGTAATGGATTTCCGCCACCATCCTTTGAATATACATATGACAATTACATCCCCTCTTTAACTCCACTTGTTACAGACCTCGCGTGATTTTTAAATTAACATGATCTCGATCAAGTGTACGCAGATGCCGCTCCAATATACTTCCCGATTTCCCAAGACAACGTTATAAGTACATTTGCTCCATGGCATAAAAGAAATTTTGTTCATGGAATGCTGATTCGCGTAATTCCTTATGAACAAAACAAAAATAAAATATTTTTCTACCTAGTACCTCGGAGATCCTTTTTCCCTTGGCTACTTGGCGATTTGATATGCCACACAACATCTGTGAAGTTCCAGAAATTTATCTGTAAATGTACCCCAACGTATTGGAATCCTTCTGTCTGCCAGAAATCAACTCCCAAATATTATCTAGGAAAGTTTTTATCCTTTTCCAGCACATATATGCCCATCGTCACTATCAAGAGAAACAAGTTGCACTAAATGATCCTCGCGCGACTGTACCAAAATTTTGTGATCATCAGAATACTCTTTCAAGTTTGGTGAATTATGGGGTTAAAGTCATTGGTTCCATTAGTGAATAAGTGACTGTTAACTGAGATTATCCTTTTCACCATGCATGGAATATATATATTATAATAAACTTTGCAAAAGCTTCTTATTGGTGTATGATTGTGGACTGGTGCGTAATAATACTCGTTGCCCTACAGTGAAAGTTTGATTATGCTTTGGTCTTGCTATGATCGCATCATTCTCCACACCGCCATTTCGCCAGTATGTTAAATTAATAAGGAAAAACTGTGGAGAGCCCTCAGCATCCCCTGCGAAATCTCATTGTTTTAATTGGTCACCCTGCGATGTTTCAGTGCTGCACCAACTCTCAATTAATTTTCACTTTCATTCTGAATGTTATTGCCGGGATCGACGGTTAGAATAGCATTCACCTCCGGCGAACCCCCGCGTGTTTGCCCGTGACCATCCCGCTGACCATCAGTCTTCCACGGTTTCTTATCGCCAGATTGGGCTTGCTTCCAATTTTTACCTCCCTTGGGGTTACTACTGTTATTGAAACTTTGCCCGTTATTCTGATTATTTGGCCGGAAGTATCCATGAGAATTAGAGCGATTGTCCTGCACATTTTCCGCGCACTGTTCACGGCTCGCTCGTTGTCCTATGGCATCTAGATTCCGCAGTGTTTCTAATAAATCAGTGATATTCTTTACAATATACAGGCGAGATGTGTTTCTTGAACCCCCGGGCTGAAATGTGGAGCTTATTATATCAATGAACTCGGCGTCCGGCATCACTGTGTCAAAATAACGACTTTTACGACTAACCGTTCCACATACCTTTCCATGGAATCACCAGGCTTAGGAACGTACTTTCCTTGGTAAATCGCATCCTAGCTTGGTTTTGTATTTTTGCTGACCAGAAAGTATTCAAAAACAACTCCTTAAACTGTGCGTACGACATATCTGGAGTACACGCTACTTGTAACCATGAACGATCTTCTTCAAAAAATGACTGGCTAATGATTAAAAGTTTTTGCCGACTCCGGAACAGCTTTAATTTGAAAGTATCTTTCAAGGTCATCGAGGTAAGCTTTCGGGTTTATCCCCCCCTTGGAACCAAATCTAGGCAGCTTTAAACTCGATGTCTCCCGAAAACAGTTGAGCACAATTAGCTTGACATTGTCCATTGTTGTTAGCAGTGTTATTCATTTCGATTAGTTTACTTTCCAAATTACGTAATTTTACTTCCGTTTCGGCAGCAAGGTTACGCTGTGATGTTTCTAGATTCTTTTGACTTTCCTCCATTTTTTCCACGTAATTCTTAAGGTCTTCAACTTCGGATCTTATTTTACCGAAATTTTCATCAACACCATCTTTTATTGAATGAGCAAACTCAGAAATCTGACCTAAATTTTCACTGTTTTCTGTGCGCATTTGTTCAATTGAACTTTTATTCGCTTCTACTTTACGGCAAATTTCATTGTTAGTCGTCTCAAGTACATTGCAAGAAGACTTTAACTCCGTCTGGACTTTGCTTAAAAGAGTGATCTCAGAGCTAATTTCCTTTTTTAAAATCATTTATTTCTCGGCCAATTTCTCCGCGAAAAGTAGCAAATTGCTCTTCAATTCTTTTGTGAGCCATTTCTTGTTTTCTTTCAAGACTCTCGATTTTACTAGACATTTGCACTGAGAGTTCAGACAATTTTTCATTGGATTCTTGAAATTGTGTTGTAAATTGAGCAGATAATTGTGAAAATTTCTCCATTAATAAAGCCGCTATATCGTTCATCTGGTGTTGCTGAGTCTGCAATGCAGGAATCACCGAGACGTTTTCACACTCATGTTGGAGGTAGTCTGAAAATTTTCCAAATTTTCCTGCCTTAATTCAACGGGTGATTGGGTGGAATACGCTATTTCTGCGACATTATTTTCTTCCCCGATATGATCCGTATTTGAATCAGTGGGTACTGGCTCCTGTGATAAATTTGACCCTTCCACGATTTCTTTCGACATGTTAATAATGGTACTGGATCTCAAGCGCATTATTTTAAAACTTCACGCTATTTTCAACTATTTCGTTGACACACAAAGAATATTCCAATACACAACAACAAAGAAAAGAATAAGGATTGCAAAACATACCATCAGAGAGACTTTACACTAATCTGCAAATAAAATGCCTCAATAAAATCCGCGATTGCAAATAAAATCAAACCCAAAGAACATTCCACAACACATTCTATAATTTCAATGGAAAAATTACAAGAAGAATTTACTCATCAAATACCTTCGCGGAAAATGGTTTAAATATGAAAGGATATCGTTACCCTGGACATATGGCTCGAAATCCACACTAATATTTCGACAACTACTTGCAATTGCCATAAAGAAAGCATCACAACAATTATCAACGCCGTAATACAACAGAATTTGAGTGCGTTTGGACAAAACCCATTGCACATTCCCATGTCACACAAGATAATTATTATTTAACATACGCAATGCACACAAAATAAATTTATCTGATCTTATTGCAGGACCAACTTGCATCTAAGATCAACAAGTACAACATGAATTTATACATGCATTAACTACGCAAAGTAATACAAACTACTTTCTATCTACAAAATAAGAAAGTTGCCAAGGACATAGTGCTGTCTTTCGTTCATAGCATAATTAATTTTTGCAATTAATAATCGAAAAGCCCCACTTGGTTCGCCATTGTAACATTCTGACCTCATTACGTGATTTAAAATTATAATTAATTTTATTATTTTATATTTTTATCATGAAAGGTAGAACTTGCGTGAATACTTTATACGAGAAAATCACAAATGGTTTTATTTCAATTAATCACATGCCATACATAACAAAATTCGTCAAAATTAATCAGTTGTCCTTTTGTGGGCGCCAGGGTATTTTATATAAAATACACAAAAATTAAACAGTAAACGAAGTCAACATTTTGACTTCACTTCTGAAAGAGATGTTTGCTCCGGGCTATGAGAGTTCTTATCTGCAGGGTCGTAGCTGGGCAATGCTATGAACTTGAAAGTCTAGCTAGCACAGTGTCCTTCATTGGCGATGTATAATTACCGAATGTACATGTCTGCCGCCACACATTGGATGACGGTCTTCTCTGCTATGGACAGTTCCTCAGATGTCGTCCTTTGCCTGAGCTCATCTGCTCAAACAAAATAGCGGGTGTCCGGATCCAGGTAGCAGCAACAGTCCCACTCACGAATAGCCAGTCCACATCGACCGATCGTGAATGCCCGGCCGGCATCGAATATTCCTTCCCTCGTCCGTCGTGCCACATGCAAAACAGAAAACTCTCGCCGATCACCCTGTTTGTCTACCTGGCAAGCACAAATCTCCCCTCCATTAGGCACTCACTATTCTCCCCTCGCTAATTCTAGGAACCGGCCTGCTGGCATTCCTCAGATCTGCCGCTCCACACTTGTACAGTGTACACTGCGCCCAAACGCCCACTAAAATATTCCACATTTTAAATAATAAACATATAGTTTATTAATGTAACTAGCGGTCACAAGACGCGTTCGTTACAAGGTAGGTATTAAACACGGACAGGAACGATCGCGCTATTGTGTAACTGTTTCAAGGGTCATACACTCGAACTTGCTTAAATGCGAACTTGACTTGTATTTGACCCTTAAAGTTCACTCTGCAATTTTTTTAAAAAATCCTGTTTGCTTCGAAAGCATTACATTGTTACTGAGACTGGCCAAACACTCATAATGTAAATGTAAACATTGGTCATAGACTTTGTGACGGACAGAGAACTTAATACACATTCCATATTATGAAAAAGTTGAAGAACTCTCCGGAAATAAGTTGCCAGAACAGTCGATTCGGTGACACATTTGGTCTGATGTCCACTTAAAATAACCTAATAACTCACATACAGTGAACATGAATAAAGACCAATAACGAAAGTGGTCAGTAAAATGCCTTAAAAGCAAATAAACCGTAATGCAAAAATTTTGGTCAAGTAAAAACATTAGTGACAGTTGTAATTGAACTGAAATTTTTCCTAAGTCGAAATGACAATTGGCATTCGTGGTTACAGAGACTATAAGTAATTTTTTTTTAAGTTTTTTAAGTTCCTTAAATTAGTAACATGTTACTGAAAAGCAGATCCACGTTTTTTCAGCCACAAAATTTATTAAATTTTTTAAAACTATGAAACGCTATGAAAAGCAAACTTAATTAATGTATTATGCCAATTAATTTGGTAGCAGTTGCTTAGTTATAAAATTGTAGACATAACCACGAATTCCTTCTAATCGTATCTCTGGTTGCTGTTTTGTTAGCGAAGACTGACACGTGATGTCACTGTTCTCCAGCCAATAGCTATCGAGGTGAGTGGGTGACCTTACGAAATTATATAGTAGATCTGTCTCGATGTCAATTCTTGAACGAATCAGTGAAAGAATATAGTTATTGCAGTAACAACGTTCATTTACTTAGTAATGTTCTTAGTCAGTGCTCCCAGGTAACCATAGTTATGAAATAATTTATAGTCGTTTTACTAAGGTTTATTCACCTGTTTGTCTTGAAAATAATTCTTCGTGTGTTACATATTTGCTCATCCAACTGCTTTAAGTATTTAGCAGACCAAATTTGCCTTTTAAATAGGAACGAAGTCTTTCCCGGCGTTGAGAATGGATGTAGTCTTCTCGGGAGACTAGCCGAGTAAGTAAGGTGTTTCCACACGATATTTCGGCGATCTCAGGCTCCGTCGCCATCTTCTGGTGAAGTGCCTTTGTATGATCCTTACTTCTCTCCTAAGCACAATAAAAAAACAAAACTTTTATTGAGCTTACGTAAATAACATTTTAATCTAATGACGTAGTTACAATTGCAAGTGTAGTGAGAGCTGTTAAGTTATTAACGTTAGTCCTTATAAGGATTCAGGAAGATTAGAAGGGTAATAAAAAGTCGCACCAAATTATCTTCTAAACTTCCGGTTTCGTTCTCAGGCTCATCGATGAAGGGTAGGTTGACAAATTGTAACATTCAACTAAAATTGTTCAGTTAAAGAAACAGACGTGCATTTTAGTTCCGTCAGTTAACAGAGGCGGCTCAAGGTCAGTCTGCTCTATCCCCACTCCGCTGCCCTTACCCATCAATACCAAAGGGAAAGAATTCCCGCTGACAATTTTGCTTCCCGCTTGCATGGACACAGCGGTCTGCTTGGAGGTATAGGCGATGGGAGGGGGTGGTGAGGTGAGGAGCGGGGGAACTTGACCTTGAGTCGCCAGTTGAGGGTGGACAGGATATAACCAATTCGCCTGTTTTTCCGGCTAACCAAAATCTTTATATTGGTTTCATCCTTTTTTCCCCTCACCCGTTAGGTCTGGGAAAACGATTTCTTGGATAATTTAGACTGTATTGGTATCCTTGCTTTCCCCAACGATGGAAGTGTGTTTACATCTTTGTTTCTTGTGGATGATTGTAATGTGTCTACGTTGAGTGTAGGGTCCGGCACATTCCGGCCTACTCTTCCGAAGTGACATATGAGGCCACCGTGTTTAACATCACCATCCATAGTGTCGAATACCCTCACTCCATACGCACTGCAGATAGGTTTGGGATCTAACCCAGGACTTTGATTCGTAATCTGCTGGTTATGAATTGTACACTTTCAACTCTTCTACCGTTGCATTACGCCTTGTCGCCATCGAGGTCATTAGAGGCAGGAACGGACTGGGGAAGGAACTGGAAAGCAATTCGGCTTTGGTCTTTTGAAGGAGCCAACCCAGTATTTGCCTTGAGTGCTTTGGGGAAACCATGGAAAACCGAAATCTTGATAGCCGGACGGGGATTCGAAACGCGTCCTCCAGAATAAGAGACCAGAGCATTATCGCTCATCTACCACGCTCGATGCCAAGTCTTAGTCTTCTACTACCAAGACTCGAGCCAGCAGACCCCGTGTAAGTGCCAGGCACCATCATGCAACCAACCAAACCAGGTTTCTATATAGGCTGAAAACTTTATTATTTACCAGGCTTGGTCGTAAATTTAGTAACTTAGGAAGTAGATGAACTCATGTTGATACTTAAAAGAGAGCAGTTGAGTTTGGGTAACTGGTTCTTGTGAGGCAGTAATGACCGTGACGGCTTTCTTGCGTGTGTGAGAGACGCACGCCATCGCTGCCTTCAATCGCCGGAGACGGAACTGGTTGCTAGATCCATCTGAAGGTAACCCCTCCCAGGGGAGCAGGTTCCAAGAAGCCCCTCCGGGTGATACAGGCGCGCCTGGTTTGTTAAAGCGGTCAGCTCTCCCTACGAATACCTGAACCAAATTACACACACGGCATGTACCGACGCCAGGAGGTTCAAGTCAGAAGTGTGCTGCTCGAATACGGATGAAAAATTAACACTTACGGAAGGCATTAGCCGTGGCTAAGGAGGTCGGCGGGCCGCTTGATTGACAAATAATGATAGGCGGGCAGCGCCCCTGGCTGCAATTAGAGGATCCAGCCTAATTCGGCGCCACACCTGCCGAACACGACCAATAAGAAGCGCGTAGCTGCTGTACTCGCCTCGTGGCCGTGACTGCTAGGGCGCAGTAACCTCCTCTTGTTTCACATGACCGAGGTTAGTGTGTGAACGACACCGCTCTAGTCTGGCGTTCGGGAAGGCGTAAATTCAAATCCTAGACCTTGGTTTTCCATGGTTTCCCGAAATCACTCCATACAAATGTCAGTACGGTTACTTCGAAAGGCCATGGCCGAATTCCTTACCATCCCTTGAAATAAATGTCAATGTTGTTGTGCGCATTTCATATTCATACCACTGGAAACCAAAGGTCTTTATTAAATGCCAAATCTCTCCGCAATGTGCCTCGTCTTTTAGCGAAGATTTAAATGTATGATATATTGGGATAGACTTGTGAATGCATACGAGATTTTTTAATTGGTCGGTCGCAGAATATATATATATATAAACGACCTCTGAGAGTACGTTAATAGTAGTTTGAGGTTGTTCGCTGATGTGCAGTCTTCTATTGAAAGGTAAGGAATTCGGCGGATTGCTTAAAAAATTAACGCGATTTGGACGTTATTTTGGCCTGGTGCTATCAATGGAATGCAATGCGAATAACTAACAAAAAGAATCCGTTTGTTGAAGATTGCAAAGTAAACAGTTTAGTTATACATTCGGTTGGTTCCCTGAAGTATTTGTGCGTAATAACATGAAACGGGACGAGTACATAACCTCGGTCGTAGGTACCGTTAATTCTAGACTGCGATTCATAGTCGAATTTTGAAAAAATGTAACGCACAAAGGATAGGCATACAATACTCTCCTACGTCCACATTTGGACTAAATGTAAATAAAATTTTATCACAGTGCAACATACCAATCCCACTCGTAGTCTAAATGAAACGGCAGGTAATAAATTCGGGAAAGGTGGGTGAGGGGGGGGACACTTATTGAAAAAGAGTTTTTATGAGACTCTTGTTACAGATTTACTTGCTGATAACTGTAAACAACTGCGCGAAATGACTGTGACATCATAATCACAGTAGTCACTATCTAGAAGGTCTTTTCAACAAAAAACTGAACTTTTGAAATTACACGCTAACTGTTAACGATTGCGAGTTTCTGCCAAAAGCAGTGCCAAGCAGCATCCTTTGGCAACAGGACACCACTTGGTGCAAGGTCAGAAAAAATCACTCTGCATCCATCCTGCGACATAACGCTAGCCGGTGAAATTCCTTCCCGTTTTTTAAATTCTGTTGGCCTTTTTACAATCAACCAGACATTGTCCGTAGAATTATACGTATGCTGTTGGTCTCTTTACAGCTAGGCGGTTTATTGTTTAAGGTTATGTTGCTGTCTGTATGGTGGAACTGTATGCAGACAGCATAACCGGATCCAGGATTTTGGTTTGGGGGGGGGGGGGGCTTGAGCGGACTTTGGATTGGGGGGCTTGCCTTTAGTGGATTTTGGTTGGGGGGGGGGGCGCTTGAGTCGGCATGGGGTAGTCTTTATAGCCTCCTCGGGCTCGAATCTAGAGCTAAAAAAAAAGTCTCCAAAATTACAATGTCGGGGGTGGACCTAGATACTTTTTTGGGGGGGGCTGGGATGCTTGAGTCCCCTAGCCCCCCCCCTCCTGGATCCGCCCCTGGCAGACAGTAATTTAGTGCAGTTTTGGAAAACGTTGCAATAGCAATGTTTTACCGAGCGTGGTGTGTAAACGGTTAACGTTCTGGCCTCGCATTTGGGAGGAGGCGGGTTCGAATCCCCGTCCGGGCATCCAGATTTGGGTTTTCCATGGTTTTCCCAAATCACTCCTAGCGACTGCCTGGATGCTTCCTTGAAAAAGGCCATGGCCGAATTTCTTCGCCTTCCTTGTCCCCAATCCCATCCCGCCGTCCCCCTTAGCCGTCGACGAGGCGTAAAAAAAAAACAACAACAAAAAAACAATGTTTTGTTAGGGCACGAATAACCTCGATGTCAACGCTCTCTAAAACGCAAATAACAACAACAACAAAGAAATTCGTCGTTGACTGGAATTGTCCAAAAGCTGCAGTCAGGTAGGTAATCAAACGTTCATAACAAAATAATGCGTTATCGGTTACTGAAATGTCTCCAACGATATCATTCTTGAAATTAATTACAAGTACTTGTAGATCAGAAAAATAAGAAAGCTCATATCTAGCAATATAACGACCAGAAATAGTTCCAATAAAATCAAATTAACATGATTCCCCCCACCCCCCCAAAAAATCGAAAGGATATAAGTCTATATTATTGAATAATTGTGGGATAAATAAAGAAGAAATAGAATATGTTTGGAAATACTGAAGATACTTAATTACTTTAGAGCACAGTACTAACCCCGATTTCAGTATGACGCCATTCCTGCTGATTTCTCACCGTAACTGTGCAATGTATCGCCGCTATCACTCCTCAGTGCTTCCTGAATTCACGAGACAATCTGTAAAGCCTCTGCTCTCTGCCCGATCACAGAATATACAGAGTGCTGGACTTCTGCTGCCAGACAAGAGATGCCTTCTCTCTGAACGACACTGCCTTAAGAAGCTTACAGATACTTCAGCCCAGGATTTTGTCGCTTCTCTTGATTCACGACTCGTAAAAGAGAATGACACAGCGATACATTTGATCAAGGGAGCAGCTTTAGAGTGTATTGGGTCGTCACGGATACTACAAGAGATACAGGGAGTGGTAACTTGGTATATGGCATTGGTTCGGAAAGCTAAGCCGTGGGTTGCAACCCAGACGCACAGAGAGGGAAAGAATGCTCATTATGTAGTAAACAACCATCGGAAAACGGAGACTATAACACAAAACCATCATTTTTAAAAGAAAACCTTGTGTTTAATTTTAATTTAATAATTTTTTTTTCAGTTTTGCATTGCAGAGGACGCGGGTTTGAATACCGGTCCGGCCGTCCAGATTTGGGTTTTCCATGTTTTTCCCAAATCACTCAATCGGAATGCCGGGATGGTTTCTTCTAAAGGGCATTTCCGAATTACTTCCAATTTCTTGCCTCAGCTTCTATTGACCTCAACGTTGACATGGCATAAGCAAAAAAAAAACACACACACAACAACAACAATAATAATAATAAATTTAAAAAATTGCAAGAGATTCATCTTAACAGATCGCTTACACACAAGCATTAAATTTCTTCCGTCATTTACTTTTTATCTTAAGTTTTCCATATAAAGCATTGTTTTCCAAAAGTTTGAAGATGTTGGGTTTAATGTCAATCGATGTTTTCTAAACAATTTTTTTATTATTATTACAGCTCTTTCAGTTTTGATTTTCGATACTAGAAATTTGTAACCAGAAAACTTCAGATGGAACCTTTTTATTTACTATAAATGTATTAATCAATCAACGTTACTCTTGCTTTCGTATCCAGAAACATATACCGTAAAGTTTTAAATGTAGTAATGAAAAGTAGTATACCGATGTGGTAGGAGGAATCGTGAATAATGTTCTGTCGTTTGAAATATTCTTTGCGAAGAAACACTTGTTATTGAGCTGTATTGTGTTTGGTTTACCTATTGTGCAACCCACGAATGTTTAAAGCTGGGGTCTTGAGACAATAGGGAACGGCTGCCAAATTTCTCTTTTTATTGCACGGGTATTGCGAAACGCCGAATGTTCCACCACCTGGCCAAAATGGAATTACTGTAAAGTCATAAAATAAATAATTCACAAATCCTAATTATGTTTTATTGTCTTTCTGATAAAATCCATCTGTAACTATATATTTATTGGTTTGAGCGAAGAAATGTTATTTCCATTCTTTTTTTGTCAACAATTTTTCGTAAACTATGACATTCAAAGGCCAAGTATACATGCCTGAATCAGTTAAATCACTGTTTTCATTGCAAATTACGTTTATCCGGTATGCAAATAAACTGGGTTTCGCTAAATCGGCAACCAGATTGGTGGTATATAAAATTTAGTCCACAACACGAAAGTTGGTTTAATTCTCAAAAGGAGACGTAAGCTTAAAAAAAAAAAAAAAAAAAAAAATAGGGAGTTTAGTTCCTAACTGGTCTAAAGTTCAACGTCCAATAGACATGCTTCACTCACAGAAAACAAATTTGACACTTCAGTGTATATGACTTATGAGGAGATACTTGCAACCATTAGTTCGGTGATTGAAAACATTATCCTTCAGGAAGCTCTGTTTGTAGGTCTACTAACAAAGATTTTCAACCCGTGTGACAAAGCGTGGTGGGTTAGTGACTAATACCGCTCTGGCTTCGCATTCTGGAGGTCGTGGGTTCGAATCCCAGTCCCGCCAACCAGATTTGGGCTTTCCATGGTTTCCCCGAATCAATTCAGGAGAATGTAGGGATAATTCCTTACAAAAGCTATGGCCAAATTCCTTCCCGTTCCTTACCACAGTCCTTCCCTCCTCTAATGATCTCGACGTCGAAGAGGCATACAGCCACAAAGAAAAAAAATTAGCATGTGGGTTTGTTTCCAATAAAGTAATTTCTAACATCCAAAACAGGATCCAAGCCAAGGTACTGTATCAGCTATTGGGAATAATAGAACTGAGACATGTGTGATTCTGTTTAATCCTTTGTTTACGTCAAGCTGCTGTGGCCCCTATTTTGATAATCACTTTTTGCTTTAAATAAATAACGGCTAAATACCGCGTATCCTCGTAGTCGTTTGTACTGTGTCCTAATTAAAGGCGACAACGACTGTCCAGCGTTTCTTTTCTTCGACTTTAATTACCGCTGGGAATTTTCGATTGGTTAATGAATTAATCAAGAGCTGTTTGATTGAAGTCAGCGTTTTTTCCCTTCCTTGCCCGTTCTTAACAAGCGACTGAATAATTAATGCTTTACAGAGTACAGTGGTCATATTAAACTTCCGTCAGGTGAGTCCAAATGCACTGATGGCAAACGAGTTAATAACAAGGGGGCTCGCGCCTGTAATGATCGTCTCGTCAAAGACTCGCACAGTCCGAGACGGAATAAAGAACTGGAACCATTAAATACTGTGCAAGTAAGTTCTACGTAATGTCAGAGCACATTCTGAGAAGAGCTCCAATATAACAGACTGCCGATCGATTCGTCGAATACTTAGGTAGGTAGCTGGAAATATTTCGTTCTGTCTAAAAGCAGAACAACAGCTGTGAATATTGTTGCTGTGATTTATGATGTTCTTTGACTGGAATTTATAAATGATTTTTATGTCCTCGTCAGTATTTTTAAGTTCATAACTTCCTATTCGGAACAGGTTGTAGTGTACTGAACGAATATTGTATATCAGGGGTGGCCAACCCAAATGATGTTGCGGGCCACTTTGGAAGTGCATCGTAACTCCTCGGACCGCATATAAAATTATATATCCCCACAGACACATTTTTTTTGAAGTGAAAAATTGAAACACGAGTTGTTATTATGTTTACTATTATTGTTACTGGGCAACGGTATAATGCCGGCCAAACCTTTCACACCAGAAACATCAATAAACAATGCTCGAGTGCCCTATGTGCCCATCATCCTGCAACAATGAAGACTTGTTTCAAGCAACACACAATGCAATTGAGGTTGCGAAGTACTGGGCTAAGTGTGTTTAAGGTTGTTGATTTGCACAATGTATTTAACTGTGTATTTTGATGTTTGTGATACGAGAATAATAACAACATGTAAACATAGATAATACAATAATAATTATACCAAACGCACATTGTAAAGAAATAGATAACACTAAAAATGAAATATAAAGTATATCTTGTAAAAGTGTGATGAACCTCGCGGGCCGGTAAAATGTTCAAGGCGGGCCGCGGGTTGGTCACCCCTGTTGTATACATACCTAGTGAGTTAGACACTAAAATCCTCTCACAGGACTCTCGAGAAGATATGCAAATTTTATATCGAGAAAGGACAAATAAATTGTTACTTTTGATAGTAAAAGTGGAAGTAACTAAAAGGTTTACGGAAATGCTATGCCAGGATTATTGATAGTTAAAGAAACTGGTTAAAACATGGTGAAATACATGCATACACTGTTGGGGTGTCATGAGAAATAAACAATTAACTCTGAAGCAATCAAATACTTATTGGTTGCGCTGAGAGTAGCTTAGAGAATAAAACAAGCCGTTACTTCGTCATGCGTAGATCAAAGATGTTTAACCTTTCACAGTTGCCGAAAGACTGTACTTCAGCTACTGCGAGAAGTGAGCTCCTGCGTTCATAGTATGATGAGGCAGAAGATGATCTCATACATTAATCTCTACATGAGTCGAATGTGAACTAGTTTCATTAACTTATCAACAAGTACAGTCTCAGGGTAAGAGGGATAGGAACGAATCCCCATGCCCCTTATGAGAAAAGACTGTCCTCGAAGTTAGGGACACCTGCGAAAATAGATGATGGAAGGAAGCCTCGTGTAACATTCCAGTACTCTCTGATTTATTCGAGCAGGGAAAGAAATTCCAATACTTCATTTTACCTATGAAATACCTTAAAATACACAAGATCGCTACATGGTGATAAAACTGTCAGTAAAATACCATCCTTCCGTATACTTTTATATTTGTAAACTACAATATACATTTCTTCCACCTTTCTCATACTTTTTTTGCATCGATATGCAAAATTGGAAAAAAAAAACAGATCTACTACTACACAAAATAATCATCTAAGACGTAAAATATTCGTAAGTCTTCAAAAAAATGATGTTATAATTATCTTCTTTGATCTTATTTCTTTGTGTGCAGAAGAGAATAATATAATATACATTAAAATGAAACATTATCAGGTAAACAAATTTATATAAAATGCTCCAGTTTTTCATATGCTGTTATTGTCAAATTAAATATTAGTCATTACCGTAATATTAGTTCTTTTCATCTTCATAAACACGTAAAACAGCGTAAGCACTTTTTTTTTTTTTTTTGCTGTCATCAGTCTTTCGACCGGTTTGATGTAATCCTGCTTCTCTTCCTATCTTGCGCTAACCTCTTCATCTCAAATGCCCTGCGTCGTCAGTTATCTACTTCATTAGTTCTGTTCTGTTTTCCTGTACAGTTCTTGCTTTAAACTGTTCCCTCCACTAACAAATTAACCAATTCAACGTGTCTTAAAATGTACCAACCATCAGGTCTCTTCTTTCTTTTAGACACTTTCAAAAACTTCTTTCCTCGCCCATAATTTACAAAACCCCTTCATTTCATACTCTATTTGTTGCCTTAATTTTCAGTATCCATCTATATCAACATATTTTGAATGGTTCAATTTTTATTCTTTCTGGTATTCTGGTATTCCATGCTTCGATACCATAAAGTGCTGTGCTCCCCACATAGAGTTTTGAAAAGTTCTTTCTAAGTCCTAGATCAAGAAGGCCATTTTCTTTAGTGCTGTTCTGCATTTAATATCATTCCTGTTTTGGCCACCAGTTGTAGTTTTACTTCCTGAGCAACAGAATTCACTTATTTCTCTTATTACTGTTTTAATAGCAAAACAAACAAAAATTCCAATTTGATAGACGGCAACAGGCAGTTTCTCATCAAGAAGTTTGCAGTGATATTTGCTTGACAAAAACTAAACACGCTTCATTATTTTCTTACAAATAAAACTTTTCAAAACTTTGAAAGTTTTTTGTAAGAAATGTTGCTAGGAAATGATTTCAAATAACAACGTTTGTTGATAGATTTAAAATTTTAAAAATTGTTGAGAATATATAAAAAATTATGCATTGAAAAATATGAACAACATGACATTGTCTGAAAAAATATGTAAGCTGTTTCAAAAATTTAGACAGAGTACTGAATATGAGGGGAAACTTTTTCTGTCAAATTATAACATAGATGATAGATATCCAATGCTTCTCGTTATTTAGTTTAGCAGGACATCATATATTTCTCAAGATGGAAAATTAGTCTTCACATTGTCATGCTATGCTGTATCACTCGCGAGCATCAAACAAAAACAAGTTAATGTCTGGCGCCGCGTTATGAAACTGTTTTGAACTCAGTCTGGCCAATCTGCAACGGAAATATTTCCCTCGAAATAATCAGTTAATCAAAAAGCCAAAATATTCAAATCGGGGCTGTAGTGTAATTAATATGCGTTTGCTGTTACGAGAAATCTATTCTATATCTATAAAACGAAAACCGGATATATTAGTCTAACAAAAACTCGGAAACTACGGAGCAGATTTCGATGGGGTTTTCACAGTTTTAAAGCTTAGAATCTTAATTCAGTTGTTTGGCATGTCTTATGTTTTTAACGTTAAATAACGCAGGAACATTAAATTAAATTCTGAACGTATGATGACAAATCCCAAAGATGGAAGGATTAGATGTTCCATACTTTGCACTAAACACGCAACTACAATGTCTCTGACCATAGCCTTTAATAAGAGCAATAAGATAACTTTACAATAATAACTATTTTGCACACTAAACAAAACTTGAAGTATTCTTTCCTTTATTTCGGGATATTCAATTTTTAAACGCCATAGATAGCCGTAACTTTAAGTATTCTTTCCTTTAATTTGGGATATTAAATTTTTAAATGTCATAGATTGCCGTAAAAACAACAGATATTTTAAGCACGATCTCTGGACAATATCTTTGGCCATCAGCATTAGTCTTCTGTTTACGATAAAATTATTCTGGATTCACTTTTGATATCTATATATTAATACGCTAAGCGAAAACTTTGGAAACATTTTTCAGAATATTGCGCGCACGGAGAAGTGTCAGATTTGGCATAGTTAAAGTTTATATGGAGAAGGCGTGCATAAAGCCAACATGTACATATAATATGTGTTAAAAATACATTAAATTAAATAAAATAAATCATTCGTTGTATACATTCAATTGTTTTAAGTGATTCTGCCAATGTCTGTGATCTTTGGTCAACAGTAAAGAAAAAAAAATTATTAGCATAGTTAAAATATGTTACAGATACATTATTAAATGAAAAATAAATTCGCGAACGTGTGTGTGAGTGAAATTGGATGGGAGCCAACTATGTGACGTGTATTTCCAGCATTGAGATTATTATTATTAATTACGGTATTATTTCTGTGGTCTTTGGTGAAACCAAAGAGTCGAGCTTTATCTCTGAATTTACATAGGAGCAAGAAGCAACATTTCGAAACGGAGTATATTCGGAATTCATTAAATCGTGATTTAGGTATACGATGTTACAATGAATCAGTTCAAATTGATGTAGCTGTAATATGATGGAGAGCCACCATTTGAACTAAATCTGGTAGTTAAAAAAAGTGAGTACATGAATTACAGCAAAGTCTTTATATACTGAGTTTAGCATTACGTCGGAACCTACAAATATTGTCCTGTCGGTCTGAAATTTGGTACACACATTCCTTAGGCGATAATATTTGATTCGAATATGTTGAAATGAGGAAAAATCACTCGAAATGTGGGTAGATGCATTTATGTTATTATGCAAGAAATACACGTTCATAGCTGTTGAAATTTATTCCACGTGTTTTTAAGTCTTCATTATTGAATAAAAACTGCTTTCCACATGCAAATTGCAGATACATAATAAGTAGAAAATCATGTAACATTTACGATTTCTCTGTGCGGGCTGACATATTGTTTTTCAATGCTAAGATATATTGCGTGGCGTCTACCGTAACTAATACCATTGTGGTTAGGTTGAAATGCAGCCATTGCGTGGCGTCTACCGTAACTAATAGCATTTGAAGTGATTTTTTCCTCATTTTCACGCATTCGAATCTTACGTTGGAATGTATGTACTAAACTTGATACCGATAGGACAATTTTTGTAGGTTCCGACGTATTGACATGTTACCAATCTTAATTTCATTACTTTTTTTTTTTACATTCAGATATTCGTGCCTACTTCTTTTATGCCTCGATACAGAACATTTACCGGACGGAGGGAGAGACAAAGAAGAAGGAATACATATTCGCGAATTCAAAATGAAGATAGGGAAAATAGTACACAAAGTGATGAAGTGGTTTTACACAAAGTGATGAAGTGGTTTTGTTGGACACATTTAAATGTGCATTAAATGTAATTCCCACTAATTTTAATAGTTTCCATTGTGGATTAATGCATTTACAATGCAGGTTTTGCAATGCAAAACATTTTGAATCGGAAGTGACTTCAGGTGAAAGGACTGCATTCACTTCATGTTGTCATAAAGGTAAAGCAGTATTACCGGCCCTAAGTCAAAATGAATTTTTTAAATCATTGTATGATGGACTAAATTCAAATGAACCATCGACAAAGAGAAAGTCAAAAAATTATTTTGAAACATTCGTAAATTCAATTCATCGTTTGCTATGGTTAGTTCAGAGGCTAAAATTTCAGATACAGTCACAGGTGGAGTGTATCATTTTAAAATACATGATGTTTTCTATCATAGATCAGGTCCAATGACTGCTGCATATGGTCACTCACCACGTTATGCGCAGTTATATTTTTATGATGTAGACACTGCTGTGAATTATAGATTACGTGAACATTCTAATCAAGCTTGCAATAACAATATAATGCGCGAGATATCTCTTGAGTTGGAACGTATTACTCCTTTTTGTTCAGTCATTCATTGCGATGAAAGACCATTGTCAGAGAGTTGAAAATCAAAATAAAGAAATTTGTATGTTCATTAAAGTAAATCGTGATTTAGATATGCGACGTTATAATGATGCAGTTCAAACTGATGTAGCTGTAATATTCAGTACAGTTGATGGTGAGCCACCATTTGAACGAAATATGGTTTCGTTTTCAAAAGTTAATGGTACCATTAAAAATGTATCTGTTTTGGATTCATCATTAGACCCCATTAGCGTATCCATTACTTTTTCCAAATGGTGATACATGGTGGCATGTCAATATTTCACATCATATACCAACTACATCTAATTCAAGAGCAACAAGAAATAAATTAACAATGCTTCAATATGCAGCTTATCGACTTGCGATTAGAGAAGATTTTAGCATGTTGCACCATTCACAAAAATATTTCTGCAGTGGATAGTTGATATGTATGTGAGAATAGAGGGCACGAGGTTACATTTCATTCGACAAAATCAAACAACACTTAGGTCTGAAGTTACAACAATTTAACAGATTATTTAGAATCGAACCAAAATGTCAATAATGTTGGCCGGAGAGTAATTTTACCATCTTCATTCAATGGTTCTCCAAGAAATATGTATCAGAATTATTTAGATGCAATGTCAATTGTACAATATTTTGGAAAGCCTTCTTTGTTTATTACAATGACTTGCAATCCAAATTGGCCTTGAAATAGTTAGGAATGTTGGTGTAGGTGAGACAGCTAATTTCCGACCTGATATTGTTGTTCGTGTATTCAGGTCCAACTGAAAGAATTAATTGAAGGCCTTACACTTAAAAAAATATTCGGAAAAGTTGAAGCACTCATTTATACAATTGAGTTTCAAAAGAGAGGATTGCCTCATGCTCACATTTTACTCTCTTTAAATGAGCAAGATAAAATTGTTAACGCTAACGATATTGATAAAACTGTATCTGCGGAGATTCCTAACATTGAAACACATCCTACATTACACGAATATGTTGTAAAACACATGATGCATGGTCCATGTGGTCTTTTAAATCCAAATTCTGTATGTATGAGAGATGGAAAATGCACAAAAGATTATCCAAAACGATTTAATGAATTTACATGTGAATCAATAAATGGATACCCATTATACAAAAGGCGTGATAATGGTATTACTGCTACGGTTCGCGGTAGTTGCCTTGACAATCGTTACGTTGTACCATACAATCCGTACTTACTTGCAAAATTTAATTGCCATATAAATGTTGAGGTATGCTCTACAGTTAAAAGTGTTAAATACATTTATAAATACGTGTATAAAGGTTATGACAGTGCATCTGTTGAATTAGAATCGGGGAGAAATGACCCAGGTCAAGAAATACATACTGATGAAGTAAAAAAATTTTTAAATGGCCGTTATGTTGGATCAACTGAAGCTGTATGGCGCATCTATGAATTACCACTGCATTTTCAATCACATGTAATCGTCAGACTTGACATTCATTTACCGCGTAGACAGAATGTTTACTTTCGACAAGGTCAAGAACTTCAAGCAATTGAAAATGCAAGACAAACGAAATTGTTGGCATTTTTTGATTTGAATCAATCAGACCCATCAGCGCATGAATATAAGTATATTCAAATTCCTTTACATTATGTATGGGAAGATTCCCAAAAAAAATGGAAGAAAAGAAGGCGTGGAGGTGATAAAATCATTGCACGTATGTATGTAGTATCACCAAAAGATATTGAACTTTTCCATTTACGATTGCTTTTATTACATGTCTGTGGTCCAAAATCATTTGAGGATGTTAGATCATACAATGGAATTAGATACACTTCTTTTGTTGAAGCGTGTTATGCTCGCGGCATTGCTTCAAATGATAATGAATGGCGCGAATGTTTAAATGAAGCAAAAGAATTACATTCACCAAAACAAATGCGAAATTTATTCGGTTACATTTGTGCGTTAAATGTGCCAAGCAATGCATTGGCATTATGGAATGAATTCAAAGTATTTCTTAGTGAAGATTTTTTGCGTGATTACAATGATGAAGTATCCTTTAACAGAGCTCTATTAGAAGTTGAAGACATTTTGAATGTTCATAATTTGTCATGTCAAGAATTTGGTTTGCCAGTTCCCACGTATTTCCAGAGAACAAACGAAGTTTTGATTGATCCAATAGAACAAGAGTTTCTGTTTTGTGAGCATTATGAAATTGCCAATTTTGAACAGCGTAATCTAATTGATCGTGTGATTCGTGAAGTTTTGCATCATGATACTGGATGTAATGTATTTTGTTTAACCGCTCATGCAGGTTGTGGGAAAACATTCACACAAACCGCAATTATACACAAACTAAATTCGCTTAATCTTCACTGCATAGCAACGGCGTTCAGCGGCATAGCTTCAACTCTATTACTTGGAGGTAAAACTTTACACAATGTTTTTAAATTGCCTATCCCAATTTTAGATAATTCTGTAGCAAATATTTCCGTTAATAGTAGCTATGGACGTTACATAAATTCATCATCATTGATAATTATTGATGAAATTTCTATGTGCCCACTGCAAGTATTGAAAATCATTGACAGACTATTGCAGGATCTATGCGATGAAAAGGATAAACATAAACCATTTGGAGGGAAAACTGTACTTCTGTGCGGTGATTTTCGGCAAATCTTACCAGTTGTCCCACATGGATCACGTGCAACTTTAATTGAAAACTGCGTCACAAGTTGGCATAAATTTGAATATTTTCATAAAGTAACTTTTGTTCAAAACATGAGAGCCTTGCCAAGTGAAATAGAATTTATTGAATTCTTGAAAAAAATTGGTAATGATAAGGCACCAAAATTCCCTCAGTTTGGTGAAAATATTATTGAAATACCCTCAGCAATTAATAGGAGACGATAATAATACTGTATTATTGATGAGGTGTATGGAAATATTTCCGAAAACATACTTTCAGGCAACATATTGAATTCAGTTATTTTAGCACCTAAAAATGATGATTGTACTTTAATTAATAAAGAAATAACTAACCGAATACCAGGTGAACAGAAAACATATCATAGCTACGATAAAATAATTTGTGATGATGACAAAGAAATTAATAATTATCCAGTAGAGTTTTTGAATTCTTTAACTATTAGTGGTTTGCCACCACATAAGTTAGTACTGAAAGTTAATTGCATCGTTTTACTGATCAGAAACTTTAAATACAAAGGAAGCATTAGTCAATGGAACAAGAATGCGCGTCAAATGTATGCATCGAAATGCTATTGATTGCGAAGTTTTAACTGGAACCGCTCGCAGTAAGAGAATTTGATTCCACGTATAAATTTAACTTTTACCGGTACTATTTTACCATTTAAGTTTCAAAGAACTCAATTACCAATTATACCTGCATTTGCGATGACAATAAATAAGTCACAGGGACAAACCTTCGAAAAAGTAGGAATTTTATTGAGACAGCCAGTCTTTACACACGGTCAACTGTACGTCGCAGCAAGTAGAGTTCGATCATTCCATGAGGTTTGAGATTTTATATTTCAGAATATAATGGTCAAGGGCATTTAGCAAATGATGAAAGAGTTTACACAAAAAACATTGTTTACACAGAAGTTTTGAATCATTAAATTTCATACTATTTGGTGTTCAATTATAAACATTTATTTTTTGTTAGTTTTTATTTGATCCAGTAATAATGTTAAAAATATAATTGTATCAAAAAATAAATGCAAATAATGGCTGTTAATTGTGTTTTTTTACTAATACATTAAATTTTTTATTTTATTATTTTGTAATTAAACATTTTGTAAAGAAACATCCTCGCAGCCAACAACGTCAATGTGCACAGTATATGATATATCTATGCTTGCAGCAAACGCAATAGAACAAATTCAAACAAACTATTTGCAATAATTATTACTCTCTTACAAAAAAAACTAATTAACTTAATGAATTATGGTCGAATTTCGACCACTGGGCGATCTCTAGTTTGTATAAAAGGCTGATCTGCGGAGTTAAAGTATCAGGAGTTTCGAGCAAAAAGTATATCCATTCACTTCGCAATTGAATCAAATGTGAGTTTGTAACATAATCTAGAGTTGTTCAGAAATGTAATAATGCAATTTCTTAACCAAATTAACGAAGCTTGATATACAGTGAATCTTTTCGGACGAATGAAAATAGTGTACGTGCAAATAAACTTCAACCCACCCGTTTCTTGGTAGGGGGAAGGTGAATCTAGGTTTGCTTTAATTCCGAAAAAAGTTGGCGCGAATTTTATGAAACTTTGTACAAATGTTTTTTCATTGCGGGAATAAAAGTAGGTTACGGGAAATATACGCCAAGTATACCGAGCAACTCCGGGAACTCCGCTAGTACTATATAAACTCACCACATATATTAATTACCAGTTGAAAGATAACGTGTATGCAACTGTTTAATTTATTTATTAGACCGGTAATTAATTTTAGAAAAGCCCCTACATATCACTTAGCCGAACACATAAACAGCATTTTAAACCAACACTACACATTAAGAAGAACAGAAGTATAAAAAACACAACAGAACTCATTCAGAATATAAAAGACACACACATCCCAAACACAGCAACACTTGTATCATTTGATATTGAAAATATATACAGCAACATTCCAATCAAAGAACTAATCAACACAAACCTGAACACTAGCAAAATACTACCCAGCAACCATATAGAAGAAATCAAAAGCACAATAGATATACTGACCTCTCAGAATTATTTCACTTTTAATAATAAATATTACCTACAAAAGGAAGGACTGCCTATGGGATCCCCAATCTCAGGCACCTTATAAAACAACGCAACAATAAATAAATTAAACAGTTGCATTAGCGTCATCTTTCAACTGGTAATTAATTAAGCAACTGTGGAAACATGGTTTGCAACAACATTGCATTCACCACATACAGTTTATTATCCTCACATTTCAAGTTGTGGAAGAAATGTTAGGATATAGTTGTCAATAGTTGAACTAATTGGGGTATAAAATTTGATTCTACAGATGGTGTAAAAAACCTCTGAAAACCCAATTATTTGGTGACTATTCTATACGCAAGGGCGTATCCAGGATCAGAACTAGAGGGGGGGCAGGATTTGAATTAGGGGGGGGGGCAACTCATTTTGGTTTCGAGGAAGTGGGGTGGGGGACTGAAACATCACATTACAAAATCAAACTCAAACCTATTCAGGAAACCATTTTTATCATTGATTAATATAGTAACCCAACTACTTAAACTAAGGACCTACTATGTAGTTAATTAAGATCGAAAGTCAGTTAGTTTTTTATGTAAACATTAATTGTCTCGGATTTTCAATTTCAATAATTTTGTTTGTCAATATCTCAAGGTGTTCTTTCACGAAAATTTCGATGCACACTCATCAGACATAATCCAGTCAATCTTTCTCTCCCAAAGTGCTCCTGAACTAGTACTTCACTCGTCGAATCGTACTGAAGGCAACTTAATTTTTCTTCTAGGGGGGGCAGCAGCCCCCCTCTGCCCCTCGCTGGATAGACTATACGAATTAGTAGTTCTAGTCGGCTGTGATGATGGCCAGATAGGTGCTCATCTACTGGGCCGCTCGTGTAATCTGGCAGGGTTCTGTGTGGTTTGAGAGCATTGGACGCCCGCATAGTGCGTGCTGAGTGCCGGAAACCAGGAGGCACGCGTGGAACCTCCGCCCCGCAACTTCCGGTGACGACGTGCGCAATTAGCGCAGGAAGCGCGCGGTGTCCACTACGGCCACCTCTAATTGGTGGCTGGACACGGCGGTGGGGATTAGGCGCCGCTAATTGGGTCGTCTGCATCGACCGAGGTCCTGCTCCTCCACCACTGACTCAGTCCTCAAATAGCCTCTCTGACACTAAAAGTTATGGAAAAGATATCGGAGATCGTAGTTGCCACTCTTTGCCCTTCTCTGCGCTTACGAAACCAATGATCCTAATGCATAGATATACCATTTTGCTTAACGGGGAACCATAACAAAAGGTCGGTTTTGGTGAATATAAAGTTTAATAAAGGAAAAACTGGGTTACAGTCCAGTAAAACTTTTATTTGTGTCAGAGTTCAGAAATAAGGTTTCACCTTCTTCTCTTCGATTTTGGCCATCTAGGGACCACAAAAAGTAATCCTGTGCCTTTATCTCAATGCTTCTTTTCTTGATTTTCAATAGTTCTACATCACTTCACTTTGTTGCTTCCTCCTCTCTTGGGTCCAGATGTTATTACCTTTCATCCTCTTCTCGTTCTCCTGAAAACCCTTTAAATAGTATATCGATTTTCTGAAAATTCTTCTGTCTTGTCTTATATCTTCTGTTATTGCGACCTCTATCATATTTTTTTATACTCCTTGCAGCTACTGGTTGACGGAAATTCTTTTTGTAAGTGTGCTATTATCCAACCTGATTATTCTCTTTGTCAGCGTGTCTGGCATTATTTCGGAGCGACGAAAAACTTCTGCCAGGAACAAAACACAAAGTGTGGAACTCACTGTGCGCCCAAGCCGCAGCTCAGTTGCATTTGTTTTTACCCTACAGGGTGCATATGTACAATAAAGTTTTACCGACGAAGCGTGTTTGGTTTGTTAGAACTTTAAATGTCCGGGATTACGCGCCGTCCGGGGCGTCCCCTATATGAAGGGATATCCATAAATTACGTGAGGTGCTTTTCCAGATTTCCGCCCCCCCCGCCCCCCTCGTGGTCAGACTTCGTGAGATCTGGTCCGACCCCCCTCCTCCCTCTGGTGAGATCTGGTCCGCGAGACCTAACCCCCCCTAGATATCTCCCTCGCAAGTTTTTGAGACTTTTTTTTTAAGTCTCACCTTTCCAAAGCCAGTTACACCACCATTTTTCGACGAAATACCCCCTTAAAATCGACTTTCGCGTCATGTGGACCTTTTTTTTATCTCTACAGTCAAACAAAAATATACAAAACCTCACGTGAGATTTCCGTTGTCCCCCCCTTTCCCCCCTTGGTGAGACTCCGCCGGACCCCCCCCCCCCCTATTTCACTTCACGTAATTAATGGACGCCCCCTAAGAAGCTAAATACCCAAAGATGCACAGGATGCGGCGTGTTAGTGTAAGTATTTCTGTTCTTGAAATAGTATTTGAACGCTTTAAAAAGCGTTTCAATCGGTATATCTTGTGTAGAAATTAGCCGATTCGCTGTCAGATGTACAAAACTTTGTATTAAATTTGAAGCAAGAAGCATATAAAAATGGAAAAGTCACATTTTCATCTCTGCAGCTACTTCAAAGATTCCCGCAGAGATGAGCACTCTGCAAAAATAATTAACAGAAGTCGGCAGAACTGTAAATAGTATCGGAAATACTTGGGCTTATTTCCAACGACTCGAAATCTCTCTCTCCCTGCGAGAGGGGTTCTCTGTAGCAGGTCCCACCAGCGCAGGGAATTATTATTTGACTTCTTTGAAGACGGAATCGCGGGCTAATTGAAATTCCCTGCTTAACTTCGGCGCGCGTTCGCTCGTGAACGCCAAGTTAGGAAATATCAACAAAACTTGGCTTCCGACTCAATTGGTTATGCCTGCCATACACACGTTACGCAAATAGACGCGGAAGCTTTAACACTACTTGTTTTTGTACACCCCTCTCTCTACTCCTTGTCCGCCCCTTCGAAGCAAATGAAGCACGTTTAATTTAGAGTGACGTCGCTTCAAGCCTACACCCCCGCCCCCCCCCTCCCCTAGTCGCAGGCTGCCGGTAATTGTTTCGGGCAGGTGTTGGTAATTGCCACCTCCAGGGTTTCATCACAAAACGGGGAACGTGCCTTTCCCGGGAAGGCCGACACTACGGTCGTGTTTTTACGCCACGCTTTTTTTATTCTGGCCGCTCTCCCAGATGGAGGAGTAATCCGCCCCTTCGTCAGAGGGCTTATAAATTCTGGGCGCACTGTAACGTCCCCCCTCCACTGCCCTCCCCGTGCCCCCTCTTCTCACCTGTCGTAGTGGTGGGGGGCTGAATGCTGATTTTCGTCCCTCGCTCGGCGAGATGGCTCATTCTCTTTCACTTCTCCCCTCGCGCCAACTCCATCCACTCCGCTAGCGGAGTGCGCGATAGCCTGCAGCCCCGAGTGACGTAGTCCCTAATATGATTCGCTCTATTTACAATCCTCCACCTCCTCCCCTGACGGATGGCACCGCCTGTGGATTGGTTCGAATAACATAAAAACTGGGAAAAGTAGCGAGAAGTCTCGTCGTTGGCGATTCTTTAGTGTAGGGGGTTATTTGATGGCCGAATGTAAAACAAAGGAAACGAAGCTTTTTTTAGGACCGAATATAACGTAACAAATCGCCTCTTAGCCGAAAAAGAGTCTGACTAAGTAGAAATAGTAGAAACTTTATCTCGTAAGTTGTAACGGATCAAGAGTTCTGTAAATAGTAATAATAGTAAGAAAGACTACAAAACACCAGAAATTAAGACGTAATCATGAAATCTATTGCAATATGGAAAACAGAATCAATTTGGAAGAGGCGATTATTACCTTAGAAAAAAGAATAAAATATTAAGAATTGAGAGGTAGGAAGGAAAAGGAAACAGTAACCAAATGATCAGAAGAAAGGTAAAAGATAGTGATATCGAGGAGTATTAGAGGAAGAAGGAAGGAAGCATTGAAATTGACTTATGGCTTAACTGGAAAAGAAAAAAAGAGGTAAGAAATGTGATTATTGGCAAGATGTTTGGTTTCACTGATTGCCTCAAGGGGCACTAGAATTCACTCATCAGGTGTACCTCATACCCTTTCTCAAGAGCCTCAACAGAAACTACCTACCCTCAGAAGCAGCTTACCTCTTGTAAACTGGACCCTTCCGAATTAGCCGTAGTTGTTACAGATATTCATTCATCCACCACTTCAACGTACTTAATCGGCATTCAGGAACAAGGTTTCGGCTGCATACAAAACTACTGGTTTCAGAACTGTTTCATAATGACTTATCCAAGTATTTTGTGACAGACATTTTTTGTTGTAAATCTCTCGCGAAATTTGCTAGGCTATTTCCAGTTTGTGTTGTTAGATACAGGATAATTTTATTTACTTAAAACCTAAAGAAAGTCGTTTGTTCTTAAAGATACTTTTGTCTAATATTTCCCTGAAATTTCCTGTTTATTTGTTTGAAGTTGGCATTACTAACGAGCAGACGCTTAATACGTTTTTGGACACCGTCGTAAATATCTTCAAATAGAACGGAGCAAAGTAAAAACGTATTAGATTTGATTACGTAAAGTGAACTTCGGTATCTGAATTATCTTTCCACAAACTACGTTGTTTAGTTTTAGTATCTTAAAGAACAATGAGAGACATGCATCAGTTAAAAAGGGTGTGAGACAAGGTTGTAATCTATCCCCATTATTATTAAACTTGTATGTAGAAGAAGCAATAGAGAATGTAAAAGAAAATTTTCCATGTGGCATAAGTGTTCAGGGAGAAAAAATCAGTATGCTACGATTTGTTGATGACATTGTCTTGTTACCAGAAAAGTCTGAGGGTATTGAGAAGTTACTGAATGGCATGAACGAAATACTGAAGGAAGATTTTGGACTGAATATAAATGAAAGCAAGACAAAAGTGATGAAATGTAGCAGAAATGGTACCAATACTAGTAGATTAAATATAAAAATAGGATCGGATGGAATAGGATTTTTTTTTTTTTTTTTTTTTTTTTTGTTACTGCTTTACGTCTCTTTTTAACATCGAGGTCTTTAGAGACGGGAAAGGATGGGGGGCAAGGATGGGGGCAAGGAATGGGAAGGAATTCAGCCATGGCCTTTTGAAGGAAGCATCCCGGCATTTGCCTGGAGTGATTTGGGGAAACCATGGAAAACCCAAATCTGGATACCCGGACGGGGATTCGAACCACCGTCCTCCCGAATGCGAGGCGAGAACGCTAACCGTTACACCGCCCCGCTCGGTATGGAATAGGAGAAGTAGGTGAATTCTATTACTTGGGAAGCAAATTACAACCGATGGCCGAAGCAGGAATGATGTTAAAAGCAGAACACAAGCAAAAATTGTCTTCATGAAAAAGAGAAACCTTTTAATTTCAAATATTGATCTAGGAATTAGAATGAACTTTTTAAAACTCTGTGTTGAGCAGAGCACTTTACGAAATATGGACTTAGGAATCCCGGAATAAAAGAAAATTGAAGCATTTGAAATGTGGTGCTACAGAAGAATGCTGCAAATTAAGTGGACAGACAGAGTAAGAAATGAACAAGTTTTTGAAATGATGGGTGAGGAAAGAAGTTTGTGGAAGGAGCTTACAGAAAGAAGAGACAGGCTGGTAGGTCATATTTTGAGACATGCAGGATTGGTTAATCTGCTGGTGGAGGGAATAGTCGATAGTAAGAACTGTAGAGGTAGACAGAGATTAGAATATATGAAGCAGATAATTGAGGACGTGGGTTGTAAGGTATATGTAGAGATGAAGAGGTTAGCACAAGATAGGAAGGGATGGAGGATTGCATCAACCGACTCGAAAGACTGATGACAAAAAAAAATTATGTGAGTTAGAAAGAGATCAGAAGTAACATGTTCACAACAATCACATCCGAAAGCGGAATCGAGCCTACTAACTTCTGAAATAATGCTGCTCGCTTCAAACGATAGTATAAAATCGAGCCTTGTACGCCAGCCTATATCGTTTGAGACAAACATTTGGAAGGACCGGAGATCAATTTCCAGTCCAACCGTTAATGTTTTGTTTTTTCATTGTTTCCTGAAATAATTGTTCCTAGTACCGGTGTAGTTCATACACAAAGATCATACCCCGCTCATACCTTGTAAACAAAACATTCACAGTTATAGTGACGTTGCTGTTGACGATCCCAACCGTAAAAATATATTTACAGTAAATGGATGGCTGATATAGATATAAAAATTTCAGTAAATGTCAGTATTGTTCTCTTCTTTTCATCAGTGTCCCATTTTTCTTGCACGTAGCCGATGTCAAGACAGCCCTTAAATAATTGGTCGTAATTTGAGGATGCGACTCGGTAGTAAAGAGGGAGGCGCCGAACTACAGCCGCCGATAACATCTGAAAGCCACCTTTCACATTTTTGTCGATGCTGCCGCCATATATCCCGGTTAGCATTTCGTTGGGCACTATTTCCCGCCCGCGGGGTGACGGGTATTAAATCGAGCACGTTATGTGAGCGCGCTTTCTTGTTGCCCCCACACTTTATGCTTTCTCTCCGGCCGTGTCGTTTTTCGCTCCCAGAGAAATATGGACCTAAATAGAATACAAATTCCGGTGCGCCCCACGTTGGCGCAATGAGTGACGGCCGAATTATACTGGCAGCGTGGGCGCCTGTGTAGTCTGCAACCCTCGCCGTAGCGGGCTATCACAGCAGTGGCCATTACTGAACTCTAGGCTGAAGAATGGGTACCTATAATGCTCGTTACTTGCTCCAGCTGCGATTACACCGAAAAAGTGATACATTTGTTTAAAATCAATTTCTACAGTTCAACGCCCACTCCGCTAGTGGAACTCGTGGAGCTGATTGCAATCAATATATGTAAATTCGACGACTCAATAAAAATCGTAAAATTCGTTCTAAACTCAACAGTTTCTTCATTAAAATTTTAAAAATATTCGTTCATAACATTTTGTGAGTTTACTGTTATTTTTTTTTGTTCAAATCTTTAAAAAAAATGTGATAGTGGCAAACTAAAATTTTCAGAAATGTTTTCCTTATTAATCTTTGTAGTTTGATAACCCCCCACCCTCCCCCCCCCCCTGCGAAAAAAAAATTATAGTATTTAAAGGTAGGTAGTAACTATTATTTTCATTTTGTTTTCATGCTTACGATATGATAAATTCTGTGTCAGAGGAAAAATTGAAATTCCTGGCTTTCTGTATGTTTTCTATTGGTTTAATCTAATAAGTCTCGTTATTAGTGGATTTTATTCTCATTTCATTCAGCTCAGTGTTTATTAAAGTAACAGTTATAACAGAAAACATGTAACTGAAAGTATTAATTTACTTAATAACAGAAATAAAACAAAGAAAAATAAAGCCGAATGGAATTCATTTATAAATTAATTACACCATAAAAAAAAGGTATAAACCAGATATAAGGAAGGATGGTAAATGATCTAAAAATTAATTTCTGTTTGTAATGTGTTAATCGTATCTTCTTACCGGTATATGACAGTACTTATCCGTAATTGTGACTTTACGCCTTACAATTAAATCTCCAATTTCAAATGTCAAATCAGACCTATAGGACTTTTATTTGTCCTCTATATCCAATACTGTATTTATAACCACCCCCGAAAGTGAATTATTAAATTTTCAAATAATAAACAAAATGGTTTATTTACTTATCTGTTGGTATTTTTTCAATACACATTTTTCAATTTAAACAGAATGGTTACAATTAATTCGTAATATTATCCTTCTTCCCTGCCTTCGGGATTATTTTCTCATATATCAAATTAAAATTTAGCGCTCATCCCGTCAGCATTTAGAACGTCTTCATATTTCTGCTTCTGAAGCCATCTTTTTTTTCCCACACCCGACTGGTAACCAAAGATCTTTCTTCCCTCTGCCTTGACGTTCTCTAACTTTGAAAATTGAAATACCAAAGTTACTCTATATAAAAGCGATTATTTAATAATAAAATGTTATTGTAATAATAAATTTCACGATTAGTGAGGTTCTGTACCTCACATGTTCCTTTTCATATAAAGCTTTGCAATCATAGCAGCTTAAAGTAACTGTGTATGTATGATTAAGTCCACCTGTTAGAAGCGAAACTTGTTTTCATAATCGTAAATGTTCTGAAAATTAGACGCTGAGGATATGTTTAATTCTTTTAATACGTTATTTTTTTCTATTTGTTCATATTCTAAAAATCGAATTGATTTATGGTAACTGTAACCAGATATAACTACAGGTGATTCTAATTCTGCTGAATCTAGCGAATATTGCTTGGCGTGTAATCTGTGATCCCGTCGTTGTTACTTTGTATCACGTGATGGTACAAGCCGACATCACTAGTTTCGTATGAACTCCACATTTATTCACTGTTAGATTTTTATCCGTTTGAGAACAAGGGACAAGACCTATTCAAATAGCTGTTTTTTTGTTTCTTTGTAGCCAAGGACAATTTTGCAATATCGCATCAAAATTGAAAATTCCAAATGATGGCTATAAAAGCAGTGATTTTTTTTTTTTTTTTTTTTAATGGCTTTCGGCGACTAAGCCATTCAGCCAGCTCAATGTGTTTATGATATTTCTTCATGTGAATTTTTTTGGTTTCTCCAGTGCGTTTATACTTCCAATGTATAGACACCACAGGACGGACAGGACATTCACACAGACACACAACACTTAAACATCCATGCCCGCGGCCGGATTCGAACCGGCGACCTTCGGCACGTGGAGCTAGTGCTCTAGCCCCTACGCTACCGAGGCCGGCAAATCAGTGATTTAAATCCGATGGATGTTCGGTGCTGTCAATTCCGTGTTGTATGAAAGCATTCCCCATCCAAAGCACCAAAAAGAAGTTTCAGTTCGAAAACGCGAGTTACTTACGCAATACGGGTAAAATCTTACGATAGCCGCATGACGGCTTTGTTCTTACCACTCTAAGCCGATTCGACACGTAATGGGAAGCTGGAGAAAATGTGAGCCTAAAAGGCTGGCGGAATGTGCATGTAGTCGTCAGAATTAAATTCCTACATGACAAGTTAGACACTAAACCCGCTCACAAACACAGTACAAAGCGTTTCGCCGTGTAAATTCGGCTCCTTCACAACAATACGAATTCAGACTATCGTATTTCCCTTCTTTCCAGTCCATAACGGCCCCAAGGAAGAAAGAAGATAGACATCAGTATGGAACCTGGTTTCCACCATTACGACCGCAACACGCCTAAGAAACAAACGTTTCTTTGCATTTGTAAATGAAACCGAAATTTCAAATCTCAATTTTATCAATTTAAGATTAAAGTACTTCGTTTATTAGAGCTGGAGAAAACGGTCACAAAAAAATGTCGCTTTTCTTTTGCAGTTTTTTCTACACTATCTATCTCTTGTGATACAAATCCCATTCTGCACAATATTATTTTTGGTAACGACTAGCAAGAGATTTATATGCTATCATATTTTTATAAAGGTTCTAGTTGTCCATTACTTAACCTATTAATCTTAATCTGGAATTAGTTTTTCCAACTCTCGTTTCTATCTAGATAATGTTTCTTTCAAATTCGACCTTAAATTACAATCTGAAATTAGCTTTCTCTACGATGGAGATGAATTCCTGACCGAATCCCATCTTAATTTTCTAATGTTACATCCAGATACTTCACGAAAGGGAAGTTATCTCGGAAAGAACAGCTTAATTTATTGGTTTCTCTGGTACCATGTTAATAGAACGTCAAGATTTCAAAAACAATCAGCACAATTCCTCAAATCTTTTTCCAGGGAGAGGAAAGCATTCACGCTTATAAACTATCTCTTTCAATTAGACTTCAGAGCCCGTATTCGTTTTGTTAAAAACAAATGTTTCAGCCGTCATTTTTGGTTCTTCTTGCGAGGTTGATGGCCACTCATAATGTGTTTAGTCTAACCGTTAGCAAGTTGTAAGAATAATTTGTGAAATTGAATTTCATATCGGACGGAATTTCTTTCTTTCAAGAAAATATAGTAAAATACATGACAATTAAGCTCGTTATCTTCTCAGAGTTTTTGCATCAATGACTCAGGGACGAGAATGCGGCGGTCAGTCCGTGTTCCTACATTCCAGACGCTAATTATTACATTGGCAGAAAGTCGTTAACACTGACTGTGAATAATTCAGCATTAATTACTACTGCGCTTAGGTAAGATGATTTACGCGCGTACCGTCCGAATATTGTATTAGTGAGCGAGCGGTCACCAGATAAAGACGTTTTAATGACCTCTTCATTATAGGTTAACCCTCTGAATGCATAATTACCTTGCAGGAGCTACCAGGACCGTCGGTTTAGGTGCAGATACTTCTGGTAGTTATACACACTAATGGGTCTATGAGTAACGTGCTTGTGTCTTAGCACTGTAGAATTTCTGACTTCATAACAAACTGTAAAAATGTTAACTGATTACATGTTTCAGAGAAAAAGCAGCTGTCTCGGATACGAAATTAAGTTAGATAAATTATCACTGCATCGGCCACAGGTACTACAGTTGTCCCGGTAAACTATCGAGCTTCCGACGAAGTCTGGTGAATGACCTCTAGCGCATGAGCCTGGTGTTAGGTACGACTCCGATTCACATCCCAGTCCGGCCATCCAGGTTCCAGTGTTCAAGGTTTCCCGAAATCAGTCCAGACGAACAACAGGATGATTTCTGCTAAGAGCCATAGATGAATTCTTTCCCGTTCCCTGACCCCAATCATTTCCTTCTTCTAACGACCTCGACGAGGCGAAAAAAAAAATGCTGTAAACTCCACCTTCCCTTCCCTTCCCTCACATTACTGCCATTTGCTGGTCAACCGATTCCATATCCGATTCTGGTGCTGACTTGAAAAGGGAAGATTTGCAAATCGTTATTATTAAATGTCTTTTTTACACACATTGCATTTTTCTAGACTTTATGAGCAGAAATTATTACGAGAAACCATAAAAACCCAAAATTTGGATGGCCCACGACCTCCCAAAGAGATGTATACAATTTTGTCATATTGTAGCTATGATACCTACGTTCTAACTCTAATTTTTAGAACTTACCAGAACACTGTCTCGCTGAAATTCGGCAAGTAAGCACCTCGCAAGTTATATTTAAATCATAAATTCTTACTATTTTAATTCACCTATAAATAGTTGGATTTTTTTCAGCTGTTTTACAAATTGTAGCAATTTGAAAGTAGCCTACACAGGTTTCGTTACGGACGCTTTCGTTAGAATGCACCCCATCACACAATGTGTAAGATGTTATTGGGGTAAAAAAAAATATTCTTTCTTGAGTTTCTATATCGTGGATGCCGGTTAAACTATTCTGGCATAAATGGATCTACCAAATTGAATCGAGAAACAATAAAGTTCAAATTTAGCATAAATCTTTGAGTCGCGTACAACTACCTTACCAGAAGCATTTAGATGGCTTCGAGGATCATAATACCTGAAAATGGGGAAGTATAGCAATCCAAAATTTGGATAGTTTCGGAGAACTGTCACCTGTAGTGATCTCGTAAAAAGAAATCTACAGAAGTTACGAAAGCTCTACATCACGTGTTGGCATTCGTCCATAAATTATCAAGTGGTGTAGTTGGAAGATAACTGCGTTGTTACAGAGAAATGAGGTGTACATCGCTTTGTGTCTTCTATTTACTTTTGTGCGATTAGCTCGTCAGTTAATTTTCAGAACTCATATCTTCGTATGGATAAGTTGGACACAATTATAGTATGAATTTTATGTTTAACGTTGACACACAAAATTCAGAATGTTTTCAGTTAAATCGGTTCGTAATAACCCCGACTGTATTTAATTGACCGGAAGCGATGAGACGCAGAAATCAATGATACATCGTATAATCAATCGAAGAAAACGAAAACAATAAATCTTCGTTTCTTGGGTCGGCAGGTAGATTAGTGCATGGACGTGTGTAGCTATAATCAAATGTTATCTGTCTACTACGTACACTTCGAAGGAAGCAGAAATCTAGTCTTCAATTAACATCAAATCGCAGTGGAATGATTTATAAAATAATTTATAAAAAGAGAGAAGGTGGTTAGTTATCAGAAGCGATGATGGTGATAATAATAGTGCAGAGACTGAAATTATTCCTTGTAATGAATATCGCCAGTACAATCCGACAGAGGTGAACATTCCAGTGCTGTGTATGCCGACGTCCTGGAACGGAAAGTTCAAAAATATTGCCTGGTGTTGATAACCGGTTATTAGCTGTCGTGACGTGACATAAAAATGCGCCGTAATAACCATATTCATGGCGACACAGAGGGCGGTTATTTCAACGCCGCGCATTAACAGCAATAACGGAAGGAGTAATAGCTGCGTAACGGGTTTAAAAAAACGGATAAGGATCGCCGTGTTATCAGGCGCCGGCGTTACTACTGGCTGCTGACACGAGAACGCGCAGTAAGCGGAGGTGGCGCCCGTGCGGACGCTGGGCGAATTAAACGTACGGTATGGTGAAAGAGGGCCGATACGGTGGCTGCTATTACTCTTATCGTTGTAATGATTTTTTACGAAACTCTTTCATTACTTTATTAATCTGATAATTCTACTTATTAAACTCGATGAAATGAGCATTAAACCGCGTTTTGCTCTGCCTGTTGGTTTAGTTTGTTGCGGCACCGTGATGGTACCGGCGCTGCATGGGGTAGCTGATTCGAATCCCCATGGCAAAAGAAATTTTCATCGGGACTTGGCTAGCATCTTAAGAGAGGTGGTGATGGACAATTCCTAATAGATAGAGTTCGGATCCTAACGACTAGGGTTCGGATCTTTAAGACAAGTCATATTTTTTCCTGCCTTCTTTTTTAGCTGAAATGCAGAATTAAACACCGATTAAACGTTTCTGGTTGTATTTAAATGTATTTTATATATCATATAAATGCATACTCAGACCATTTTTCTAGTTTTGGTCATATTTCGATAATATTTATGGTCATATGGTCATATTTTGAGAAAAAAATCTGGTAGTAGCGATAATTCACAAGATATGGATGAGAAGAAATTAAGATAATTATTCGCAGAACTGTACTTCTGCTATACAGGTGGCAGGGAAAAACAAAAGTAATTTTCACTATGATATACGTTACTGTCTCTCTTTAAACGTAATGTTCCGCCCGGCTTCAGAAGCATGCCTGTGTCGATCCTCGTCAGTCAATATATCAGTGAAATATCCTCATTCATCGTTAAATCTTCAGTGTATCAGTGAGTAGACCTACCAACATGCCAAAAATAAAATTTTCTCAAAGCGCGAAGTTACGTGATGAAATTTAGAGAGGAGAGTTTTAGTACAGATGAAAGAGTTCTGTTCTGTAAATTGTCTTAAATTAAAGTGACTTCAACTAAACGATTTAAAATTTAATTTCTCAATGGTGCAGCGAGTGCACGGAAGCAAAGTATGCTGTCTACATGAAAGCGACACTATTAGATAAAATAAATGATGTATAATTGATGCATGTTTTGATGTATAGTAAATTTAAATGTTTGGTCATATTTTGTCATTTTTAGGTCATATTTACCCATTTTTAATGTCATATTTGCCTGCAGATTTCTCTAATTTTTTGGTCATAAAGCTCCGAACCCTATTAATGACCAAAAAAAGAGAAGTATGCATGCAAATACCACCTTAAAAACAGGTAAATATGACCAAACATTTCAATCTATTTTACATCAAAGCTTGCTAAATTATACATAATTTTTGATTATTATTATTATTAATGTCTCTTTCATGTAGACAACATAATTTGCACTCACTGTACCATTGGGAAATTAAATCGCTTTGTTGAAGTAAGTTTAATTTCACATAATTTACAGGAAACAACTGTTTCGTCTGTACCAAAATAGTCCAATCCAAATTCCTTTACGTAACTACGCACTTTCAGAATTTTTTTTTCGGCATGGTGGTACTCACTGATCCACTGCAGACTTAACACAGATTGAGGATTATTTTAAAAAGTATTGGCGGCAATGAGATATTGATTGACGCGGATCGACACAGGCATCATGCTGCTGCCGCATTGTCAAGATTCAGAGGTGCGCAGAACATTAACGTTTAGAGAATGACAGTAACATATTACTTTAATTTTTGACTGGTGAATTCTGACCAATTAAGTGACAATTAATTATTTTTTTCCTTCAGTGTAGGAGTACAGTTCTGTGAATAATTATATTAATTTTTTCTCATCTATAACTACTAGTGAATTGCCGGTGTATTAAAAAAATTACCAGATATTTCCTCAAAATGTGATCATAAGACCATAAATATTATCATAATATGACCAAAACTAGGAAATTGGTCTGAATATGCATTTATATGCTATATAACATACATTTAAATACAATCAGAAACGTTCAATCAGTGTTTAATTGAGCATTACAGCTAAAAAAAAATGGCAGGAAAAAAATATTACAAGTCATAAAGATCCGAACGATACTAAGGGAGCGTCCATAAACTACGTGACTGCATCTTAGGGAGGAGGGGTTGGCTGGTAAGCTACGAAGAGCTACGTGGGGGGGAGAGTGTCTCCAAGCCAAGCCACGTCGCTTTTTATTCATATTATTTGTGACAATTAAAATAAGGTACAAAACACACAACAGCATGTGAATATATATTTCTGTCATTTAACTATCTCCATGCCGTATGTAATTTACGATAATCTGACAAGAGGAAACAGTACAAAATATCTTCTGGAATCTTTAGAGAAAAAAGCTACGTGCTACCTGGGAGTTAGAGGCAAAAGCCACGTGGGGCTACGTGGGGGAAAGGGGGTTCAAACGAGGCCAAAATGGAGCTACGTGGTTTATGGACGCTCCCTAATCGCCATATTGTGCGTCGAAGTCCTGGGTTAAATCCATAGCCTCTCTGCAGTGCGTATGGAATGGTGGCATAGTACACTGTTAATGGTGATTCGTCCACCAAATGGGGACTTTCGGAAGAGCAGGCCTGAATAGGCCGACATCTGGTTTCACGATCTCTCTTTTTCATTTCTCGTTTCATACAAAACAACTGAGAGTCATCCACACCTTCAGTAACACATACGAACAGATACTGGGTAAGGCAACGGGAAACCTCCCCATTTCAGTTTCACAAGAAAGTTGCCATGAAGGAGGTACATCTTCTGGGGAAACTGCCTACGGCTGGAACTGTACATGACATCTTAAGAAGAAAAAAACTCCTTTTCAGTTATAACTTATGTTAATAAAAAGTAAAATGCTCTCGGTGCGCATGCTAGCGTTACTAATCTTGCAAATGTTTCAAGAATTTTGTGATAAGATATGGGCCAAGACTCTGAAGCTTAAAGAATCGAGGTAAATTGTATCCTTTCACTGTGCGTTGTACCTTTAATCTGTAAAGTGGAAGCTACTAACTATAACGAAGAATTCTTTTAAGTATTTTTGTTTTTGTATAGCGGTATCATATTTACCTAGGAAAAAATCTACCCCAAATAACTCATTTCCACATAAGTTAAAAAGAAATAGGAGTGCAATGACTTGGATAAATCGAAACACAGACAAAATTACAAAAGATATTAAAAAGAATACCATTCAGGGTAGATGATTACTTCCAGAAAAATATAAAAATGACGCACCAATTAACAAATAACTGAAACTGTCATATACAGAATCGTATGTAATAATTTTAGAGCCTAAAAACTTTAACAAACATTCTTACAATTTGGAAAAAAGTTACAAAAATTAATTAAAAAATTGTGTACACCACCAATGGAAAATATTGGGATAGGAATACGAATACATGCCTATCTACAAGAACACAGCGTAGAGATCAATATTTTAAGAAAATACCACATCCAAAAAGTATTCGTTGAAGAAAATCTTTTAATAAAGCAATACCCAAACTTGATAGGCGTTAGGAAATGCAGTGAATAAAGGAATTACGAATTTAGTGGTATTGTCATTCTAATAATTATATTTGTAATTAATTACACCAAACATTGATTTAAAGTTCCGAGTGGCATATAAATGGATAAATGTAAGTATAAAACGCTCCTTTGTTTACTAAGTGTAATTACATTATTCCAGTAATATTTATCTATTCTCACAAGGCAACGTGGTGGGTTAGCCCTAGAGTACGAGAAATTGTGTGTGTGTGTTTGAGATAGAGAGAATTTTGAATGTCAGTGGCAAACAAACCTTCTGCATCTGCCACCTCCGCAACTTTGCATTGCCCGTTGTGGGTAAGCCGTGAACTGGCTTATTCATATCTCTCTTTTCAGCTACATGCGCACAAAGCACAAGTCTAACAGGCAGATTTACGAGCACCATCGGACGGTAGAGCTCACAAATAGTTTTGTGCCCACCTCATTACGTAAACAGAAATCGGAACATCAGCTCATTTTTTATCAGTGTCTCTGTGTTAATTTGTGAAATTCAAATAAACGGAATTGTTTTAACACACTTGTTGTCTTCGTCTGTTTTATTCTTAAGAGAAGACAAAAGATCAGGTGGAACAGTGATAGTGCCATTGATGTGTAATGGCGGGTTTACGTTGTCTCGATCAGACGATTCAACAAAGGGAAGATTTTATGGCCGGATGCTATCATAATCAGCGCATTTACTAGTTGCGCTGGGAGACTCTTCACAAATAAATCGATCTTTCAGCAGCTGATTACTCAGTCGTTAAAATGTAGACTCTCAACGTCTTTCAAAATACCGTAAGAGATATTTATATTTTATTATTGTTGACAGAGGTTTAATGCGAAACGTTGAAGGACATAATTATTTCATGGTTTTAGATTACAGATTGAGGACTTTAATCCTCACAAAATTATTTCGTAGTTGTTCTTATTAAATGCGATACTGGATTTTTTTCCGTTCATTAATGACACTGTCTTTTTGATAGGTGCATGAGAAAGGGGAAAAAATGCATTAACGCACTTACAATTGCAACGTTTCTTGTAATTTACAATTCGCTGTTGTGCACTTTTGTGCAATCGGTATGTAGTGTTAAGGAAATAACAACGTACCAATAAAATGTTGCGAGCTTATTCATCTTCATCTAATATTAAACTTAATTGCTAGTTAAACACATTCATACTTCATCGATCAAAAGGCTGAAATTTCAAAACGTTGTGGGAATAGTTACGAGAAAATTTTAACGTTTCTTAAAAGTCTGATAGCATAAGAAAACCCGATAGAAATGCTGTTCTAAACCACGAATCAGTCACTCCTTTGCATGTTGTTCCTTCCTTTGCGCCCAGTATTTCTCCATTCTCTCGGACCTTCTTCTTCTCTGAGATTATGGTTTTCGACTTTATTTTAGTTTTTTCTTGGAGGCTTATTCTTTCATCATTAAATCTTATCTGCGCTGTTCAGTCAAGTGACGACTTTTCCGTAATTTTTAATTCTCTTACTACTTTTCCAATTTCTGTGATCCAATTTTGCTTCGTTATGCGGTGATGGAAGAAATCAATAATTTGTTTGGTTAGTCTACCAGAGTTCATTTCTGAGAATATGTCCGTAGAAATTAAGTCTCCTTTTGCGCATAGTATCTGAGTGTTTTTCAATTTTTTTTTGTAGAGAGTTTCATTCTTGATGTATACTATTTTATTATCTTGAAACTTTGTTCCTATGATTTTTCTTGGAAATTTTCTTTCTTTTATTTCCAGTTGTTCCATCTGCCCTATGCGATTCATGGTCAGAGTTTCTGCTGCATACAATGCTTCCACTGTTTTGTTTTGCTTAATTTTGGACCCCCACGAAAGGGATTTCTTGTTGTATATTTCTCTTGTCAATTGGAAGGGCAGTTCAAGTTTATTTTTTCTGGATTCTATTGTTTTCTGATCTGTTGCATTCCAACTAATCCATTCCCCAGATATTTAAATTCTTTTACTATTCCTATTTTTTGTTCTTGAACTTTTAAATATTTATTTTGGAGTTTATTGTTTGTCATGATTTTCGTTTTTTCAAAGGAAATTATCATCCGCAAAGGCAATGCAATTGATATTTAGATTCTTCTTTTTGCAATACAGTCTTATTCCACTTTTTGTATTTTTGTTTAATTATCTTATTACTTTCTCAAGTGCACAGTTAAACAATAACGGTGAAAGTCCATCCGTTGTCTTACCCCTGTTTTTATTTCAAAAAGGGTCTGATACTTCACCTATGAATTTAACTTTAGAAAACGTGTTCGTTATAGTGGCTTTTATTGTTAGTTGTTTTCTTATCCAATCCTAGTTCTTCTAGTACTGATATTAGAGATTCTCTATCAGTCGAATCGTACTCCTTCTTGAAGTTAATATAGGAAATTACATATGTCTTTGTCCTTGTTTTTTGGTACGCCATAATGTTCTTAAGGTTTAGTATTTTTTAGAGCATGATCTACCTTTTTTGTTACGGATCCAATTGTGGCCCCGCTCTATTTAAAAGGTCTTTTGAACGAATCTTGTAAGTCCACCAGTTAAATACCTCTGTATTTGTTTGGGTCTGTTTTGGAGCCTTTTTCTGAAGAGTGTAGATGAGGGTTGTTTTCCATTCCACTGGGATTTCTTCTTCTTCCAAAATTTTATTGAAACCAGATTGAAGCGATTTAATGGCATTACTGTTAGCTTTTTTTTCCAAAGTTCGGCCAAAATTTGATTTTCTCCCAATGCTTCATTATTTTTAATTCTGAAATGATTTTTTTGTAATTATTCTAATGTTGGTGGTTCAGAATCTAGTTTGTCAGAGGTATTTGGAGTGAATTCAAAATTTCCACGAATAGGTTCAAAGTTCAAGAGTTTGTTAAGATAGTCTGCTAATATCTTGCAACTCTCTGTGTTGTTGTGAGTCATGTTCCCATTGGCATCTCGAAATTGAAGGGTTGGTGCTTTGTACTTTGATAGTTTTTGTTTGAACGTTCTACAAAAGTTTCTTGTGTTGTTTCTGGTGAATTCTTCATCAATTTGGAGAACAGTTCTATTTTCATACGCCTTTTTTTATATATTTACCTACCATTTTCCTAATTCTAACGAAATTTACTCGGCTTTTCTCTGTTTTGTGCGATTGCCATTGTTGCCACGTCTTTTCTTGCTGCAACGTATGTAGCAAATTCTCTTGAGTACCATAAATGTTTTCTAATTTTGTTTTGGGGTGCTATTTGTTCAGCTTTGTTAAGTAAGTTTTCGTTGATATTTTACCAGATTTGAGTCTGTATTTTTTATGTTGCATTCGTGAAATCATCTGATCTTATCATGTTTTCCGCGTTGTATTCCCCTCCTTCAGTTCTATTTGTTTTCTATTGGGGATGACCTTAAACTTGATTTTAGACAAATAATGATTCGAATCAAAGTTTGCACCTCTGAACGCTCTAATATTCCTCATTCTTATTTTATTCATAATTAGAATCTATAATTGTTTGTTTGTTTTTTTTGGGGTTTTTTTGTTTTTTTTTTTAAACGATTTCATTCCTCCCAGCTGAAGGCTGGGAGTCGGGCTGCTGGAGAGTCACGGAGACTCTTTTCAGCCAAACTACTCTCTACGAGGAGGGAAGGGGGATGGAAGGTCGGCCGTGGCCTTGTAGGGAACCATGCCAGCATTCGCCTAGAGTGGTTGAGGAAAACCACGGAAAACCTCAACCAGGATGGCCGAACGAGGTTTGACCCTCGTCCTCCCGAATGATAGGTAGTAGGGCTGTTGATAAAATATCGATATATCGATATTTTTTTAAAAAAATATCGATATTTATGAGTGATATTTTTTAGGACGATATATCGATATATCGATATTGAAATCTGGATATCGGAGTCCGATATTTTTTAAAAATAAGTGGTTATTTTCCGTTTTCCTGGTAGAATATTCCAAGTTATTATTGGAGGGAAAACGATTACCTGTGTTGCACATGCAATACATTTTCATAGATAGAATTTTAAGAAACAATGAACGATACGAGTACATGGAGAAGCAGGGCCGCCGTAAGGGGTCGTGCAAGACAGCATAATATGTAGCGGGCGACCTCCTTTTTTTTAGCTCAACAGCTGCTACGGGCGGTCGGCGGCGACACTGGGGATGGCAACAATGGGGGCGGCAATCTCACAGTTTTTTTACCGTTTCGGAAATTTCGTAGATCTACCACTGGCTGTAGTTGGACAGGGGGCGGCATAATCGCTATTGCACGCGGGCGCTCAAACAGCTAGCGGCGGGCCTGTGGAGAAGTAAAAAACAAAGGTAAAATAACTCATTCAATATTCATTAGAATTCTTGTCTGGACATTTTGAAAAGTTTTTAAAATTTGTCGTCAATCAATGCAAAAGAATTAGCATTAAGAAACTAATCGTAATGTACGAGGTATGGGTAGGGTTGCCAGATACCTGGAAAATCCGGGAATGTCCCGGAATTTTGTGTCTGATCTCGTGTTCAGGAATTATGCGTTACTGTCCCGGAATTTCCGTATACTAGTTTTTTTCTCAAACTCAGTTCACCACGGTGGTCATGAGGCCAAGCCAAGTATCCCATGCTTGCAGCAGGAGGATGGAATGTCCCTTAAATCAGAGGAATTGAAACTGACAGGAAAATACTCTTTGAATTTTCTGGGAATTTGAAAATTCTAGATGCAGTTAACATTAACTTCCTTTATACAGAGTTCACATGTCTGAAACGTGTTTTTCAGGTCCTTCCAAAAGACTTTCCAAACGAAAAAATCTGGGCCAATTTCTTTAGAACAAGCGTTTTTAATGATTTTGAATATTTTTAAAAAATAGTTGGTTTTGTTTTGTCAATTCCAACAAGCAATGACTTTTACGAGACAAGTTTTAGTCCGTTGAATAATTTATGAAAGAAACATAAGAGTGAAACAGAACGTTCATGGATTCGATCAAAGCTGAACTGCAAACTCAATCAATTTTGCCGACTCTTGCTGAGAAATTTATCAGTTTTGCAAAGCAGTGACGGAGAAATATTTATGAAAATGGCAAAATCTAGTATTAAATGTTTTAAAAGTAGATGATTAAGATCTATTTGGATTGATGTTGATTTTGATTTAGCAAAAGATAGATGCTAATTTTTTATTTGTTGATAAAACCTGATGTTGATTTTCTGCCTAATTTTAATTAATGAGCCTAACAGAAGTGTTCAGTTTTGGTTTAATATTTTTGAGATTTTGATTAATAATACCCGATGTTAATTTTGTTCCAAAGTAAAAAATTCCTAACGAGGTGGTCAATTTTTGTTTTAAGTTTAGTATTTTTCCTTTTGATTCATAATACCTGATGTTGACTTTCTACCATAGTTTAATTAATAAAATTAAAAGAGGTGCTATATATACGTTAGATAACATATTTACCTAAAATAGAATTTTTTTTTAATTTGCATTTTTGTTCACTCTTTAAACATACCGCTAAAATACTTTTTAGACCCAGAAATGTCCCGGAAATTATAAGCCTGTATCTGGCACTCCACAGTTAAATATTTCGCGCGAATTGGATACGGTTCTTGTTCCATACCAACAGAAGAATTGAGCTCCAAAATTATGTTACAGCCAGTTTTGTTATATCACTTACGAATTTATTAAGATAAGAAATTGAAAAAAAGAATCTACCACTTTTGGATTGCCTTTACAAAGCGCTATGCTAAAAACTTATTATCATAGATTGGTGCATTTAAAAAACATTAACGCCAAGGGAACTGCCTTGACAGTAGCGGCTCTAGGATTTTTCCAAGCCGGGGAAAAACTGAGATTGCCGCCTCTTCAAACATTGTTGCCAGCCTGACCCCGAGAATCGCCTCCTTGATTGTTGGCCAAACGCATTGATGTCGCCACTTTAACTGTTTGCCAAACGCATTGTTGGACACGATATTATCGCCCAGAGCATGTACCCCGGTTTGCCCCCACCCCTCACCCTAAATCCTGCATTCCACCTAGAATATCAGCTTTAAAAAATTGTATTATGGTAAAGCGTTACCCATTTGCGAAGCAATATCAAAGAAGGGGAAATTTTCAATTAATGTAGGGAGTTCTCTATTCATAGTAGAAGAAACAACGGGAAAAACATGAGTTCATGCTCTTGAAAAGTATGTCCAATGAAGTTTCTGACATGAGTTTTGGTGCAAAATTTTACTTCATTCACCACCTTAGTTTGGAATTTTTTTTGGGATCTGAAACTCTTTTAAATAACTATGACGTTCTCTCATCATAATTCTATGCAACATCCAGTTGTCCTAGAAAATGGTAATTTGGTACACATACTTGGTTTCATCCCCATAGTATAAGAAAAGTTCCTGTGTTTTTTCAATGCCAATCTAAAAGCTGATGAGGCTATATGCCTTGAATTTCAGTTTTGCACAAAGATTAGGAGCATAAAAAACACAATTAATTTTACTTTGTTACTACATTTAATTTGGAAGTTATTGGTAGTCCTACACCGATGGTAACAATGCAGACACGGCGAAGCTCGCACAGAACGAATCGGAATCCATCCCATTGTTTTACATGAGCGTGCGTTGTCGAGGAAAGTATTTTGATATGGAAATTGGATGCAAGCAGGAATATTGATAAATTCGGATACACAATCTATGCTAAGGTGCAAACATTTGGTCCAAAAAAGTAAGAAGACTCAGAATAAGCTATCAACCTACAAAAAGAAATTCCACATAAAACAATACTTGTAAAAAAGTGACTTGGTCATTATGCAAACTCTGATAATAGAACATCAACATAAATAAATGCCTCTACAATGTTGTATTATTGAGCTTTTAAACTCACAAAAGCCAAGACTTCCCTCGATGCTCTTTCTGGATTCACAAGTCTTCGAGTAAATCATAAACATTCTGCCTTTCCTTTTAGTAAAGTAGTAGTATAATGGCTAAATCACAATTTTAAAAAAAAATATTTATCCGTGACGTCATGAAAAACTATTTTTTTTGTTTTTTTGAGAAAATCAAAACTTGATTCAGAAAAATATCTCACAACTCTTCATCATTAAATAGCCACAAGACTTCGCCCTTTTTTAAAATGATTTGTTTTTGTAACATTGTTTTTATATAATGGGGTCGATATATCGATATATCGATACTTTTTCTTCGATATATCGAACCCGATATAAATATTTTTTAAAATATCGATATATCGAAAATCCGATATTTTTTAAAATATCAACAGCCCTAATTAGGTAGGAGGCCGTAAAACGGCCTCCTCATTTTATGTTTTAACATGAAATTTATAAACAGGTTATAGATAAATTGACTGCGAGAGAAAAAAGCACCTAGGGCGTGGGTGAGCGGTGACGTTCTGGCGTCGCATTCGGGAGAACGCCGCGACGGGACGGTTCGAATCCCCGTCCGGGCATCCAGATTTGGGTTTTCCATGGTTTCCCCAAATCACTCTAGCTTCCTTCAAAAGGCCATCGCCAAATTCCTTCCCGTTCCTTGTCCCCAATCCCATCCCACCTCTAATGACCTCCACGTTGCCGAGGCGTGAAGCCATAAGTAAAAAAGAAAAAACGCTTGAGCGATATAAAATTACAGACACTATGACAAGGCGCAAATTGAGATACGTATGGCGCGTGTGAAATGGCGCAGCACAGCGAGCATTTTTTTGTAAACTGCAGGATCAAATAGGACGGCGCAAGTTGGGAACGTGGCGCTAGGTGGCACGACTCGCGTCTGCTCGCTGTCGCGTGGAGCTGTGGTCAGGGAACAGATTCTCGCGCCACGCGTTTGTATGGTAGTATAATTTTAGGGAGAAGAAATGTTGTTAGAGGCAACGGGGGTGCACAGAGAGATTTTATGATACAAAACATGCAGAGTACATGAAAACAAAACGGAAGACTCCAATTTTGCGTAACAATACAAATAATTTGTACTTAAAAGACGATAAATATGACACTTATTTCTATGAATTGTCTTTCACATTTTTTTTAATTAATATACATCGTACCCATGAAGTAAAGGATGTTTCTATTTAGTATATCAAAAGGTAGCTTTCTTTCTAACGTGGACATTCGTAACCTATGTAATAGGAACTTGTACAAATGAACAGTGGTATTTTGTCAATATTTTCCAACCATAATTATTTATGTACGCTCGGAACAGCCCACCAATTGAAATATCTGGTGAAATTTCTCCTCGTTTTGATATCAGCTCAGCTCACTCTGCTCCCTTGTGCATGCAGAGTTTGCGGCAACCGTTCGGTATCATTTACTTCTTCTGCTACCATTACTAAGTGTAGTAAGTGGTTGTGCAATACGCAACCTGATTTGCAGCATCCCTCACCGTGTCCAATGTTTCAAAAGGTTTCCTGAACATTCGAAACCATAAAGGTAACATACCACATTCCACGGTTTATCGAGCTTTAGAAAGCCGGCCATTGAAAACTTGGCGTTCATAATTTCTAGTTACATGCGTCCTTGGATATGGTCTCATTACATTTTCTGATAAAGGAAAAGCCGGATCTCCCATAAAAACATACGGCATCGACTCAGCATCGTAGGAGGCGGAAGTAGTAACGTGTGTTTCATCATTTTGCTGCTTAACACAGTACTAGCAAAAACTTCCTATAGTCAATATCAACGGTGATAAATTTGTAATCCGCGTCTATTGCTTTCTTAATGAATTTACTTGTTAGGTGTTTTTAATTTCTTATTGAGTGAGAAATAAAGCAAAACTTATTTTCGGCTTCATCTGATTCTTAATAACAACAAATGTTAATAATAATAACAAATGTGTTCTTCGCGTATCGTATATTTTCAGATGCGCGGTATACGCGCGCCACTTGGAAACTGAGTCTCAATATGCGGACCATCACGCCACTAATCGTCGATTCTGTTAAATCAATAATTTCCAGTAACTGTCGCTTATTGTGTCATAAATTATTGCTTTCTATTTAATCAGTTATCTGTTCTGTAAATATTGAGTTTTAACAATCTGCATTTTTTTTTAATGGCTGCCTGCTTCGTAGATTCTACAGCCAGTGTTTTTTTCCGGTTTCTCCAGTAAATCTTGTTTCCAACTAATTATAGACACCACATGACGAACACACAAAACATACTCCCACACTCTCAACGGGACTCGAATTACTCGTAGCCAAAAATGTTGGTTGATTTACCCAAGCGAGAGTCTGATATTATGGTTTAGAGCTTAATAGCTTATACTCGCTTTTAATCTTATGCATTACTAGTTGGAGCCATGACTTTGTGTTTGTCGAGAATTTTGAAGATTTTTGTGTTTTTGCACTGAACCTTAAATATTTCCAGAGTAAAAAGTAGCCTATGTTACAACCTGCCAAATCTTTAACCCACCAGTGAAAGACCCGTCAATCGGTTGACACACTAAATATGTTGCTTACGAACTATTTATATTTGTTTATAACTGAAAAAAGCATATAGTTCATTCAAGAACACTCTTGAACATTTTAGTACATTCAAGAACAATCTAGAAGGTTTCAAACATTATTAGAACACTTTGGTTGAAATATGAAAATGCGCTAGGTCGATCACTTTTAACCACCATATCTCCCACACCCCACAGCTACCGATGCAACCACGATAGGAGACTCGAGGCTACTAACACACCAGTGATTTGCGCTAGGTAGTTGTGGCTGAAAAGTGAAATATAAGGACACACATGTCTATGCTTGACCACTTTGTCACCATATCTCCCACACCCCACCTCTACCAAAATGCAAAAACCAAAGTGCGCATGGGACACTTGAGGCTACTACCACACAGTAAAACCAGTGGTCTGCGCTTGACAGTTGTGGCTGCAAATTGAAATATAGGGACACACGTCTATTTTTATATACATACTTGTATAACACTACTACGATATGTATTTTTCTGAACATTTTTTTCTAAAATGTTTTTTTGTTTTGATATCTATAATTTTTAAAATTCTGCCTATGGACCCATATTCGCAGAATACTGATACAGATAATTATATGCAGCATACGATTATATGGATCAGAAACTAAGATTTGTTTTCAGTCAGTGTGTTGCTTTTTCTGTATTACTCAACAGTGTTTAGAAACATGTTGGTGGAGACTATTGCATTCAAGAGAGAAATTTGTTTAATCTGTATTAAACGATGTGTCTACTGCAAGATGCTATTGTTTCTTGCGGTTGTGATGCAGAAAATGTTCTGAAAACTTTTACGTGCATTACAATGGGATGATGGGCGCCAGTTGTAAACTTTGATAGATGAGTTTCACATAAATTGGAGTGGTGTCTCGCGTGTGTAGAAACAAACAGTTAACCGTGGTAATTAAATACCCAGCGCCGGGAGTAGTGCTCGCATCGTAAACAAACTCGCACACATCTCGGCTCGTGATTTACAAGGTAGGCGTGGCCGCCACATTCGTTTCAGGCCCGCGCTTATTTAGCTCCCGACGCATGACGGGGCTAGGCGAGCAGGAATCATTAGAAACGCGAAGATTAATCATAGACGTGGGAAAAACGTCGGTGATAAATGAGTGCAATCTGTGACGCGTGTGCTGTTAATTGCAGCCGGTTATGCAGAGCTCCGTTTTTATCAGCAAGCTGCAGGGTTCCATGTCGAGCCACCGAGGCTTTAATCACTTCATCCCATACGGAGGGAGTACGCAGAAAACCGAGCCACTGTAAGCATTTACGCTGTCACAAAACGGATATTAGAAACGTCGGAAGTTCAATTTCAGATGTTGTCATACAAGTCTGCGCTATCCAAAATCAGTTCAGATGAACGCCATGATACTTCAAAACCGGCTGTAATGAATTTACTCCGGTTGTTTTGTCTACTACGGGCGGCCGCGTAGGTCAGGACGTAGAGTGTCTGACTACGGCTCGGGGTTCGAATCCCGATGAAATCGACGATTTTTCCTCGAAGCTGAACTCAGCCTGCCATCGAATGAGTACCGTGGGGAAAACTCCGCGGGAAGGTAAAGAAAAAGGGCCGGGCCGTGTCACTGATCACAGCACGTCCACTCTAGTGCCCACGGTCAGGAAATACGAATGCGGAGCTCTATCTCCGCTAATCCTACGGGAATACTGCTTGAAAGCTGTGAAACCCCATTGCGTTTACATTTACCTTGTTTTGTCTACAGACGAAGACAGTTAATTCTATTTAAGTGAACCTGGGATTTATGAGCCGCTACACCTTAACTAAAAGATTTTTGTTAAAAAGAAAATCGTCACCAAGCCTGGTGGGTGATTGGTAACGCTCGGACCCAGCAGTATGTAGGACGTGAGTTCGAATTCCTGATACCCATCCAGATTTCGGTTTCCGGGTGATGCAGGGAATATTCCTGGAAAAGGCCATGGTCAAGGTCCTTCCCGTTCCTTGCCATTAGCTAAACAAACAAAAATCGCTTCTTTGGCCAGTCAACCTAGTGCCTTACTATGGGATATAACACCCCCTCTCTTTCCGCTACTATTTTGAGAGGTGCTCAACCTGAAGTTCAGTTCTGTGTGTGAAACACCACATCCCCTATATACACAAAGAGCCATACTAAGCCTTCGTGTCAGAGGTAGGACGGCCAGTTCCTTTCCTCTGGGACCTACAGTTTAACGTGGAATCCTAACCACGGAGCTTCCTGGCGTAGCTCATATAATCAAACACAGCTCTCAAAATTCCTGCGCCTGCCGGAATTCGAACCCGGGACCGCAGATGCGAACATTTTGAAAGCAAGTGCGTTAACCAATGAATTACCAGACCGCCCATATGTATCTATATATAAAAAGAATCCGAAAGAATTACGGGATTAGGTAATTCGATCATGAAGGAGGTAGATTGCATAAACAACTGAAATTCGGTAGCCAGCTAACTCAAACTATGTGAATTATTATTACAGTTCCATACGAGAAGTAAGTTAGTTATTATTCCACTATTTACAAAACGCGTCAGAAATGGCGGGTTGGGCGTAGTGATGTTCCGATACAAGTAAATACGAGTAAGTACTCGATACTTTGTTTCGATACCAAGTACTTTTCGTATTTGAATTAATTCATTCGATACTTACTCGGTATCGGAAGAAAAGTACTTGTATCGAATCGAAAGTATCGAAACGCACCTGGTGTTAAATTCTATACGCATCATCCCTGCTGCGACACTCAGTCGCGCCTGCGAAACTAATTTCCCGCTGACTTCAAGTTGGTAGCATTTAAAATAAAAAACAGTCAGTCTTACAATAGGCAATCTAATCTCAAAGAATTTGTTTTAGGCCCCTATTTTACTGTAATAAAGATGTATTTGGCGCGCATTTCACTACACCTGGCCTATGGTCGCTCCCACGCAGCCCCACACAAAAACTAAAAGGTATGATTCATAAGCAACTAAAGTAAGTAGCCCATGCGAATCGGAAGAAGAAGCTGCTTCAGCTAGCGTGTCACAGGAATATCACTTCTGAAAACATCACAAAGAAAATGCACCGTTGTGACAAGTCTCTCTCCACTTGTCAAACACTGTAATGTCTCTAAAAAGCAATCCATTTACAGAACGGGAAGAAATGAAACTTATATTTCCTTGTCTGTATAAATTAGTGTTGCAAATTAAAAAAAAAAATCAGATTTGTGAAGAAAAAACCTACCACCCTTGTTTTTTTCTAATTTTTTTTCCGAAAACAATATATTTGATAAATTATACTTTTATTTATTGAACTTAATTTTACTTGTGTGTTTTAAATCTTACTATATCATGTCTAACATAATGATTCATAAATGTATCTATATAGGTAACATAATTTTTTTTTATTCATCCTCTATGTCGGTACCACATTCACTAGTATCAATACTACCAACACTAGTTTGGTCGGAGTCGGAATTTTCTGTTTCTTCTTCTGTCTCCTCTAGATCCATAACTTCAGAAATAGTTACGTTTTCTTTTACTGGTTGTATTGTATGCAAAAGCTTTTGAGATTGAAATTTTAAATTGTGAACAAAGTACACACTGTGTATTACGGTCTTTTAAGTTTGAATTTAAATCTATTATAGTACAAAATAGGAGCTTTATTTGTTTTCAATCGTTGGTTTACGCCAACGGTTGCAAGGAAATGATTCATAATTATTGACAATGACTCAGTATCACTATACGCTGCGAGTTTAACAAGTATACGAATATAAGGAAAGCACAATAAGTAATAAAAAGAGGCAAAAAACCGTAGTTAAATTTCCTAATTTTTTGAAAAGATTCGTAGGTCTACAGATAAATTTGTAGGGCCTGGCAGCACTAGTTCAAATAGCGAGTATCAATCCAAACAATGGGGAACGGGGATTCCTTCTCACGCAACCTAGCCTTTTCGAGAAGACCCCATTCGTAAAAGAAAACTTCAGTCAATGTTGCCAATATTTTTGTACTTTTTTTTCTACTGAACCAGAAAAATATAGTAGATTTAAAAGTTAAGAAAAGTACTTAGTATAAACTCTAAAACAGTCATATTAAACGATAAATGCCTTAAAAATTTGAAATTTAGTAGTTATGAAAAAAAACATGTCCCAGAAAAAAAACGTTTTTTTCACAGTTTTTTTCAAGTCAGAAAAAATAAACTTTTTTTTACAACACTATAAATACGCACAACAGCTTCTTATTGCTGTAGCAACGTCAGTATTGAGTGAATGTTTGTTTTCTAATGCGGCTGAAACAATGACAAACAAAAGAAACAAGCTGTCCCCAAAATATTTTGAACAATTGCTTTTTTGGGGAAACCTTCCAAAAGCGAACTTTTATTGTTTAAAAGTGTTAAACCTTTAATAAATAAATATTTAAGGATAAGACAAAACTTTCAAAGTATGCTTACGATGTGAGCTTTAGGCTGGCCGTCCAGTGGACGCGTATTCTCGCGAAAAATGTTCTCGCGAATACGCCTATATTCGCGCGAACTGTGTTGGCGCGAAGACACCCCGTCCATGAAAGCAGATTCGCGCGATTCTGTCGCCAGTTCTCTGCTGTTGTTTGTGCCAGCAAGAAAAGTAACAATGCCTTTCTCTCAATTGTTGGAATTATACGCATTGGAATCAACAATTCTAGCAAGAAGAAGAACTGCAGAAAGAGGAGAGGAATGGAAGAGTAATATTTTTGCCAAAAGAAAGGAGTTTTCCATTTGGTTGAATTAGGGCCGCTGTTTAGAGACTTCGCCTTTTCCGGATTTTTCTTCAATATATTTTCTTAACTCTCTTCTAAAGGTATCCCTCAACCCTTTCCATTTCTTCTTAATGTCAGCGACTATAAAAAAAGAAATAAGAACAAACACTCCTTAGTACATACTTGTTTAGTTTTTTTAATGGAGAAAGAATAAATGAAAATTCCCAAGTATACGTCCTAGATCGGCTAAATTTCTAGGCTCACATCTTCTCTTCGGCGAAACATTCAGTAAAAATCAGTGTAAAGTAAAGAGATTTAAAACATATAAAAATAGTAAATTTTAATACATTGAGAGAAATATATGTACACAACTATAATGACACGTGTATCAAAAAATGAAACTTCATTTTTATTAATTAAAAAAACTCATGTTTCAGTTTACTTATCGTCGTCGTTAACTATTTAACTTTCTATTAAAATATACTTATAAACTTGAAAATAATTTCATCTGAAGAGAAAAATAATTATTTGAAAATGGGACACAAAAAAGTAATTCGATGGGGCGGCTCAAACAACCGTCTCAAAGCTAAACTAGATGAATTGAACTACGCCGCAAATAATATTGACAGTGGTTTGTTTCATACTATTATGCATAATGTTGAGTAATTTTATTAGAAACGATAACAAACATAAAGTTAATATATAAATACTATACGTGCTTGTTACGTACAAAAGGTTATTCGCCACTAATTACGATCCGAGTAATTAATTGAATTTTTGTTTAAGAGAAAAACAAAATTATCGACTGTAAATCTATATGATTATTCCATCAATGTTGTGTTTTAATGTATGAAAGTGTTTTAAATGAACTGAATGACTGTTGTATTAAAAGCAGTACAGTGCAAGGAATATTGGTTAAAGGAATTGAATTAAGAATATTATGCGACTTATGATGTTATGAGTAAGATTTTGAATGTTTGAAAGCGTCTTATTTTTTAAATATGCTGCTGAATGCTTGTCTATATTTTATATTTTCACTTGAAACGTTTACTGACGATTTCCAGTAAATTTTGTTTTTGTGTGATTTATATTGATTCCGTAATTGTTGCCAGGAAGTTTCTATTTAATCATCTAATACCCATCACATCAAACCAGTAGAGATACTGATGACAGCAAGCAAAAAATAAAGCCTATACTATGTGAAAATAATAGATATTTAACATTGCATTTTGTTTATACATATATAAATAATAGAATTAATTACAATTCGTTTCTGTTCCAATTTCTTTTCACATCTTCATTTTGACATTTCTTTGGTGGTATAAGATAATTTTTTATCCCACAAATGGGCTCGTTCTAGAACTAGAGCAACCAGTTTGAACCAGTTTGTCTATATCCGTCGCGCGAACTGTGTGTTCGTGCGAACAAATCCAAAAAATTTTGGATCTCATCGCCCTCGCGTAAGTTCGCGCGACTCAGGCGCTCGCAGTGGACGGAGTCATTAAATTACCTTTGTTTGGATTGGAGCGATCTCTTCGCGCGAAGATTTTTCGCGCGAATTCGCGTCCACTGGACGGCCAGCCTTATTATAATTTTAATAAATAAATTAAAATATTTACTGAGTGTTATTTGATTTTATTACACTACGCAAATAAAATAAATAATTTAGCAACGTGTCACATATTTATTTTATATTTCGAAATTAATTTAAAAAAAGTATCGATATGAGTAAGTATCGATACTTTTACAGTACTCATATGAATAAGTATCGTAAGACAATTTGAGTACTACTCATTTGAGTAGGTATCGATACTTTGATGGTATCGGAACATCACTAGTTGGGCGGAGTTTACTAACAAGTCATTTCTTCGAGGTTATCTAACTAAATAGAACTAGGTATTATAAAAAAGCGCTCAGCGCAGTTCCTCGAACCGTACGCTACAGAAAGGTTTCAGTTGGCCCTTCGTAAGGCAGCCTCGTCCAGGTTGCATTACCTTACCACAAACTGCGCTAATGAAAGTTTAATCACACGCGCATACTTCTGTTATACGGCGTAGTACTAGTTTTGATCGTGGACCACGCCTCATAGATCACGATCAATTTGAAACTAACTCCATTCAAATAAAGAATTATTTCATACCAAGGCTCTCATGAAAGCGACTTAAATTTTTTGTAAAGAAATTTAATAAGCTGTAAGGACGACTGGTTATATTTCTGCTCGAAAAGGAAAGCTTCAGTCGCACGCGCGTTAAATCATCACTAGCTTCTATAACAGTGATCAGAGAGTACATCGAACAATACAAATAAAAAGCAACGAATAATTAAGATATTAACTTAAACGAAATACATACTTTCTTTTCAATGTTTTAGTGGATCATTTTTTTCATAGATGTTTTACTAAGATGAACTGTTATTAAATAACGCCCATAAACGGTGCTATGTAGTAACATCTTTGGGGCGTGAGGTGAAATAGGGGGGTGGGGGAGGGGTCCGGCGAAATCTCACGTACCTCTCTAGGGGGGAAGGGGGGTGTCAACGGGAACCTCTCGTGAGGTTTTCAAATCTTTGCACCGAGCGTGGTGGTGTAACGGCTAGCGTTCTGGCCTCGCATTCGGGAGGACGGCGGTACGAATCCCCTTCCGGGCATCCAGATTTGGGTTTTCCATGGTTTCCCAAATCACTCCAGGCAAATGCCGGGCTGCTTCATTCAAAAGGCCATGGCCGAATTCCTTCCCATTCCTTGCCCCTCCCCCCCCCACATCCTTTCCCGTCTCTAAAGACCTCGCTGCTAGAGAGAAGTTAAGCAGATAAAAAAAATCAAATATTTGCAGCATGGTAGAGCTAAGAAATAGTCTACAAATGACGCGAAAGTCAACTTTAGGAGGGGTATAACCGTCCTTGGAAGCATGAGACCTTAAAAAAAAAATCTCAAAAAGTTGCGAGGTCGATTAGTAGGGAGGGTCTCCGTCAAAATATCACGTCATTTTAGAAGGGGGTTCCGGAGAAACACCTCACGTCATTAATGGACACCCCCCCCCCCCCTTGGTCGTTGTTAATCCATCCACGAATGTCGGTGGTACTGACAGGGTTACTCAACGACTGAGCTTAGATTTCTACTAGTTTTGATTTTTATTCAAATAACCAATGTGTTTTGAGGTGGACACATCTTTCAAGTTCGGTACGAGCTAAATCAAAACTGTCTAGTTTGAAACTACTAGTACACAGAGTAGGGAACGGATGACGACAGGGTAGGTAACGTTCGACAGAAAAATCTTGAAAGGGAAATGTATATTATCCAGCATCTCTCATACCCCCTCTTCACGACGCGGGGATTGGATACAATTGGCGCTTAAATAAAATGTTAAGTTATAAAAATATTTGCTGTTTCACAGGCTATTTGAGTAATGAAAGAATTAAACATATCAACGTTTGCGGTAGTACGAGTAATTCCGATTACTACGTTTTATATAGATTTAGTTTTAAAAAATTAGGCCCGTCTAAGTTAGTGGTCAATTATTTTTGACATTTTATTTGGCCTAGAATTGAAAAAGTTGAGTAACGATTGTATTGATGGATGATCCACTAAATTCAGATTACAATTAAAATTCCAAAAGTTCTTGCATTTAAGTTTTTCTACGCTTTTATTGTCGTACCGGGTTCCACATTGGTCAAAACGTTGTCGATACCACTGCGTGCGACACAACAGCTGCTGCCTCTGCTTTATCCTCGTTCCTCTTGGATAAACAGCCGCCCTCCCCTCTGTTATCTTTACTAGCGGAATTTAATCCGGTGTCTTTATCTGGTTGCGAGCTGGCCTCTGTCTTGGCGCCTAAGCCTGCGAAATCAGTGCTCCCGTTTGGGCCGGCCACGCAATAATCAGCTTACTGGGCCTCCGCTTGTTTGTTTTAATTTAAACTCCGCCAAAGCAAATTAGCCGGAAGTTCGACTAGTTTCCGATACGAGAATCTGCGCGTGGACGGAATGTAAATCGGCGAAGCGCTCTAAGCCAGCTCCGCCCCGCACGAAATACGACGCGATAACTGTTCCAGTCTGAGCTTGCGACGGCCACTTGCGGTGTCTTAAAACCTAATTAACAGCTCCCGCACCATCCACTTGTGCGTAATCCGAGCTACTAGGAACGGAAACCCAGACACGGTTACACGTACACAACTTACGATACTCCTCAACATAACCGGATAACTGGATACTAACTTTCAGGAAAATAAGACGTGAACTAAAATACATTGGTGGAAGTGCAAAGTGTTACAGCCAGACAGAATTGTGATAAATGTATGAATATCGGCCTTAAGTATCCCCATACGAAGAGTATTGAATGATTAAAAATGGGAAGTTTTATATGTAACTAGCTTTCCCGGCACACGTTGCAATGCCTCTGCTTCTTTCTTAATTGGGTAGCCTATGTATCTACAAAACAGACATATTTACATGTACTAAACAAATGAAAGACATCGCGAAAAACTGGATTGTTTCATGTGTAAATTTTATTTAAGAAGGGTGATGGGTGAGTGTGGGTGGGTTTTAGAAAACCTAATGTAGGCAATACATTTCTCTTTGTTATAAAGTACACGTGCGCAGTGTTCCATAAAAAATCTGATAAAAACTGTTTCTATAAATAACTTTTAAAATTAAGATGGGTGGGAGTAAATGGGAACAAGGGTCGGACTTTTGTAAACCAAATGTAGACAGTACGTTTCTTTTTGCTTTAAAGTATATGTGTGCAAAGTTCTTTCAAAATCTGATAGAAGCTGTATCTTTCTATAAAGAACATTGACAAAAATTAATGAGGTGGAAAGAATGAGATGGGTTGTGTTTCTGAAAATCAAATTTAGACAGTATATTTCTGTTTGTTTTAATGTATACTTGTGCAGAGGACCATTGAAATAGGATGAAAAAAGTGGATATTTATAAAGAAAATTTACAAAATTAAGGGGGTGGAATCGGGGAGAGGGGTTGGATTTTCGTAAATCAAATGTATTCAGTATTTTTCTGTTTGTTTTAAAATATACGTGTAAAAAGTTCCGTCGATATCCGATAAGAATTGTGGCTGTGTATAAAAAACATTGGCAAAAATTGTGGGGGTGGAAAGGGGGGAGGGGTTGTGTTTCTGAAAACCAAATGTCGATAATTCGATTTTTCTGTTTATTTTGAAGTATACGCGTGCAAAGTTTCATCGAAATCGTATAAAAAATGTGGGTTCATATAAAATTAAGGTCTGTGAAGGGGGGAAGGGGGGGTGATTTTTTTGATTTTGTGAATCTAAACCATTGTCGAATCAACTTAATCAAACAGACAAAATTTCATAAAAATCATTCCAGCCGTTTAGGAAGAGTTCAGTGAACTACACACGGACAGAGGAAATATATATATAAAGATCATATGAGATTGATGAGGCTATTTGCTATGCAAAATTGTTATGTTGTTTAGCGTATAAGTGGCGAACAACCTGGTATAACATGACAATTTCTTTTTTGTCCACAAGTTCTTGTTTATTTATTTAGCTTATGGCCATAGCACATAATAAATAATACAAATTCTTGTTGACCAAGTATACTAAGGCGAAGAATGACGACCCTGCACACCCATATGTCTGACTTTGAGAGCGGTCTGATAATTGGCATGTTTGAAATAGGTGAGTCATATCATGAAATCTCTCGAAGGATAGGCCGTAATGCAATGCCAGAGTACACATAGAGCTGCCATAGGTCCGTACTGAAGTACAACAGCACGTGAAGACCTGACAGAGAGATGGCTGCAGGCCAGATGCAAGAAGTGGTTACAGAGAGAGTCACCTCCCGGACGATTGTAAAGTAATAGCTTGAAGCTGGGTTACTCTCTCTAAACACCGTGCAATGTGTTCCATTAACCAGATTTCATTGCTAGCAATGTCTAACCCGGTCTACTGCAAAATGCAACTGGGCACGTGAATGGTATGCAGTTGTGTTTAGAAACGAGTCCAATTCTGTCTGTGGCAAAGTAATAAGGGAATGTCCATAAACTACGTGGCTCGGTCTGGGAAGGGGGGGGGAGGGAGAGGTTGGCTGAAAAGCGTACGCTGGGCTACTTGGGGGGGGGGGGGGCGTTACCAAGCCAGGCCACATAGCTTTTTGTTCACATTATTTGTCACAGTTGAAATGAGATAAAGGACACACAACAGCATGTAAATATTTATTTCCGCCATTTAATTATCCCCATATGTAATTCGCGATAGTCTGACAAGAGAAAACTGTACAAAATGTCTTCTGGAATCAACAGGTAAAAAGCTACGTGCTACGTGGGGGCAAGGGGGGGGGTGTTCACAGGAGGCAAAAATGTAGCTACGTGGTTTATTGACGCTCCCTCGCCGACAACATGTACGCGTGCTTAGTGGGGAAACCGCCCACCCTGTTGTGATTTCAGAACGTCACGATGGTCCAACCCCTGGTTTGTGGGGCAATCAGTTATGACAGCAGGACTGAGTTGGTCATTGTTAAGGCACAGTATGTGGACAGAGTGGTAGACCCTTTTGAGCTTGTCTGGGATATCTTGGGAACACACATAAGGTCACATGGTCATACAGAACAATCGGTATATCAACTGACCGCATAAGTCAAGCAGGCATGGAGAGACATACCCCAAGAAGACATCCTAACACTTATTGCTTCAATGCCACCAAGGATCCACGAGTATATAGGTGCTCATGGTGAGGACATTTCTTACTGATGTAAGTATACGAAGGTAATAAACTAGGCCTGATCCATTTTAATTTCTTCTGGATATGACCTTTGACATATCAACAAATTTTCCTAAATTTCCACCAGTTCTGTCTGGGTGTAACACTTTCCATTTCCGCCGGAAATTTTGGCCTGTTCACTCCGAAGTGGTGACTCAGTGTCACGTTCCTCACCGTACCACCCCTCCCTGCCTACCCCTCTAAGCTGATCACTGTGTCCAGGTAGGCGAGTGATAAATTTCCCCTTCGCATGTATGACTAGGAGCAGCGGAGTCGGGATAGAGCAGACTGACGTTGAGTCGCCTGTGTTAGCTGACTGGGCTTATAAGGAAAAGGAATAGCAAAGAGAATTTCACAAATCGTTCTTTTTAGATGTGTGCAGGGTATTTAAAACTGTATCGTCGAATACTAGCTAACCTTGCGTTATCTGCCATCACCTGACGAATAATTAAATAACTTTCAACCTAAACATATTCACAAATGGAACAACACAATAGGCATTAGTTGACACGTAGGTGGTTCTATAAATCGTGTACCATATTATTTCTTTCGAGCATTTGGTATGACTGGAAATCAAGCAATTACTTTAGAAAACTTGAGGACAGTGCTTCTTAACTTCAACACCAAATAGCTGTATAGCCTCTAGAATAGACGAAAATTGAGATAAAACGGAAATCATTGTCCCTTGCTGGCACCGCACTTTGATATGTTAGCTTTTTACACTTACTCCATTAAAACAGAGTCACAGCCTTCAATGTGGTCAAACAGGTTATTGATAGTGTCCAGTACTTCTCCAGCAATGGAGAAAGCGTTCGATACCATCTGATGTACTTGGTCTGCTAATGTCAACTGTCTTCCCCATCGTTGAAAATGAACTGAGGATGCCACGTTTGTCTCCATACACATGACCTGTAGATAAACTCCTCGTGGACAACGAGCTGCTGTTGCATGACGGCTGATAATCTACATAATAGGCGACCGAACTATATATCGGATTTCTCACGATCACACAAAGCACATCAAAGCAAACCGGACTTGGATCTTCATCTCTTTGTACCTTCGACGTAACTTCATGTTTTCAACCATATTCAACCTCTTCCTTTTTCTACGATTCCTCCAACTGTACTTTCCAGTGTTGTCTCTAAATGACTTGATAATTATTACCAACAATTTCCTGTCGATAAGTTCGAAGACCTTCCTTTCCCTTACACCACAGTTAATTTTTGACTCTTCTTATTAGTGTGGAAGTAGAACAGGAATTCATGAAATGACATAAACATTATTACCATTATCATTACTGCTCATCTGTCTGGATGAATAGCACCCACGTCAAGAAAATCGACACAGTTTTGAACCAGACAATGCGGATAGTTAGTGGTTGTATCAAGACCACTCCACTGTACTGGTTACCCGTTTTGTGTAACATCGAACCGCCCATGATAAGACGACACAATAGCCTAATTTTCCAATTTAATAATATCTGTCATAACTTGGATCTGCCCAACCACGACCACATGGACAATCAATTTCAGAGACTTAAATCAAGAAGTCCAAGCTTAAAAAGTGCTAAACATCTTATATCTGATAATTTTAATAGGAGAGAAGCATGGAGATTGGAGTAGATAGCCTCAGCCCCACCAGAATGGCACTCCCTGTTCGACAGTCAACAGGCATTAAAGGGACTCGACTTTCCTCACAAGACTTGGGCAGCTCTTAAAGAGTTAGGTCTGATCATGGCAGATCTGCTTCAGCTCTGTACACAGGGGGAATGAGAAATTCGCCGAATTGCGACTGTGGTGAGGAAAAACAAACCATCCTTTAGGTGACCTTTGATTGCCCACTTCGAGCATTCAGGGAATCGCCAATAGACTTTATTAATATTTCAAATGAAGCTCTAGATTGGCTGCACCATGTTGACTTTGAATTTTAATTATAATTTAATGTTACATTGTATTATTGATTTTGTGCACGGCCAAAAGATTAATAAATAAATAACCATGTATCTGAATGTTAACTGTAGTTTATAAACGTATATTTAGAGAAAATACTTGTTTTCCATTTTCGTTTATACACATTTTCAAATAGCGTTTCTCTTGCTTACCTCTTCATATAGTTGATGAGTTTAGGCAAAAAACATTTCTAGGAGAGCCCTTCTGGTTTTTTGGACTCGCCTGTTCACCACATCTGTGTGGCAGAGTACCTGTCTCCAGTTTCAAGACTATCCAGACAGACCTGCTGTTCCCCTGGGACCCTCCCTTATCATTATCTGCCGCGCTCAAGCAACCCGCCCTATGATCCGGATATCCTCTTCCCCTCTCGTCTGCCCCTTCTCCGTTTCTCCTCGTTCTTCCAGTTGGCTGGAGAGAAGAAAAAACATTTGGCTGAGAGAATTCGGTAGCGGTGTGCGCGCGGAAATATGACCTCTACACCTGGCCACCCTCTCCGCCTCGAGTATTCATTTCCTTTCCCTGCCGCAAGGTATGGCGCCCTTACAAACCTGTGATTTGAAATCCGTTGCATTAATTATATCCATGGGTCCTTTCTCATGAGTTACTTTCTTAACGGGATTGCGTTTCTTTGTTGATTTTTCTGTACATTTTGGATGTTCGTTTTCTTACTGATCTTCTGATCTTCGATTCGAAATTGATAAAAAGCACACCCTGTAACGTTTCTAACTGCAATAAACTGGTCCATTGGTGCTGATGACTTAAAGACTTAATGTGATACAGTATACACTAACATTATAAATAAATCTGTCTCCCTGTCTATTACGTTTCCATGACTAAACGACTGAACCGATCCTGAAAAAATTTGACAAGGAAATACTGTGTACCATTGGGAAGAATATACGATACGTTTTTCGGGATAAATAACATATTTTGTCATAAAATTTTGAAAAACTAATCGAAATGTGACAGACAGATGGATAGCGTGTGTAAGTCACTGTAATATTATATCGATCGCTCAGTCTTTGTTTCTATCGCAATTATTTTATGTAGCCTTTGCGATGACTATCGATAAAGCCCATGGGCAGTTATGCTAGTATGTAGCTCGCTAGTTTCCAACTCATCTTAGCAAAGGACAGCAAAGCCAAAAATGTGCACAAACTGTATTGACATGAGATACTCCCAAACAGTGAAATAATTTTAAACCATTTTTAAACAAAAATATGCCGGTGGAACTGTGGCAGATAGTCTCCCACAATTTCGATATCCCCCTCCCCCCCCCCCACTACCTCCTTAGCTTCTTAGTATGTTTAAACATGTAAAAATCTGGTTCTCGTCATGAGACAGGTTCATTGGTAGATTGGTATGGTGATGGCTTACCGTCATGCTTTTTTGTACTCCTTTTACGTAACTCACAACTTAACATATCCAGTTCTAGCAATAAAATTCTAAGTCCACGCGTACGAAGTCACGGGTAACAGCTAGTTCTTTAATAAGTTACACACCAGTATACCATATTAAACTCGTTGGCTGTTACTCAAAAATGTTACGAGACATAGCTAACACATTATTACAAGATCATGCTGGAAGTTCATCTTTCTTTGACGAGGCGAATTTTGAGCCTACTTGCCCACGTATGGGGAAATTAATTCAAAATAAAGCGGCAAAGCTAGGCAATCAAATTCCAGCCTTTCAACGAAAGCTCTTAAACACTGACAATAAGTGACGGTTACGCCAAATTGTCCGCTGTTGTTAGTTTGTATAATAACAATCCAGATGTTATTAATGTTACTTAAAACATTGATTTAAAGATCCCAAACCGTATATGTAATGTACTTTAAAACATAACAAACTGTAGGAATTGAAAGTATTATACGATATGATGTGTCTGGTGCTAGAGTCCCAGTAAAATAAATTATTCGATTCTTTGTTACAAATAAACAAGTTTTCATAAAGGCAATTAAACAATATACCTAAAAAAGATGTAAACTAATTTTGCTTGCTTTGCTTGGTGAGGGATAATTTCATCGTAACGTTACAACCGTATTTCATTTGTTTAGGTTTGAAATCGACATCTTCATACGAGTCCAAATGTTTAATTTGTTTTTATATTATTATAATGGGTCCAAAGACCACTCTTTCACAGGGACACGGTGATGTTTAAACGAGGTGTTTGCAGATACAATTACAGAATTCTGAGTATTGATTTCGTTAACCTTACAGTACTAGTTTCTCTCTGTAAACAAAGTAGTACGTAACAGGGTAACCATCAGAGCTTTATGATTGCATTCAACAGTCAGAAACCCGTTATTTTTTTTACCATCCCTATTTGTCTGCCTCTTTCTTCGTGAGATAGTCAGCGATTTATCCGTATTTTACATTATTAAAAGACATTTGAAACATGGGAACTGAACGCTTTTCTGTAATCTTTACCAGTAAAAGGGGAAAAAGAATATCGTGCTGGCGTTAAACCAGCTTTTTTTTTTTTTTAAGGATAAAACCTATCATTTTGACGATCAAGCCATACAGCAAACAGCAGTGCTTTAATTTATATTATTACCAAGTCTTCATGAATCATTTCAAGTGTACATTGCGATGAAACTGAAAGATACACACTCGATTATAAAACCCCTTGCTACACTGGAAGCCAGCATTTTAGCCCCTTCGTTCCCGGGGTCGGTGTTAATCCAATTCTCGACTCAGACAATTTGAAGACTATTCACTGAATAGCAAGAACAAGACCTCCACTCCCTACAGCACGTGAACCCAACGACAGGGAGCCTGTGATGTTTTCAGTGGCTGTAGAGCGAGTTGAGAGCGCTGGTTGGCACTCTGCTAGAGGCCCCTGGGGAGTCCTACAGAGTCGCCGAAAAAACTGCGCCGGGACCCACTTTCCAGCTCAGCGCCAGGCGACAGACAAGCAGTTCAATATCGCAGTCCCCAAGATGACTGCTTCCACAGCCAGCGAGAAAAAAATACTCAGGAAGGCTGGCTCCACGAGTGAGGCAGCAAATATTGAAGCACCTTTCCCATATGCTGAAGTCGTTGCTTCCGTACTCTTAAAAAAGAAAGGAGGTTAGTTTCGATGTAATCGTTGATTGCCGAGTTGGGATGACTTATTGTGAGGTATACATACGTGATATTACTCAAGTTTCGACCCTTAGTTCCTAGGGCATCATTTTCATGCTACGATTAGAAGTAACAGTACACAAAAACATGAAAAGTATGGTTCGTGAAAGAGTATAATCTTCTATCTTGTATTATCAGTCCTTACCTAGCAAATAAGAACAACTTAATAGCCGGAGAGTTTCCGCTTATAAATTGTCATCGATGAATTAATTTCTAACAAAAACATTTTCAACTAAAAAATAATATTTTTTACCACTGGGTTAGCAATGGCATAATGTTTATTATTATTTATTATCTGCACATTCTAATAGTTCGTTCTCTAGAATCTGTAACGAACCGTCGGTTTCTTTTCTATAGTAATATTTACAAAGATTATACAGCAAAGATAATTACATACTATGTAAGAGCTAAACGTGTTCATCAAACCGAAGGTTGGTTGACCCTCCTGAACGAGGCATAAGTCGCCTGGTATCCGAGGTAGAACGGCCAGTTCGTTTCTGCCATACAAAACCTGATCCCATAACACTACCGGATATACGGGACCTACAGTTTAACGTGGAATCCGCACCGTGAAAGCTTTCTTGCGTACTTCGAATTGCATAGCAAGTTGTGTCGGAGATAAAAGTCGGGTTAAGGGCATTTGAAAATCCCCGCCGAGACCAGGAATCGAACCTGAAATCTTTCGATCTTCAGTCGACGCCCTACCCACTGAGGCACCATACCGTTACATGCTACGAAACGTGTTTTGATTATGAGTGGTAATATGCGTACTTCCATCCCACTGCGCCTTTTTAGTCACAAATATGCTTATCCATGAATTATAATGGTACTGTAAAATGCTATGGCCACTTACTCTATTTCCCGGTAAAGTATGCTTTTCGCCGGCTCCAGTAGTGTCGGGGCCAACGAACTGGCTTCGCGTTGCAGAAGTCGCCGGTTCGAATCCGTCCTAGGGCATGGGTAGTTTTAATTAAGTGTTGTGTCCGTCCTGTGTTACCTGTCACTTGTTAGAATCAATAATAACACGAGAATAATCTCTATACACACTTGAGGAGAATAATAAAACACAGTTGCTGGCTGAGTGGCTACAAGGCCGAATGCCAATTTTAATGCTTTTCATTGTGTGCCTGACATAGAATGTAATAGATAAAAACACTGTTGTACCGGTTAATTGCAAGTTCTCAATATACCAAACAATAATAGAGGTTATTATAAAGAGCCACTTTTGCAAAACTATATGAAATCTAGTAATTGTTGCTAATATCAAAAAGGACAGAAAGTTGAATTGAACATCTGAAATTTCATTAAAAGGGCAATTATTATAATTATGATTTTGTTTATGCGAAATCAGTTTCGGAAAGCCTCAATGTTCACCCTTTAATATATCAGTAAATTTCGCACTGTTCCTTCCTTCACCGCATGATGTTTAGTAAATATACCACTTTTAACCAGGTGAAACGGAAAAAAGTTGCAGGATACACTCTTAAATTAGAGGCATTAAACAACAAATAAAATACATGTCTGAACCAAATACTGTAACAGTTAAATATGAAATAATCTTTAACTCGAAAGATGTTCAAAAATATCTCATTTACTTCCAAGAGACAAAAACACTTATGTTCAAAAACAGTGATATGGGAAGCCTATGGCAAAACATTCATCAACGCTTAATATTTATTTTTGATGATAGAATACACTGAATTACTTTTCTCCAATTTATTTTCACCACACTCCTCGGGTGTACTTTGAAGCCGAGCTTCAAAAAAAAAGAAAGCAAAAAAATAATAAATTTCGTGTGTGTCCTTATTTCCAGCGTATTCCTCAGTGCTTTGGAACTATATCGTAGTTTCTCTGCAGTATCGCCACTCTGAAACATCCGCTAACAAAATCCAGTAATTAGAAAAACGAGAGGCTGGAGCATCTGAAGCGCGCGCCTCGTCGGCATATTCGACGCTCAGCTGAGGGGATGTATCCCAGCCGCATACATTTCATATTCCCTCCGTTAAGAGAGACGCCAGGCAGAGCAACCCTGTCTCTCGGCTCTCTCACAGAAGTTGTAACAAAGTTTCAAGAGGCCGAACAAGAGCAGACGCGGACGCAACAAGATATGGGCCCGCAGATGGAAATATGGCGGAATACTTCTCCTTTTTTCCCCCCTCCCCCGCTCTCTGCTGTTCTCTTCGGCTCGGTCGCTACCGTCAAAAGTGCTCTCCTTCCCCGTAGTGGAGCGAAGGTACGTATAATTTACAGCACCGAACGCCAAGAGCGAGTAAATCAGCGGCTTGGACATTTACCGCCGCTTTAGTCCAACTTTACAGCGAGTCCTCGCGGGCAGGGACTTTAACGAGATAAAAGAAGAACCACGACATTAAACGCCGGACAAAAGGGAAAACGGGGATACAAGTTTTCTGGGAACAGGTGGAAAGTTAAGGGGGAGGGGGGGGGGGTATGCCGTCTAGACTCGGTCGCCGGAAAGGAATCTTCGAAATATCTGGAAGAGTAATGGAGACAATTTGGCGTAATTTGCATTCCTGTTTAATTCCTGTAAGACGAATTAGTGGGCGGAGAGGGATCACCCTGCAGTTGAAGTCGTTCGGGCGAAGTTTGCCCCCGCAAAGTATTTGAGAAGTTGGAGTTTTTAATGCGTGGCTTGCGTCTTAATAAGAGGTGGGTCCTCCGGCTGACGAATAGCGCTAAGCCGATTGTGGCCTGGGTGAAAATTCCACTTGGTGGGGTGAATTATTAGCAGGAGCAGTGAAACTGAGCCATCGCCATTCTATCCCTTAATCACCGGCGGGGAGCCGAAAATATTTGCCTGGGTGGCATTCGCGAACAGATCAACTTACGAGCAGATTCGTCAAGCGAACGAAACATTCGAACAGACTATTTCTTTGGAGCAATAAATATGTTTACAAGGTGTCTGTACGTTTCCGAAGTTTGAATAGCGGGTGCGGGGTTAATGGTGGTGAACGTAGAATCGCTTGAAACTAAATGGTTGAGACCGCTTATCTTTGGCGCTGTAACAGTTGAAGAAATTAAATATGTACCACATTCTGCCATGAACCAAATAAAATCACATTTGCAAGTTCCCTACCCTAGTGGAAACTTGAGCCTATTGCTTGTCTGTACGTTGTCTTTTCATCTGTTACAAGCCTCTCTAGCTCGTAAGTTGATTAAGATGCAAAATTGAAATTGGCACATGATATGCGTTGCGTTGAGTCAAATTCGAAAACCTTATTTAAAATTATGTAAAATTATTTTCTAGAGGAGTTCCACACAAGGGACAGATCGTGGTGGGTGAACGGTTAACGTTCTGGCCTCGCATTCGGGAGGACGTGGGTTCGAATACCCGTCCGGGCATCCAGATTTGAGTTTTCCATGATTTCCCCAAATAACTCCAGGCGAATGCCGGGATGCCTCCTCCAAAAAGGCCATTGCCGAATTCCTTCCCGTTCCTTGTCCCTACTCCTGTCCCGCCTCTAATGACCTTAGGCGTCGACGAGGCGTAAAGCAATAAAAAAACAAGTAAGGAGCTCATTTTTTATGTAATGTAACAAGTATGGTAACAACGTTTAGTTCTTGTCAAGTAGGGGACTTGATAAAAAAAAAAAAAAAAAAAAACCTGGAAATTGTAAACGTAAATGGCTGACAAAATTGCCAGTTTTAGAAAAAAAAAATTCTTATCCTGTTATCTATGAAATTTATCTCCAATAAGTGCACTGCATCTTGATTTATTATTATTGTATTCTTTTTGTCATTACGATTTAGCCACACCATTACTAATACAAATTTCGTTAGTGGTAGCCTACTTCGGGCTTACAGTTTTACATTTGCTGTTATTACGCAGGTGTTATTTGTGTTATGGATGCGAGATGATAGAAGGGGAAGGGTGAAACCCGGTGCCGGCCCATTCAAGCCTCCTCTTCCGAGAGACAACTATTAAACTCTCCATCTACGGAGATGATTGGGATTAAACCCAGGTTTCGGTGCACACCCTGGTGATTAGGAATTGTGCACCGCGACCTCTCCTAACTTAACGACCAAGTCTTTCCTGATCGATGAAAATTTATACCGCCACCACGACTCGACCCGTGATGGTGTCAATGGCGAACACTATGACTGTGCTGCAACCAACTGATCATCATCGTCATCATCTACAGTTTCCTGCTTACTGGATGATTCTGCTTTGAGCACAAGTCTTTCCTTTTTTTCTTTGTTGCCACCACCTCTTTGTCACCACTTTGCTCCACTCTTCTACTCTCTTCCGTACACACACTCCTTCATTCATCCATCCATTGGTCTCCCTACGGCTCATTTACCATGTTTCTTCATTTCGTAGATTTTTCTTGGGATTCTCTGTTTCTCCATTCTGTTTACATGTCCATACCACCTTAGTCTGACCTTCTCCATCTTTTCTGTAGGAGTTCATTTGCAGTGAGTCTAATCGTTTCGTTCTTTATCCTGCCCATTATGCCTCTTAGAAATTTCTTCTCACTTTTTATATTCTGCTTGTAACCACCCCTCCTCTCAATGTTGCTGTCCTCGAACTTCTTTGCTTGGACTTTTCATTATGTTCTTCTATTACCTACAGTTTATTTCTTGGTGTTTTTGTTATTATTATCGAACTTCTTGCTCCCAAAGACTGCTCCCTCTAGAGCCATATACACTCAAGAAATCTTAACAGAGTAAGCTGGGGAGAACTACAATAATTTAATTATTAGAATCAAGTTCACATTTATGAAATAACTCAACACTTTACCAATGAAAACTTCACGAAGTTACTACTCTTTTCCTCTGAATATGATTTACTATATGATTAGTTCACTAACTTCCAGCATCTTCTTTACAACAACTCACGTATTAATGTTATCACTGCACGTATTTGAAAGAGAACTTAAACACAAGAATAGAGAGAGAGAGAGAGAGAGAGAGAGTATTACTTATAGGCAGATTGGTAGTCATGGCGCGGCTTCACCACTGAACAACTAAGCTAACACATTGAGATGATACTGTACACTATGAGAGCGATTACATGTGCGTTATGCCTTTTATCATGCACTTGCTTAACGGAATTCTTCAAGCCAGCCAATGATAGGGTTTCACTTTACTTCGGGTCTAGACAGAGCTACAACCCTCGACAAACAAACCTAAGGGGACTGAGCGTGCCACCTCTAGCTTATGTACCCTGCCACACAAAAACCAGAGAGGCAAACCTACGTTTCCCCTAACAAGGACCAGTTTTCATTTTACAAGGTTTGTTGGCCGCAACTGCGTCAGGGTGTCTACATGTCTGGCGATTGACGTCACATCCCATAGGGGCTGCCGAATAAGCTTCTCTTTAGGGAGCGTGCACAAACTACGTGGCTCGGTCCAGGAGAGGAGGGGTTGGCTAGAAGGCAACGCTGGGCTACGTGGGGGGGGGGGGATTCCGAGCCAGGTCACGTTGCTTTCCTTTCATGACATTTTTCACAGTTAAAACGAGGAACAGAACACACAACAGCATGTGAATATTTATTTACCTCAGTTAATTAACTCCTTATATAATTTCTCTGACAAGAGAAAACAGTACAAATTGCCTTCTGGAATCAAAAGGGAAAAAAGCTATGTGCTAGGTGGGGAGGGGGTATAGGCAAAAGTCACGTGGGGGGGGGGAAGGGGGTTCACAGGAGGGCAAAATGGAGCTACGTGGTTTGTGGACGCTCCCTTAAGAAAGTTTCTTTACTAACTCTTCACCTTATTATATTACCTAACTCCTCTCTCTCCATACACCAATATATTGCTCTTAATTAATTATTAATATTAAAGCTTACAGTTATCTAGTAAGTTTCATCTTTCTCCGCTCTTTTGAAGTTGCCAGCTTATTAATTATTATTCATTTCCGTCGCACAGATCACCCCTTCCTCATTAGTGACGTTACATGCTGATGTCCCGCTTCTTCACTGTTCAGGTCAGAATAGGCACATAGTATTTGCGATTAATTATTCCCTTGCTCCATATCAGGCTTCTGATATAGCACTTACACTATAATGGATGCAATTGATAGCAGCAACACGTGGGGACGGCGGAGGAAGTTGTCTGGGAGGCAGGTGGTGGTAAGTTACTGCCGCTCCGTGCTCGGAATCTCTTCCTCTTTCCGAGGAGAGCAGGAAAAAAGGAAAGTTTGTGGGCGGTGGCGCCGCCAGATGCGGCAACAGACTCGGCTGTCCCGCACAGTACTTCACCCCGGAGGCGATAAATTGTCGCTGGTGGCGGTATTTACAGCGAGCTGTTAGCACTGCGGGGCGCCTAATTTACGGCGCTGGCTGGGCCGGCCTAACGAGTGTATCGGCTTGCGACTACTGCCCGTAGCGTCTCCGGAGGAAGCGGGGTGGGTCCGGTTACAGGCCTTCCGATGCATTTCCAGTTTGCTCGAGGCATCTTTAATGAGCACCGTTCACGATAGTTAAATGGACCATGTTGATATATACATTATTAATATTGTCATTTAGTGGAGGCACGTTTGGTCTGCATCGGTCAGAATGAACTATCATCACACGATTTCTCCCCTCCCCCCACGCTCTGTCTGCGCTGTTCCCTACAGTTTCCCCCCCCCCCCCTCGTTGCAGCCACCGTTGACTAATATTGGTAGCTAGTTTGTATCAAGAGGGAGGGTTGTGGAGGATGTGGTGCGATGAAATAAAAGAACACGATAAAGAGTGTAAATAATTAGAATTGAAAAAATAGTAAGAAATTAACTAAGCAATCTATTTTGGTATTGCGGGAGCAAGGCTGAGCATATTTTGAACGATAATAAATATTTTATCGTGAAGATAAGGTACACGCAAGATGGCAGCCATTGTACGAGGTGTATTCAAAAAACCGAGCGGGGCGGTGTAACGGTTAGCGTTCTCGCCTCGCATTCGGGAGGACGGCGGTTCGAATCCCCGTCCGGGCATCCAGATTTGGGTTTTCCATGGTTTCCCCAAATCACTCCAGGTAAATGCCGGGATGCTTCCTTCAAAAGGCCATGGCCGAATTCCTTCCCATTCCTTGCCCCCATCCTTTCCCGTCTCTAAAGACCTCCATGTTAAAAAGAGACGTAAAGCAGTTACAAAAAAAAAAAAAAAAATGTATTCAAAAAGTAACAGGAATTTTGAAATTTCGCGGGCTACATTAGACCGATTGGCACGATTTTTTCGTTTTTGTGTTGGCAAACATGTCTTAAAAGTACCTAAACATTTTGAGCTATATTTAATGATTAGTCTCTTACCAGCTGTTAAAAGGATAACACGTGTTTTGATACAGTCGGCGATTTTTGATTTGTATAGATCATGGATCAGAGAATTAGCATTAAATGTTGCTATAAAAATTGAATTAAGTGCAACAAACTTTTAAATATGTTAAATATTAATTTTTGCGAGTCTACTATGAGTAAAACAAGCGTTTACGACTGGTACAAGCGTTTCAAGATGGCCGTGAAGATGTTGAAGATGACGAGTGTATGGGTCGTCCTAGCACACCAATAACCGATGAAAACGTGGAATCACAATTAGGGAAGGCTGGAAAGGAATTCACCTTAGTTCCCGCGGCCTGCCAGGAGCCAGGGGTATAAATCGAGAAGCCAACGTAGCGGAAACAAAAACCTAACCTGTTGGGCATGTATTATGTGTGGGAACCTGTATATTTCTCCGTAAAACAGAGGTGTTGAAAATGGCGGTATAAAGTCAAGATGCTAGGGTTGGAAGCGCCACCCCTACGAAGGCAGAAGACATTAATTGATTCCGTTATTCGAAAGACTATTGAATCACCACCAAACACAATAGGAAGTCTGAGTGCTGTGCTATCGTTGTCACTATCTGTATCGAGACAAGTGCCGTGAAACCTTGTGCCGATACTAGTACGACGTGATGGAAGTCATCTCTACATAAAACGATGTAACTCCTTTTTCTCTCTCTACGCTTCTCTATCTCAGTTTCGTCTGGAATTCTTACGACTTTACCTGTAAAAATAACCTTCACCTCTGGCAAGGCTTTGCTTTGTTCATGTGAAGAACACTAGGACGATTTGTGGTTCGAATTCCACGTAAAACCATAGGTCTCCTAACCCGGCAGGGTAACCAGGTTAGGTTAGGGTAGCCACCACAGAGGCGCATACGCGGCAAATCAAAACTCTGTCAACCGGCGGCCGAACTACCCTTCCGCGTCTCCCGGCAGCAGTGCCATACACCATTTTTATGTTTCAGTAAAACTCATTCTCGCTACGATATTATGTCAATGTTGTGTTACGATGAATCTGATTACTATATAAATTTTTCAGTGTTTATAACTGCTATTTTGTAAGTTTGCTTTGTTAAAGTACTAAAGTGTACGAACAACATTTTATTAACAATGCGTTGTGTATATTTGAGTGATCAGAAGATGCCGCTTACTAAAAACAATAATTGATTATAAAACGACGTACACAATACTCGGTAATAACCTTGACTGCCGCCATTCTTTAGTTACGAAGTCTCATAAATCATAATTACTGACAACTATAAAGCAGTGAGGCGGGCACATTAAAAGTACATCGTAGTCTGAGCTAGGTTTGTTAAATCTGGATCGTTTATCCACAGGGTAGGATGTTTCTGTTGCCATCTGTCTGTGAAAAGTATAATTTTTGTTCTGTATAACGATTGTATTTTTAAATGATTCCTAAGATTGTATTTGTGTTTCTGAAATGCGTAGTTTCTGAGGCGGAGATTGTTGAAGACCGTCCCAACATTCGCTTAGCTGATTGCGGGGGAACCGTCTAAAGATCGCTATCATGAAGGACTCAACCCGTTGAACTTCCGCCATCCAGCCACACAGGGGGGTGTCCAACCGGTTTATGTGTGTGGTAACAGTGGAGTAAGCTCCATTCAACATGAAATCACGATTCATACTACCTGTCTTAAATTTAAAATTCCCTATGCGTGGACAATATCCTCGATCAACTCTACCACCTCAAAGTACAAGTTAAGGGTCTAGAAGTAATCAGCATTCGGGAGGACGCCTGTTTGAATCCCCTTCCTGGCATCCAGATTTGGGTTTTACATGGTTTCCACAAATCACTCCAGGCAAATGCCGGGATGTTTCCTTCAAAAAGCCGAATTCCGTCCCGTTCCTTGTCCCCAGTCCCATCCCGCCTCTAATGACCTAGACGTCGACGAGGCGTAAAGCCATAAGTAAAAAAAAAAAGAAGTAATCTGTTATATCTCATAACAAACTCAAGCCTCTAAATACCAGTTTCTTGACCTTCATAGACAGCTCTGTTGCAGATTAAATCTATTAGTTATGACATTCTGCAGAAATGGTGCATAGTGGACTCATCCGAATATGCCTGCGCACAACCTAGCAAGCAATAGGCCATACTGTCACCAGTTCATCATTACGACGCTGCTGATTATAGAAAGGCCCAATAATGCCGATCCCAGGAATTGCATAGGTTACCGATTCAACTGCGGCCTTGAGCATGGACGTTTTTAATTAAGTGTTTATCCGTCCCGCGTTGTCCATGAAGATGTGCGAACGAAAACGAACATCATATGTGCTGCAGAGCTTCAAACCGAGTGTGGTGAGTGAGCAGTAAGGAGTCGTCCATTAATGACGTGACGTGAGGTGTTTTTTCCGGGGATTTGGTGAGATCTGGTCGGACCCCCACCCCCCAAGGATGACGTGAGATTTTTCAAGGTACCCCCACCCCCCTGCCGATCGACCTCGTAGCTTTTTGGAGACTTTAGCTCTTATGCTTCCGATGTTCGTTATACCCCCCTAAAGTCCGTTATCGCGTCCATATACCACTACTAAAGTCAATTTCCGCGTAATTTCCTGCAATAATTTCAAAACCTCACGTGAGATTTCCGTCGCCCTCCCCCATCCCTGTTGATAAGAGTTGGTGAGATTTTGCCCTACCCCCCTTCCCCCATTTTATCTCACGTAATTAATGGACGCTCCCAACGATGTGGCCTGGTAGTCGGAAGGACGCGGTATGGTCTGGCAAATATCTTCTCCGGGACATTTTCTAACTCCGTCATTTCAACTTAAAATAACTGGCATCACCAGCTGTAGTCGAGGACACCAACTTGTCGGCCACATTGCATTTGGTAGCGTTAGAACCTATCTTTACTGTTCTACCCTATGTACTGAACTAGTAACACTTTATTCAAACAAATCCTCTGCAATTCTTACTTTTTCGATGTCCTTAATCCTCAACGTTGCTTTAAGTACCTGTTTAATTTCTATCTTTATCAGTGGTCCTAGTTTCGAAAAACAAAGTAATCAGTAATAGATTCTTCTGTTAAGACTGCTAAGACGTTCGGTAGCCGTAGTTACTTTTGTGCATTTGATTAACGGTCAAACTTCAATTCGTAAAGAATGGTATATAAGTTTTAGAAGTTATTACAAATATTACTAATCTTCAAAGAAACACAGTAAAAATTTCAGAAAGTGATAAGTAAAAATAATCCTCATGGAACAGAGAAATGTATTAAATTACTTTTAACTTCTTACAAGTCAATTGTTATTTTGGTAATTACATCGTTTCTTGCCCATCTGGAATAAAGTTTCCATGCTCCCGGGATGTTGGCGCGTCGTAAAATTGATTGTCAACGTTTCGGCAGAACTTCATCTCCCTTCTTCTTCTTTTCTTTTTAACTGCTTTACGTCTCTCAACAGCGAGGTCTTTAGAGACGGGAAAGGATGGGGGGAACGAATTCGGCCATGGCCTTTGTAAGGAAGCTTCCCGGCATTTGCCTGGAGTGATTTGGGAAACCATGGAAAACCCAAATCTGGATGCCCGGACGGGGATTCGAACCGCCGTCCTCCCGAATGCGAGGCCAGAACGCTATCCGTTACACCACCACGCTCGGTTCCCTTCTTCTTAGGCGAATTGCACTTAGATATGTTTGACACGTTCTACTAATTACAACCATCCCGGGAGCATAGAAACTATACATTATTTCTTAAAAACTTCTTTTGCACTGTCACTTACAATGATTTTCTTCAATTATTTGACTTGAAGTTAAAAATATTATCAAGTTTTTTTTTTATTTATTCATGTGAATCAAACGAATAAATATAAAACTCTACTACAATAGCAACATCGAGCCTGGTGGTTGAGGGACGTGAGTTTGATCTCGCGTCCAGTCGTCCAGATTCGGGTTTTCCACGTATTGAGTCGAGGCTAATGCCGCTGTGAAACTCCTTCAAATTGTCAGGGCGTAAATCCTTGCTCCCCCCCCCCTTTCCTTCCCATACGTCTTTTGGCACTGATAACCTCGACAAGTCATAATGGCTCGCCCCCCTCCCCTCAAAACAAAATCAGAAAGTGGTATTCGAAGTTTAACTGCTAATTGCACACCTAACTCATTTACAGAATTTGAATATTTCATTGTTCTTCACGGTAATGTTTTATGTATAACACGTAAGTATACTGGTAATTAGAGCTAAAAGCACGTCATAGCAGTACGAAATTGCAGGAGATAATTATTTATATCGCTCTGCGAATTCATCAAATGGACGAATTTATTTTACGTTTTTTGAGATAAATGTACTTTCAGCATGAAGCGTTGCTCATTTACCTTAAAATAATAATGATAACAAACAGAAAAAAAATGCCCTTCAAGACGTAAGTTTCTAATTTTGTATTATGGGAAATATTTGTTTTACTATTTCAGTGATCAAGTTTCTGTCTAACCGTGCAATATTAGTTATTATTTGTGAATATTATATTCTAATCAAAACTGTAGTATTTTGTGTTTATTTGAGGTTATGTACAGCAGTCAGTCAGATTTTCGGCAGACCCTTCGTTCAGAATTCGCAGTGGCATGGGAGCTTCTACATCCCATTAGCATGCCAGATTTAATACGCATTTCAGTGAGCTTTACTCAATCCTGATAGAATCAGAGATCTTTGTGGGAACTCTCCTTTAATCTTCTCCTATCTGCGAGGTTGCGCGCCATTACTTCTTCCCTTTATCCATATCTACAGTTCCAAGGGATTCCGCGAAAGAGGGTCGCACTTGCCGAAGAATCAAATTTATTTTTAGCCTCCTTGGCGGAGATTGTAGGGCGGCTGGTGATATTGGGCAGAGGTTTCTCCCGCTGGTGCAGATATTTGCCCGTGAGCTCCCCAAGATGTGTCTGTTTCTCGCCGCTCATGCTCACAAAAGATCGCGCGGCGCATCCGTAGAGACTCGTAAAAAGGAGAGCTCGGAAAATTTCATGCGCGCTACTTCAGCCAAACCCCAAGTATGCAATACCGTACGTCTCTATACCAATCTTACGTTGCCCGTTACACGAACGAGAATTCAACCTACGTACTCCACTTAATTTTGTATCTTGCTTTTCTTATTTCTTTGTTGTTTTTGTTGCACTTTTATGAATGCCTTATTTTCCTACTCTAGACAAAAGGTTAGCTGGTTCTAGTCCGGCAGTCGTAAAAATTTTCAGTGTCCGGTGTTTGATCAATTTGTGTATAAAATGTCTACGTTACACCCTTGCTTCCAACCACTTCCTTCTTTTATCTATTCTGCAAAACATTAAGAATGTCACTACATTTCACACATAAGCATTACAGTTGTCTTTTATAACGCTAACAATATTGGGGAAAGAAACCACATACCACCTGAAAACAGCAAGGAAATTAAATATTTCCATACCTTCTTTGGCTACTTTGTATTTAGGCAATCATTGTGATACCGTCAACATTACGGCCTATCTAAATAACATTCAGATAATTTTAACAGTACTTACTGGGTGACAGTAGAACACGAGATAGTATTTCACCTTTTTTAAAAACTCATTCCACTTGTTTGTAATCCAGGCTAATTCAGAAATATTTCTTTAAAAAATTTCAAACGCATTTCAGTGTTGAAAACTGGTATCAGGCTGTAGTCATATTTTGGTGTTATGTCTCTGGCTTCTTTGTTTTGGTTAATATAATGTGAGAAGACGGTTCGATGTAATCGTGAAATAATAAAAGGAAAAAACGTACCTGTATTACGTTTGTTGTTGTTCGTAGTCAAACTGCAACATTTTTTTGCCGTTATATAGTAACGCAGGAATTTCACTACCTGCGATATTACAAGTCATTAGTTAAAATTATTGATCTATTCACAACAAAATAGAGGAGATAATGTTAGGATTAGTTTAGTTACAATGTACCAGCTGCTACTTACCGTTGTATTTTCACCATTTTTTGCATGCGATTTCTGGTTGAGCCATGTTTAAGTAGGTAGTATTTAATTTAAGTTAGTTTCTTAAACTTTACTTAACTTACATGGTTCGCTAACATGTTTACATATAAACAAAAGTTTTCGGTTCCGTACAAAAATGTAATTTTGTCTTGACATCTAGTTTCGAGCAGAAAACCTCGGCTTCATCAGTATTCGAAACCCTGTCATCCAGTTCGTAGTTAGTGGTTACACCACCTGAGTTACGCTACCACCCAGAATTCCGAAGTAAATAAATAAATAAATAAAAACACGTAATTCATGTACATAATAAATAATTCTGGACTCTATTTGTAGGCTGCAACATTCTATAAAGTAGCATTTATTTTTCTGCCTATATTGCAGTTGGATATCTGCGAAAGGCTGCTTGATTTGATTGTGAAAATTGCCATAGAATACGATCAATAACTGATATTATAAAAGAGATTGGTTAGGTTCCATTGGGAGACGGATGAGGCAAGTGCTGGGATTGTATAATGCGTATATAATGTGAGGCCTCTAATTAAGGGTGTGTGTATTACGTGGAGAGGAAGCGATCACCGCGACCTTAAACTTGCACTTGATTGCAGACATAAGTGAATGGGAAAATTTTGTTTTGTAGATAAAGAAATCAGGCTCGGGAATAAATTACTGAGGGAAACGCTAAGCGATTTTAAAATTCGTAAAACTCAAAAGTAGTGGTTACACATTGTACTCAAAGAAATTGAGACCAAGAAGAAAATAAAAAAAGTGATATGCGAAAGCAGACTGGCAGAAAAATCACCACCTGCACAAAAGCTCCACTCTAATTGCGAATTAAAAAACGAGTAAACTAGATAAGGAGGGAAATTAACGCAATTCTTACAAACATATTTCATCTGATTTTTGGTCATACTAGTTTCCAATTGCATTAAATTTTTTTCTTAATTTCTATTATTTTTAAAATTCATTTCAGTGCTTAATCGATCAATTTTTTAATTGTTAAAAGGTTAATAAGTCAACCAACACTGTGTCATTGTTGTAGGCTTGGACTACATGAATTTTTGAATGTTATAGCTATTTTGATGGAATTCTTTGTGGCAGTCCCAAACGAGTTCTGGAGTGACCGATTATGAAAGTATATCCCGCATGTTTTGCGTGGCAAAACTAGTTTGCCAGGCTCATATTCAAAATGCGGAATAATTATGGCTCCACCTGTGGAAAATTATTATTTCACTGAACTTCGGAAAGTCTGTTTGGACTGTTGACCGAAACACACGGGGGAGGGGGGGGGGGGAGGAGCAGAAATCAACCAGCTAATACAAGTGAAGTAAATACATTTATCAATTTCTTATTTGCTCTAAATTTGTGCTGCTGTTATATGAAGACAAATTTCATGTCTCAAGGAAAACATTTTTGTGTATTAATCAAATAATCACCTGCTGACCGGTTTTAATCTGAAATCAACTAATTAAACAGGTATAGGAGTCACTTTTTTTATTATTATTATTCTGGCTTTACGCTTCATCGTCGTTGAGGTCATTAGAGGCGGGAAAGGACTGAGGGCAAGGAAAGTGAAGGAATTCGGCCACGGCCTTTTGAAGGATACATTCCGGCATTTGCCCGGAGTGATTTGGGAAAACCATGGAAAATCCAGATCTGGATGTCGGGATGGGGGATTCGAGTCTACGTCCTCCCGAATGCGAGTAAGGCGGTTTGGTGGTCTGTCTACAACCACCGATCCATGTAGCCTTCTGTTATTTTCGTTTAGGATTTTAACCTATTTATGTTAACTTTGACATTTTATATCTGGCTGTCCGATTTACAGTCAGCCAGTTAGTTTGTCGTGTTAATGTTTTTTAAGCTGTTAGTCTCTTTTACAGCCATCCAGCCAGTATTTTTAAGTTTGTTTATTTATGGTCAGTTTACAGCCATTGTTTTAGTGTTTCACTCTATACTGCTGTATACTGCTTTACAGTCGACCATGCGGGCGGTATTTTAGTCAGTATTTTTGTCTTTTATTATGCTGTCTGTGTGGCCGACCCCTTTACAGTCTGTCATACAGACGGCAGTTACGTTAAACCCACATTGTCATTCCTTGTTTTTAGTCAGGGCGCTAATGATCCAGCTGTCTACGCCCCCTAAAGCGTCAAAAACAACAACATATTCTAAGGCGAACTTTTGGGTTTTAAAAACACATGATTCAATACTTGCAAGACGGTCCTCCCATAGTGCCAAATAATCGCCATCAATCATCAAGCGTTTTCTGCTATTCAGCAGGTCCATGCACGTTGATAGTCTTCCACGCCTCCCTACCATTCTCTTAGTCTCTATATATTTCCCATTTATCATAATGTCATCAATCATTTTCTTCCTTCACCGACCTCTTCTTTGCCCTCCGTTTACAATCCCCTTCAGGGCGGTTTTAAGCAGGCACTCATTCCTCAACACATGACCAATCCAGTTCCTTTTTCTGTTCCTTATTGTTTTTATGAGTGACATTTTCTCTCCTACTCGTTCCAACATTTCATCATTCCAACTTATTTTCTCCATCCTCCTCCATATGCACATTTCGAAAGCTTCCAACTTCTTTAGACCTTCTCTGAGTATCGTTCATGTTTCTGCCCCATATAGTCCTACGCTCCATACAAAACATTTAGCTAGTTTGCCAAACAATAGTTAAATGCAATTTATTTATTCCTCAAAATTTCACGTAACGATGTAACAGAAGTTTCACTTGAATAAGAGGACAATTTTTTTCCTCTATATCTTGATCATAAAACTGGAGTATCGTTTTATATTGCTGGAAATGTGTGATATGGTGGTAACGTGCATGACATATTTGGTTACTACATAACGACGTGGTATGCCTTGCTCTGTGCTTCACCTTTAACCTTCCAGAATTTTACTTTGCAGGATTGTGTCGCGAAATTGTGCGGGACGCCGAAATCCGCAGATGATCACCTCGTTAGTCAAGACGCTCGCAGCCTCGCGCGCGCTGTTTATCGGAAAATGGAACTATGTGGGCTGCACGTAGGCGAAGACAGAAACACAGGTCGTTAGATTTTACGAGAATTACCCAACACAAAACCCTCTCCCTGAAAGGCTTGTCGGACGAAAGAAAACGCCTCGCTTTCTTCGAGATGGCGAAATACAACTCTGACTCGGATTTCAAATCACTCTGCTGTTACTTCTTTCGACGACGCGACGGAGTGAACGGCTGGGTATGCATTAGGATTTCTGCTCGTAGAATTGTACATTCGGCTGAATAGCGAAAGCACTTACACCGCCGAAACTATTCCTTGTAGATCAGACACCGTTCAGTGTTAGGTATACTATATTTAACTTATTTTTCAGGAACTATTGTGATTTCTTTTTAGGAATCGTATAACATTCCTTGTGATTTTTTTAATATGTGCTCGTAAACGAACAGGGAATTTGTGTACAAGCATTTCCATTTTAACGTCACGTTATTGCTCCGTGTTTTATGGTACTGTAAGGAATTGGGGGGGGGGGAGACAGAAAGTGCTCTGCTGTCGTTTAATAATGCCTTCCCTTGATTCCATACGTCTAAATAAGTGTGAAAATGTTAAAGCTTGAGACAATTTGTACGACATCTTATTTTCCTATCACTATTTTTCCTTTATTCACGAACTAAAGAATCGATATTTTTATCATTCCATTAAAGCCTAAACTGAAGATTCCAAACTGCTCCCGTTAAACTCATTCATTTCGTGACATTCAACAAGACGCCTGTTCAAAGTTTTGTGGGGACATCCATATTTCCTTCAAAAGAACGTGACCGTATTCCCTCCCGTTCCTTGTCCCATATCTTCTTCTGTGTCTAACCCCCCCCCCCCCAAAAAAAAAAAGAAGCGGATCTGAAGCTGGCTGGTATGGATCGAGGCAAATTCACAGAGAGAGTACTAGTGAGCCGAAAGTCCTGTATTGGAAGGCCGATTTTACATATAGATACTCCCAACATCATCAATTGCTTTCCATTATGCATATAGTAGGTCTCTTGCAAGAGACCATTTCCTTCAGCATGTAGTATATGAGGATTAGTTTCTTTCCTCTATGTGGAGTTACGGATTTCTCTGTCCATTCCTTACAAGAGCTTTGCAAATATAATATGTAGTATGAGAATTAAATCTGTGTTTGTAAGACTGTAAGATCAATGCGTAAGTATTAAAGTCAGTTTCTCTCAGATACACTGCTGGAATGTTCTTGCTGAATGGCGCTCATTATTGTTTTCGCTCGTAATATATGATTGATTTTGCGAATTTAATTACATACCTAGTTCAGAACAGAGGTTTTGTATCTAATTAGCAGATGACTGATATATAAAAAGAAGAGGAAATAACGAAAAAAAATATCTGTGTTATGGCTGTCAGGTCCACTGCCTGTTTGGTTATGAAGGTGTTTGAGTTTTAGTTTTTTTTCAGTTTGCTGCCCTGAGACACCCTCTGGCCCAGTGCGTGAGGTCGGCAGCCTTTCTGACTTTTTTGCTGTCTGCCTGAGAGGCGGCAAATACTCGCAGATAGCCTCCCTTGTACCGGAAGCTGTTAGTCAGCTGACATGTGGACCTGGGGGCAAACCACTTCCTCTAGCACATGTGAGCTGCTCTCACAAACTACAGCCTCAACGTCGGCCCAATACCACCAGGATAAAAAATGTAGTAACAAAATTATCGAAATATTTTTAGTAGCCTTCCGATTCATTGGGCAGGCCAGGTGGTACTAAGTTAGATTTAACTTGTCACAACAAAATGAATTTTCAAATCTGTAATGTAGCAGTAATGTAATTATCTTTCCTTGCAACAGCCTTAGTTTGATAAAATTTCTTTTTCGGAACCTCCTAACTGTTATTTGATATTTTTGATAACTAGAGTAAGCCCATGACCGTTTTTTGCGTATCCTCACGGATCTAGAATAATTCCAGTTTTTAACGTCAAAGATTATGACAGGTTGACCTGATCTGACCAACTACTGACTTGATCTGTAATTCATCCTTAGGGTGAATAAAATCTCTTGAACTCATAAGAATTAACAGACGTATAAAACACGGGCAGAGACGAACGCGCAATCGTATAATTGTTTCAAAGGTCGTTGTTAGTAGACTCGAACTTGCTGAAATACAAACTTGACTCTTATCTAACCCTAAAAGTTCACTATGCAAAATTTAAAGAATTGTTTCGAAAGAATCGTTTTTTTTATTGAGGCTGGGCAAATATTAATAATGTAATCTATGGTCACAGTGTCTGTAACGGCCAGAGATCTAAATACAGATACCAGATTATTAAACAGTTGAGCAACTCCGAAGAAATGAATTGTCAGAATACTCGATTCAGTCACATATTTGGTCTGATATCCACTTTAAATAACCTACCTACTAATTCACGTACAACTAAGGTAAATATAGGCCGTTAACGAAAGTGGTCAGTAAAATACGTAAAAAGCAAATAACCCGTAATGTATAAACTTTGGTCTAGCATCAACATTAAAGAAAGTTTTAATTAAATTGAAATTTAACCTAGGTTAGAATGACAATTGGCATTCGTGATTACAGCAGACACCATGGGTAATTTAATTTTTTTAAAGGTTTTTTATGTTGATTTCATTAGCGATTTGCTACTGAAAATCAGTTCAACATTTTTTCAGCACCAAAGTTCACCGATATTTGGGAATTAATTCTGTAGCAATTGCTTAGCTATTAAATTGTGGACATAACATCGAATTTATTTTAATGATCTCTCTGGTCGCTGGTAATTTGTGAGCGACGGCTGGCGCGCAGCGCCACCGTTCCACAGCCAATAGCTATCGAGGTATGTGAGTGAGTGAGCTCAGGAAATTATATAGTAAATTTCTCTTAGCAAGTATTCCTACTATTTGTGAATAGTCTAAATACTTAACCAAACTGTTGCACCAGATCATTCACAATTTTAAGACAATGGTCTTAAATAAATTATTAATTTTATTGCTTAATTCTCATTGTTAGATCAAAAAATCTGATGTAGAGAAAGTGGTTTATTTAGATTAAATATCGTTATGATATTGGCTCCTAGAGGATCGTAGATGATAAAATGTAATTCACATATTGTTTCTCTAAAAAAATTTATTAATTTAGTATGTCTAATACATGACTAGGCTATTAATTTACATAGCTCCCTGAAAGCTGCAATTAGTACAGCAGAACCTGTTCAGACACTGACAGAATCATTCGCTTTTTCCATCATCATCGTAGTTTAACAATATTTAGGTTTACAAATTTCTGTTTTTAATTTACTTCTGGCTTTCTTGCTCGTCGAGGTCATTGGAACGGAGAAGCATGGGGGAGCGGTGGAGATCAAGTAAAGAGAAGGAATTAAGCTATAGGCTTTTGGAGGAATCACCCGGACATTCACCTGGAGTGATTTCGGGAAACATTGGAAAAAACCGAAATCTGGATGGCCGGAGGGGAATTTCATCCCATGTCCTCCAGAATGCCGGGCCGAGCGTTACTTATCACTCACAGAGTACTGAATTCTCCACTGGTCAAATTTCATTATATCACCATTTATTGTAACAATAAAGCTGCCAGGATTGGAATATTACTTTAACAATGCCTTGTTTTCTTTACTTTAGCGAAGGTTCCTAGCAAAGACTAGTTACTATCGGTGGAGACGGTGAGTGAAAAATTAAGCGCCCGTAATATGCGAAATCAGAAAATTTCTTTTTTGTTAGGTAGAGCAATTACAGATTTGTCTTAATTATAAAAAGTTAATCGTTATTGTCTTACTGAATTAGTAAAACAAGAAAAATCTTCCTAACATCTCTCAACTACGTTTTAATTTTTACTATTGAATTTTGAAAGGAGTAAGTGTTTCTTCGTATTGGTATGATGCAAATAAATAAAGTTTCTTTGTCACCAAATGCTAAAGTTATTGCAGCTGTATGGGGAAATACAAACAGATAAAATAAAATATTAGTAAATACTGTACATTATTGATCCGGCATAAATTGCAAGCCTACTAGGACATTTCCAGTTTAAACAAAACTGTGAGTTCGAAACGAAACAGTGACAGACATACACGACCATGGGGTAGTAAAAATACATCGTTCCTCTTCCTCTCGACTGTCACATAAAACATATCCAATATGTTTCCGCATATGTACTGTACGACACCTACTAAATTCATGTCATAAACCTTTAATATATTGGCTGTCAGCTGTGAAGTTGTATCTGTAATACGTCCATAGTAAACTTTTATTTGTATTACAGACTTGCGATATTTATTAAGCATACACTTTTTATAATTTTTATATTTATCGTATAATTCAAATAAAAATAACAGTCGGAATATCATTTGAATTAGTCTCCAAACATCATAAAAAATCAAAAACGTCTCCTATTCCAAAATGTGCAGTTTTGAGCACATTTCATTCATAGGATATAAATAAATTCTCGAAAAACTCCCCGTCATCGCATCCACGATTTATAAATAGATAACTAATTAATTTTATATTATTTGCTATAGTACAGTTATTTAATTATCACAGGCATAATATGATATCTCATAATGTAACAAGGTATACAGATGTGCAGACAAAATCAAAAAATTAAGAAAGTGATTATTCAAGTTAGCAAGTTTAAAGAACATGAAGAAGACGCACAAATAAATAATAAATGTGCTTAAAAGTAAAGTTTAATTAAAATATATCAGAGCTGAAATTTGATGTAGTTTCTGTTCTTTATTTTCCGTATCTTTTTTTTAAATAAAAAAAAAAAAACAGAAATTTAATGTTTAGAATATTATGTGTTGCCCGTGAGTGGTAAACAGTTCTGTATAAGCAGTGTATTAGTCTGTGTTAATGTAAATAGTGCCTCTTGATGCCAAGTTTTGTTTTTATATGGGTGTAATACGGCGACGGAAGACTTGAAAATTGATTTTGGATTGAAATAGGAAGTCGTTTCTCTATACAAACGCCCAGCTGTCATCCCTGATTGCAGCGGCCATTCTTTACTGTTGATTCAGTCGACTTTCTTCTACCTTTGTGTGCTTCCGTGTACATTAGGGGAGTCCGTTTATGGGACTTTTTCTTCGAATAGATGTCACAGATAATGAATCTCGTTTTACAAAACACGCAAAGAATAAAGCACACGGACAAAGTAAGATAGCGGATGCGCGTGAATGATTTACGATTGTGGAAATTGCTTCCTGTCGACGCTGAAATTAATTTATTAAGAATATGGGTGCCGAGAAATACTAACTTTTTCTCTTAAGCTTTTTTCAACACAGCTCACTTTTCCCATTTGAAAGCGAAGAAAAAAGTCGTGATAAATGAAGCATGGATTGCTGCGTGGTCCCATATTAACGGTTCATTGTTGTCCTGGAACTAATTCTATAATTTATCGCCCATTGGAAGCTTCAGCTGTCAACCTGAATGACGTTTTATTGGTCGGTTAGAGGTGTAAATATGGACTCGTCATATCTTTCACAAGATTTCCGACGTCCGTTTACTGGTCTCTTCTATCGTGTGTCTCGTGTCTTAGCTTAATGAATTCACTCAACTGATAAAACGCAACATACTAAGCTGGTGTATTTTTTTTACTTAGAATAGGTTTGACTCTTTATCACTTAACAGTCTCCAGTTGTCCGCGGGTCCTTCTGCACACTCTGTGAGTCTTCTGCGTCACATGCTCTTTGTATTAATTTTCTTCCCATGCCGCAACTATCTTTTCACAGAACTTTTTTCTTTATATCGATCTAGTGGTGGATCTTTCCATTACGTATCTCGTTTCTGCTACATAGAGTTTGTTAGTATCTCTGCTGGCAATGGTAGGACTACACATTTCAGGATGGTTGTTTGTCATTGGTAAGAAGTATTGGTAAGGAGATTTCAACTTCATGGTATAGCTGGCCTTCTTCTGAATTCTATTAGCAATTTTTTTGTGGTGTCTGCTATATCAGCTTACAGCACTTCGGAGGTATGGAAAGTAGTATGTTTATTTTAGTTTTACTCATTCTCTCTCGTCGTTAGAGTACAAACTTTGTCTGCGAAAGATGCAAAAACTGTTTCAAGACTTTAATTTGAGGCAATATACCTTGAACGGTCTATTGCTAATGTTTATCCCTTGCTATATTTATTTGTCTCTATATGTTTTAATAATATATAAATGTTGTAAGAAAACATATTTGTAAAAATCTACTTAATTTTTGCGAGTTTAGCACTGTTTCAATGGTGTTGCTATTTCCAACGGTTCGGCACCCAATCTGGAGCTTTCCTCATAACTATTTCGGATTGATTTGTAACTGTTGGTTACACCATTTCGAACTTTGAAGCAGCGTATTATGTTGAAGGAGGTCGTGGGCTAACACAGTGAAAGCTTTTTAACATGCGTTTTAATAACAGGGTTTATCTCTCGGGGAAAAAGCTTAAAGTGATTAGTTTTCTCAGAGTTGTAAAAAACAGCCAGCGTATCTCTTACTTTTGAAGATCAAATTTCTTGTTTTTTGATGAAGCCATAAGCCTGTTCAGTCATAAGTGAAACTCCAAGTTTTGTCCCAACACTTTTTCCTACCCTATCCTTCTGCCTATCCTCAAATATAAGAACAGACTGCGTTTAGTAAATAGTTTCTGTACTCCGTTTAAGACATTAGTCTTTTCGATAAAAAATTTGCACTTCCACGAAGGATCATCCAAGTTCTAAAATATTTAGGTTGTCAGATTCGATTCTTCGGATTGATGTTTTTCTGCTCGGTGATGATTGTTAATCATATATATCATTTCTAAAAGATGTTATTTGTGACGAGGCATGTTTCTCCCATCATACCTAGCCAAACGTGTTAAATGAGGAATCATTAACTTCTTCGTTTTGGTAACATTATTAATTGAGAAAGGAAATTTTCGAAATTCGACATATAAATGCCAAAATTGTGAGCAGTCAAGGTTACGGGTTTGCGATAGTTTAGAGTCAAGCCGCTAGGCTTCACTGGCGTCCTATACCACTAGATAGCAGCCCACATATCACAGAGATATTGATAAACTGCGCATGTTTTTTAGAGCAAGGAGTTTTTTCGGATACTTTCTGAAACATTTCATAATTTTTAATTGTTTCGTAAGAAGTTGTAAATGTTTTGCTACGTACCTATTTCAGTTAACAAATAAACAATTGCTACAAATGTGCGGGATCTTCTTTCCCACTACAAACCATCAACCTCTTATTCATCGTATATCATTGGCTAAATTTTCGCACGGCCACCTTTGGTCTCAAATCTGTAACGAATGCTGTCGCTGTTCGCATTATTAATACTTACTGGGATATCTTCAATACTCCATTCCAAAAAGATTTCTTTTGTACGTTTTCACTTAATAATCTTATATATATATATATGTATAGATTTGTGTGTCCCTATATTTCACTTTTCAGCCATAGCAACCTAGCGCAGACCACTACTCTTTGTGTGTGGCAGTAGCATGGAGTTTCCCATCGTGCACATCATTGACCGAATTCCAGTAGCTGTAAGGGTGTAGGAGATATGGTGGTTGAAAGTGGTCGGGCTGGGACATTTTCATATTCCGACCAAAGATATGTGAGTCCCTATATTTCCTTTTGGTGCCACAACTACATAGCACAAACCACTGGGTTTTGTGTGTGGTAGTAGCATTGGGTCTTGCATCGTGCACTATGGTGGTTGCATGTCGGTAACTGTGGGGGTGTGGAAGATACGGTGGTTGAAAATGGTCATCCGGAGGCACTTTCATATTTCCATATATTTCATTTTTCAGCTAAAACTACCTAGCGCTTACCACTGGTGTTTGTGTGTGGTAGTAGCATCGGGTCACATCTTGAACTATGGTGGTTGAAGTTGATCGACGAAGAGCATTTTCATATTTTGACCATGAACACGTGTACCCCTATATTTAACTCTGTAATCAAAAGTACCTAGCGCAGATCACTCGTGTTTCCGGACATTAGTAGCATGAGGTCTCCCATCGTGTACTATAGTGATTGCATGTCGGTAGCTGTGTGGATGTGGGAGATATGGTGGTTGAAAATGGTTGACCGGGGGGTATTTTGTTATTTCGACCAAAGACGAATGTGTCCTTACATTTCAATTTTCAAACACAACTACATAGCGCAGATCACTGGTGTTTGTGTGTAGTTGCAGCCTTGAGTCTCACATCGATATATTTTTTTACTTTACGACTCGTCTACGTCGAGGTCATTAGAGGCAGAATGGGATTGAGCACAAGGAATGGGAAGGAATTCGGCCATGGCTTTTTGTAGGAAGCATCCCGGCATTCGGCTGGAGTGATTTGGGGAAACCATGGAAAACCCAAATCTGGATGGCCGGACGGGGATTCAAACCGGCGTCCTCACGAATGCGAGGCCAGAACGTTAACCGTTCACCCACTATGCTCGGTGTCTCCCATCGTGCACTATGGTAGTTGCATGTCGATGGCTGGGGAGTTGTGGGAAATGTGAAGGTTGAAAGTAATCGACTGAGGGCATTTTCATATTTCGACCAAAGACGTGTGTTCCTTTATTTAACTTTGCAGCCACAAATGCCCAGCGCAAATCGCTTTCGTTTGTGTGGTATTAGCCTCGAGTCTCCCAACGTGCATTAAGTTGGTTGTATGTCGGTAGCTATCAATCAAAATTCTTTATTAAAAAAAAAAAAAAAAAAAAACCCTTACATAATTATTGGACGTTTCCTTACGCATTATTCGTTAGGTACTGAGTTTCCAGTATCGACCAGTTATGGTGCGTACTCCACATCCAGGTTATCAGCGTGTTGCAGAAGACGCAGACAGGAATGCCTCTGGTGGCTGCTGCAGCGGGTCTGAGCCATCCAGTAATGAGCGCGCTCTGTACTAGCCGGTGGCTTTGTTTTGCATATCAATCCCTCCGTAATGAAGAAGCCTCTTTTAGCCGTCTCTACTCCCGGCTTTAACGCCGCGCAAGATTCCTGACGGCGGCGAAAATTAGAATGTCGGCTCAGCTCCCGACCAGAGCTCCCTCCCTTTTCTGCAAGCTACTGTTAAAAAAAAATACTGTATCCGACTTCCGGCAGCAAATTCTTGTTATGTCACGGAGCGCACCCAATACCGACGCATTCAAATTAGTCATATATTCTTCCGCCACCCTCTTATTACGGCAGTAAACCTTATTTAGCTGATCATATTTCCGGAATATTTTTTCCCGCCGGCTTTTTTCTGTGTAGCTTTGATGTGACGGGTGTCGAGCAACAAAGCAGAATATTATGAATACCGCACTAATTGTGTACGGAGTCTCCTTTAATTTATTCGCCACACGATATTCCTTCATTTCGGTTTCTGCGGCGAGTCTGGTAACATCCTCGGCCAAGAAATAAAATACGAACTACTGTCGTAAAAAAAAAGAAAAAAAAGATATGTTTGGGTTCCAGGAACAAATGTCACCGATGATCACAATCAAATAACCTATATTTCGTCACACCATGCAGACAAAATGACTATAATGAAAACAACAGTGTTGAGTTAACAGTAGATATGATTATGAGTATGTTACTCGAGTAGTGTACACTTTGTGTTTCATATTGAAGAATTTCAATCAAACCACCTGCAATAATCATTTATTCTGTTAAAAGAGATCTATGTCTGGAAGTAAATCATACTTAATTCATTGGTTGTTACTGATGGATTCCTCACCTCCCCAATAAAAAATTAAAATTCACTTCCGTATGATTTTTATGTTTCGTATTCGTTAACTAATGCTTTCTTTATGTAATAGTTTTCTCGGAATGTTAATATTTGTGGTGTACTTTTGTACTACACATCAGTTCACATAGCATTAGCAGAATATTTAATAAACGAATACGCAGACCTGATACATCAGATTTATACCTAAATATTACGTAAAAGAAAATAAGAAAGCTGTTAACACAGATAAGACAATCTTAAAAGGGACACACATATGCAACAGAACAAACTAACAAGAATATACACATTTCACAAAACACGCTCCACATGGCAAAAGATAGACCCAAAACAAAGACAACGCTACTCAGCGTCATACAAACTGAAAGTAAATAAAAGTATACCGGCTGTTAGAAAACTATTCAGTGCAATGCAGGATTGTGAAAGATTTTCAACTAATAAAAAATTGTTGCCGTACGAGAACAAAGCTTAAATCATTGATGCCGACATTAAAATGTAGATACCAATTATTATACATTGAAAGTGGAAGGACATCATAATTTATACAATATCTTCGATGTCATACCAAGATCATATGATAACAGATGAAATTTATCGGAAAAAATCGCTGAAAATGCCTCTGTGAATGAAATGAAACGCGTTCAGGAAATGAATTAACTAAAAATTCAGTTGCATTTACAAAAATCATTCATCATATATTTATAATTATTATCTGTTAGTAATTGATATATTACTTCTTTAATATTTATAATAAAAACAGAGATATACGAATATTTTAATTTTATTTTCATGATTCTTTGTCACTGTTCGTCACGTGTAGACAATAGCTCACAACAATGAGCGTGAACAAAAAATAAATTTTGGTAACTGCTCCTTCCTATTTTCCCACTACTGAGAAAGATACGACCAGACATTGTAACAATGCAACATATGGGTTGGTGTAGTGGACATCAATCTACTTAGCTAATGTGGAATATAACTCTGGAAATCGAGAGCAGTCGTTGGGAGGTACAAGGCACTCCCTAGAGTTCCTCGCCAGATGGATGGAGCCCAGTCCTCCTCGTGAGAAATGTGCGCCGGCTGTGGGATTACACTCGGCCGTAGAGCGGCAGACAGCTGTTTCACACCCAAGTGAATAACACTCTTTATCACTGTCTGCCGCAGTCTTTTGTGTCCCTTCCTTCCGCCTTGCAGTCATCTTTAAGGGAACATGATTGGATAAGCTCTTAAAAGATATGATACTTTTTCAAGATAAATAACATATTTTGTGATGAAATTTTGAAACGTAACTGAATGATAGCATACAGTTGTTATATCGGTCGCTCACTTTTTTTACTATCTGTTCATAAATTTCATCTACAAACACAAGTTACTGTATAGTATAGATATGAATTTTATCCAACTGTAGCAATAAAATTTTAAGTCCACCGTTATGAAGTCGCATATAACAGGTAGTTTATTTCATATAACAAAATACATTCAGTAGCCACCAAAATAAGTAGTTCACTCCCTAAATGTATACTAGCAGTGAAATGACATGTTCTCTCTTACTATATGCTACTTTCATTCCGCTAAGGGCACACACGAAAAAGCTCCAGATATTTACGAAGCAAGCTGGACCATTCTTTGGAAGGATACGTGAAGCTGCTACTCTGAATCACACGATGAGGGACAACGTCATCAGCTGCCGTGATCAAAGCGAAACTCTAAAGAGAGCGCATGCTGTATTGCGCGGAATATAGAGAGATTTTATCAAAGGAAAAGTTGTGGAATTTTTATGAAAACTTTGTAGAGGGAGACTCACTGAGATGTCCTTATCAAAGCGAAAGCAGTGAAATGATAAGGCATGCTGATAAAAAAAGAGAACCAAGTTTTATTAAAATCTTTTCTTGATAAGGCCGTCATGTAGGTTTAATTAGTGCGAGGTTTTTTTTAATATTCTCCCACGCCTATGAAAGCAATGAAGCAGGTTCATCTCAAGCTGCATGTTAATATCTTCACGGGAAATATTTCTGCTCCAATAAGTAAAGACTGAAACAGTATTCAAGCGTGCAGTAATATGCTGCAGTAGTTTAAAGCCCTTCAAAGGCTCTGAATGTCAAAGGACGAACAGCGTCTAACGTCGAAAGCAAACAGGTAATTAGCATTTAGCATCCATGATTGCAGGATATAATACTTCAAATGATGGCAGCGTAGGACATAATTCTAGCATGTCGCTAGGACATTATTTGAATTACCCTTCAGTTTATTTCTTTTTTTTAGTTTGTAAGATTGTCTTGTTAGCAGAAAGGGCTGAGAATATTGAGAAGTTACTGAATGGCATGAAAAATACTGAAGGAAGGTTTTGCACTGAATTTAAATCAAAACAAGACTAAAATGATGAAATGTAGCAGAAATGATACCAATACTAATACATTAAATATAAAAATAGAATCGGATGCAATAGGAGAAGTAAGCGAATTCTGTTACTTGGAAGCAAAATTACAACCGATGGCCGAAGCAGCAATGATATTAAAAGCTGAATAGTACTAGCAAAAAGAGCCTTCATGAAAAAGAGAAATCTTTTAGTTTCAAATATTGATCTAGGATTATAAAAAAACTTTTTAAAACTCTATGTGTGGAGCACAGCACTTTACGGTAGCGAAACATGGACTTTAGGAATACCGGAAAGAAAGAAAATTGAAGGATTTGAAATGTGATGCTACGGAAGAATGCTGAGAATTAAGTGGACAGACAAAATAAGAAATGAACGAGTTTTGCAAATGATGGGTGAGGAAAGAAGTTTGTCGAAGAAGCTTACTAAAAGAAGAGACAGGCTGGTAGGTCATATTTTCAGACATGCTGGATTAGTTAATTTGCTAGTGGAACAGTCGAAGGTAAGAACTGTAGAGGAAGATAAAGATTAGAATATATGAAGCCAATAATTGAGGACGTGGGTTTTAAGGGATATGTAGAAATGAAGAGTTAGCGCAAGATAGGAAGGGATGGAGGATTGCATCAAGCCAGTAGAAAGGCTGTTGACAGAAAAAAAAAGTTTAAATAAAAACCATTTACCATCGTTATGAAATATGTTTTGAAAGAAAAAAATGTATATGAGGCTACCCTTTCATTCGAAAAATTCTGCTATATGTGCAAATTGCTGTTAAATGAGTTTCGTTACCATGGTATTTCAGTAGAAGTTGTGCCATTAGTAATATAATAGAAAATTCGGATAGATCTTGTTTGGAATCGATATCCATTCTACCTAGAAGGAAAAGTGATTTAATTTAAAGTTTCGACTTCCATTTCGCTCCGAAAGAACAATCTGAATCTTCCGTTGAGTTTAAACGCGCTGTGGCAAAATATTGATTAATAGGGAGTGCGTGAAGATATTTTCTTTTTTTATCTTATTACCATCCTCCCTTACAGTGTCCGTACTTCTTCAGTTATCACCATCGAGCTTGAGGAGAATTCCATATCGGACAAAATGTGATTCATGTTTGGCAGGCGTAGAATTCCTCGCCGCTTTCGGTATTCGAAGACACATTCCATCATCGCTGTCGGGAATTTCTTACGGCGCAGTAGGTGGGTATCAGACTGTCTTTATTCGTCTGACTGTGACACCGTGAACTGTGAAGAACCTCTTCATTTGCCACTCTGCCCTACCAGCGACTCTGCGATAGCATCTGTTTTACAGAGCTGCAACCTTTATTATCTCCTCAGCATCCGTCGATATAAACCGAAACTTCAAACATCCGTCTTTTATTACTGTTTGAGGATGTATTCGGTATTAAGTAAGAACTTGCTTGAGTCTCGTATTTTTGACTTGATTGATTCGGACCATTATATCTCGTTTATGTCTTCCAAATCTGATTATCTTAATCTCCAAGCATGTAACTTCAGGATCTTCTTCCAGTATTTGAGTCACGACTTTCGCAACCATATGATGGCTACTTTCTACATGCATAGGGCATTGCATCACTTTTGTTTTAAGTGTGTTAATTTTCTGATTAAAATGGCTTCTCAATCCGGACACTATTCTGTGTAGGTCTTCTTCTGTTTACCTCTCAAGACAACTATGTCATCTGCAAACCGTGACATTTTGATGTATTGTCCGTTTTTATTTTTGCAGTACTGAATTCATTGTTTGGGCACACATGCATTAGACAATCTTGCTCCTATGTTGTCGATCTAGATACTTCACGTGATAAGCGTTTTTTCATGTGCAAAAACTTATTTCTTAGCATCCAAAACTAACTTGTGTACTGTACATTAACAATTATTTCGGGCGCTAAAAGCTAATTGGGTAAGCTAATGTGAAATTCTTGATGGATGTTGAACTATAAGAAGGTTGCTAGATTACAAAGTTTCCATGTTTCGAAAACAATGCATGGTGTAATCAGTTTATTCATGAAAGCATTAAAATAAGAAATAAGCTAAGTGACCACAATTTAGGAAATAAAGGATTTATCAGGTTTTTAATAAGCAACTGATATGGCAGGAAAGATGAGAGAGTATGTGAAACAGGTAACTCAAAACAACTCTGGTTGAAACAGGGGTTATGAGGGTAAGTTCGGTTGGCTGAACAGGTTCCTTCAGACCCCACACCAGCCTGACTCCCGAGTTTTACTTGGGAGGAATGAAACTTAAAGAAGAGTGGACGCTTAAAGCTGAACAAATTTGTTTGTTTAAAACAAGATTTAATAAAGGATTGAGTCAAATCAATCTAGGCTCTGAAATTAAAGGGAAAATATATATATAATATTTGCTTTTGTTGTCAGGGACAGCAATAAGTTTCATTTGATTTTCTGCCTTATTAATTGATGATTCAAATTGTAAGGACATCATAGAAATAGATGATCATCCACTTATGGCCCACTAGCAAATCCAAAATCAAACGTATAATAGATAAAATAGGCTCACAGAGTATATTAACAATGAGACATGATAAAGGAAGCAATTTCTTCAAAGGTAGATACAGAATTTGGACTTGAATGGTGTGCTAGGAACATTACTACTATGGAAGATGGCTTAGATAATCCAATTTTCGTGAGTTCCTTGACCTCTCCATCCTTTATTATCATGAACTAATCTCTTTGTCTCAGCATACTCATAAGAAGCTGAATCCTAAATTAAATGAATCAAGATCCATGAAATTTTATTCAAGTGTTCTGTCCGTTTGCTCCTGCATCACTCAAAAACCAATAAAATTTCCATCAAATTCTTTTGATGGGAAATTCATAAACGGAAAACACAGGGTTTGCCTTAATATCTGGCTTATAAGACGCGGCGTCAGGCAGCTAAATAAGAAATTAAAATCTCCTGTGAACCTTTTTACCAAAAACTGGCATGACTTCCTAGCTACCAATTCGATTTTAACCGCGTTTTCACTGTTTTGAACTTTAGATTTCTGTTTAAAATCAGACCTATGCATAAAGACAATAGCTACGTCAGCAATTCGAAAACTCTTCTGAATTTTGAATTCTTTTGCGTTTAATATAAACTCAAAAATCACTTAACATATTGTCATGAGTTTTTAATGGTTTGATAATAAATGTTCTGACCTAAGATTCTGAGAGAACACGTAATCTGTTTATAGTTGGACTCAACAAACTTGGAAAAGATAGTAGCGAGAGTATGTGTGAGAAAACTACGCGTAAAAATACTTCTTATGCTGTTAATTCTTAACATTGTTCGAAACAGATGTTAGTGAAATAATGATAGTAATTTGGAAATCGATTAAGACACCTTTGATGCACGTGGATGAAGTCAGGATAATAGATTAGTTATTAATACATTTCGAGCTCCGCTTACATGAGATGCTGTGTTCCTTGTAAACAGTTTTAGATTGACGTATATTTTTCTGTTAAAACCTGCAAAGCTCTTAAAATCGAAGCTATTGCAGAAATTCCACCCGTAATCACTAATCATTTATATTATTTCTGAAAAGCGGTTTTGTTTAATGACGAGCCATCTTTCTCCCTTCATATTTCACCAAAATCGATAAATTCATTCTAAAGATTAATGTTCCCGCTTTGGTAATATCATTGATTGAGAAAGGAATTATTCGAAATTCAGCCCATAAATGCAAAAATTATGAACAATCAAGGTAACGGGTATGCGATAGTTCAGAGACAAGCTGCTAGGCTTCGCTGGCGTCGCTAAGAAGTTATCACATACCGCTATATAGCAACACCACATATCGAAATTTTCGCACTGGCCGTGATCGCATTATCGGTAATCTTTCAGTTAACAAATAAACAATTGTTGATACAAAATGAGATAGTTCAGAGTCAAGCTGCAAGGCCCTACTGGCGTCAGTAAGAAGTGATCGCATTCCGCTAGATAGCAACACCATATATCACAGAGATATGGATAAACTGTGATTTCGAGAGTAAAGAGATTTTCGGATATTTTTGTATCTATTCCGGAAACATTTCCTCATTTCCCATTGTTTCGTAACGCATTGTATTTTGCTACGTATCTGCTTCAGTTGAAAAATAAACAATTGCTACAAATGAAGCTGTTCTTTTTTCATCCTACCACATACAACTATTGATCGTACATTATTTCGTGAAATTTTCGCAGTGTAGATGAGCGTCTCGCATCTTATTGGTTGCACGCGTACTCGATCGTGTTTTTGTTCGAGCTTTGTCTAGGTGGAGACCACTGGAGCAGTAGTTTACAGTGGTGTCCCCCGGTGATCCTCGCTCCCCATTCCGCAGATGGCCCCAGGCGGCGGCTGTTGGCTTAGCCATCTCACTAATCACAGCGAATTAATCAGTAGCAATGGCCGGGGGGCCGAACGAGCGACCCACGAGTTGGCTGAGCCCAGTGCTAACTCAGCCTCCAGATCCTTATCTCCAAGTCCTTATCTGCCTCTAACGTGTAAGGTCGTCCGGATCCCCACGGGGCTCCGGCCCAACAGTTAGTTGGTAACAAGTTTACGGCTGACCAAATGCGTATTGGTTGCTCTCCCGGGGTCAAAGGGTTCTCTACCAACCGCATTATCAGACTTGCTTCTCTCTACTGAACCAAATTTACTGTTCTGCACATACCGGACTCAACAATAATGAACATTTATTCTATTTAAAATTTTTGCTAATTAAACAAAGAAAAAAGGAAACGGCTTTAGCAAATATATATTACAAGGAAAGGGAAAATGACTCATCACTCACCAAAGTTGAAGGCAGCGACGGGAGAAGAACATATGTGACGAACACAAAAATACACAATATTTCGGTCTTAAACCTTATTCATGCTAAAGAGAATGAGTCATGTGGCTCGGGAGGCGTGCACACGCCGAAGTTTGTTACATGACTGAGTGGATTATCGATATGGTGGTGGGACTGAGATGTTATATATAAATATGTATATCGCAGAAGGTGAGAGAAATAGTAATATACCAGAAGGTTACGGAATGTAGAGACGAAATCAAAAATTAGGGAAATAATTATAGATAGATAAATTTTGAAAAGAAAGAAAGAATAAGTAAATAAATAAAAAAAGTAATTAGTTAAATGACAATAATGCTAATACTGATAATAATGAGTGATGCGTCAAAGAAAGGAATTTATAGGTGGTTGAGGCCGGGTTGGTGTCTGGTGTCTAGGATATTTTGATATGCAAGTTCCCATCTCCGAATTCTGAGTCGGCGGTAGGCGGCGGTGGTTTTCTTTTCAAAATTTATCTATCTATATTTATTTCCCTAATTTTTGTTTTCATCTCTACATTCCGTACCCTTCTTGTTACTATTCCTCTCCCTTCTGCGATATACATATTTATATATAACGTCTCAGTCCGACAGCCTTATCGATAATCCACTCAGTCATGTAAGAAACTTCGGCGTGTGCACACCTCCCGAGGCACTTGACTCACTCTCTTTAGCATGTGTATTTTTGTGTTCGTCATATATGTTTTTCTCCCGTCGCTGCCTTCAACTTTGATGAGTGATGAATCATTTTCCCTTTCATTGTCATTTAAAATTTTTGTTAACTAAGAGACACGGCGGTTTTTTTAGTATCGGTGCATGGGAGAAATCTTCTGTACTAATGTTATAAATGCGAAAGTAACTCTTGTCTGTCTGTCTCTCTGTTTGTTACGTTTCTTGGGCTAAACAGCTAATCCGATCATGATGAGAAATTTGTCAAGGAGATGCTATCTGGCATTAGGATGGACATAGGATATTGTTTTCTGTATAAATAATACATATTGTTATATAATTTTGAAAAATTATTGAGCAGCTATAGACAGTCGCATAGGATGTATACGTCTCTGTAGTACCCTCCGGTATAGTGGTTTGGTAGCTCAGTGGTTAATGCGCTTGCTAACTGATGTTTGGAGCGTGGTCTCCGGTTCAAATTCCGGCGGAAGCAAACAATTAAAAAAATTGTTTTGATCGTATGAACCACGCCTGGACGATCAGTTGTTCGGACTCCATGTTTAAACAGTAGATACCACAAATTGAGGGGTGCAATACATGACAAATCGTAGGCGGTCTAGCAATGCCGTACGTGTACACTTTTTTACGCTATATTGATTCCTCAGGCGTTGATTCTCTCGCAGTAAGTGTCTTTTGTTACGTTTTGATGACTAAATGACTATACCGATATTCATGAGACAGGTTCGATGGTAAAATAATATAATGTTGGCTTTCTTTTCATATTATGCCGACTCGGTGTTATTTGGGACAAATCTTACGTTACTAACAGCTTTCTATATCCAATTCTGATAGTGAAATTCTAAGTCGTGGGTAACAGCTAGTATCAATATAAATTTTTAAGCTTATCCATAAGAATAATTATAAAGGTTTTTTTTGCCAAATCGGCAACAACATACATTTTCCAAAATTTCTATCAAAAGTGTGAGCCAAAGTACACCAAGTGTTTATGGAACATTGTTGGTTTGGTTTAGCTGATACGTAAGAAACACTTAATTGTCTCCCGATATAAACATGCTAAGTTTTGCTCCAATTCATTCGAGGAAATTACCTCGACAATTTCTGCGAAGAGTCATAAAGACTGAAGGAAATAAGCTTCATGCTTGTATTAAATCTCTAAAATCTTGATATTATGTAGTTAAATAATTGCTAGCTCGAGGATGCAACGTCTATTACATTAATTCTTAAACAACTATACCAAATTTTTTTTTTAATGTACTGAAAATTGCTATTTGAAAACACCTACTGACATAAAGACGTTAACACAAAGATGATCTCATTTTTCAGTAACTAATATTTTCTTTTGCCACGGATAGAAGCAGAGGAGTCAAAAATTTTCTAAAAAGAATATATAAAGTGAGATATGGAATCAGATTTGATTATGTTCTAGACTGTCATTTTCCCGTGCTTTGTTGATGTGGACTTTGGTGTGAACAGTAATTCGTTTGCCTTTGTGTTCCTTCTGGTAGCAACTCATAAACGTTTGTAATGTAGCATCTTTGCAACCTTTACCGAAAGTTAAAATGTACTATTTAGTTAGGCTTATTGGAGTGTTAATCTTAGATGTGGTGGATTCTTTAATTTTTACTGTGCGCTCTAACGTACTATCTTCCAAAAAAACTGAAGATTTAAATAGTCAAAAATAAGTTGTAAAAAATAACATTAACATTATCCAAAGGGTGTAATGTTTGTCTGTGTTGTAACGTGATCTTTGGTGCGTATCTCGTAAAGGAGTGTTCGATTTAGGTACAGTGTGACCCGTAGCGTCTATTCTTCCTCGGTACTAACGAATTAGCATATCTTGCTCCGTTCCGCAGTCATTTAGGGTCATAACATATACTGTAGATTTTAAGCTATAGTACAAACTTTGAAATGACATCCCAATTTGTTTTGTAGTTTTTGCGTGATTCCTGGGCAAAGGGACAGAAAAATTGAGATTTTCAATAGCGGAGTTTTTAAATTTCGTGTGGCGGAAATTGAGCAATTAACACTGAAGTGGCTGGTGGTATTGCAGTAGCACACGTGGTAATGTTGTGTAGATAGAGGAGGGAACACGTGGACACAGGTGCGTCTGATTGGTGGTGGGGTGGGGGAATCGGCGTGTGCACTGCTCTTGACGTACGGCGCCATATATCGGCCTCTACACGCGGCCACTGCCCCTAATTAATTCCCGCGAGGAACACAATGGAGGGGGAGGCTCATCTCCTTCCAACAGTCTCCAATGTGCGGGCGCGTGAGGTATGGGAATCTCTACTGTAACTAGATGATCCAATTTCTGTTTATTGACGCAATTGTACAGTTATTAAATCAAGTCAGATAAATATTTAATATCCCTTAATGTATTACGTTTATTACACAGCGCATTTCCCATACTATTAGACCCATCTTCTTTGCTTAGAATCGATTTAGTCACACATTTTCGTCTAGGCCTCTCTCTGATATTCCTTTATTCATTTCTTCTTCCTATTTTTTCCTAGTTCGTCCTTTTCACCTTCTTCTCCTCTGAGATCATCGTAATAAGATATTTTAGATATTGAAATTTCAGGCAAGCTCTTTCAATCTTATTTCACTAACTATTGTAGGATTAATGGCCCTTGCGACCCGTTGGCTTCCGAACTTTCCGGTTGGCTCGCTCATAAAGATAATTTGTTGTCCTGTTACTTTTATTTTTATTTTTTATTTAATACATCAGTAATTTTCCACATATGTCCTTTATACATTGTGGAATATTTTTTTATGTTTAGTCCCATAATATGCTGTTTAGCGGAGAAATAGCTCTGTATCGAATATTTCATTCTGTAAGCTCTTCATCTAGCTTGCCAACTCTTGCATTTCTCGTAACTAAATGCTTGTTTTCTTCACACTGCTGTACAGAATATCCACGCTCTAAAATTAAATCTTGCTTAATCTCGCCTTGAGACATGTATTATCTAACTTGTCTGAACATTTACTATTTTAAGTTGTGTTACATCGGCTATTTAGAAAAAAAAATTTTACCTTAGACTATACATCAACAATGAAGTAAAGATCGTAGAGAACCAACATACATAGATACAATTTCTCCGCAGCTCTTAATAGGCCAAATTCTGGATTGTTCCCTCAAAAGACCATAGCCGAATTCCTTCCCATTCCTTGCCCCCCGTCCTTTCTCGCATCTGAATACCTCAACATCGACGAGGTGTTAAAGCCAGAAGGAAAAAAAAAAAAATGCCTGTTTAATCATTTTTTCTGGTGTCATTTCAGTTTTTAGTCCTATTGAATCCCTACGGTTTAAATTATGAAGTTAGTTCCTGTTTATATTTTCTTTCCCGAAAACTATCGGACTACCAGTTTTTATTAAAAAAAAATTCTTTCATGTTCGTATGAAGTTCATTCTCGCCACTTAAGCGAAATTCCCTTGCAATTTCAGCTTTAGTTAACCTCTAACATATTTTTTTGTCTAGATCTTGTTTATTTCAGCCATTTATGTATTTAGCAGTCATCTTATGATTAGACATTCAATGCACTTTCTCTCATTTTGTCTTTTCTCATTGCACATGTATATCTCTACATCATACCTTTTTTTTAAATGGCTTTCGGCAGCTGAGGCCATACAGCCAGCTCAATGCGGTTATTATAGATTCCAGTCGTTATGCAGTGTTTATATATTGTATCTTCTAAGTTTGGACACCACAGGACGGACAAGACATTCACACAAACACACAACACTTTAACATCCATGCCCGCGGCCGGATTCGAACCGGCGACCTTCGCACGCTACAGACGCCGATCATCATACCTTTTAACGCATTGGCTACACACAAGCTAGTAGGATGACAGCATATCGATTTCCCGGAAGAACAACGACAGGACTGGGAGTGCAAAATGACCCTTAACACCATTGTTTGTCCGCCAGTAAAATAAATTTTGCAGTACAGCCATTGTTCTTTCGAGACAGTGATATACACCAACACGTTGCGTTGCAACTCGGTTCGTTAAAGACCGTAGTGGCAGTTGCATGTTATATAAGGAAATGCATGATACGAATTACACTATTCAGAAACATCTTGTAAAGCCCTTTCAATATTAAAAATTACGCAAGCTTTGTAATGGTAATTATCGGAGACTGTTTATAAATGTTTTAAGTTAAAGTTTTGTTCCATGAACCCATATATATATATATATATATATATTAAAAAGTACCATATGAACTGTATCTAGATATAGGCAAAAAAAAAAATTGTTGCGTAAGATATGTTATATGTTTAAACGAGCAATTCTTGTATATATATATATTTCGGATATCGGAAACGACTCTGACGATTTGGATGAAATTTGATATTTAGATAACGTTTTGACTTTTAAGATTACCTAAATAGTTGTCTTCCCTACAAAAAGCGAGTTTACAAAATACGAACAATTTTTTCACTCGGTATCTCGAAAACGGCACTAGCGCCATCTCGTAGACAATTCAAGTACCATAAAGCCTACAAATAGTTTCTTTTTGATTTCAAAGAATATTTAAACGAACAGTTCTTGTATACTGGCTGACCCGTGGAAATATTAGCACTGCAAGTGTAATTGTAAAACATTTAAAAAGGAAGATATATACTAGTAAAACGGCAGCAACAAAAGCCCCTCTATTTCTTGTTACTTCTACATATGCGCGTTCTTTGAAGAGGTAATGAACAAATCATACAGCTGGGCTTGCCATTCGGCCAAGCTTCAAGTCGCAAGAAGTGACGAGGCACTTCAGGAATGTAAATATTTGTGTTCGATGAGTGCACAGAGCGGCGTGGCATTTAATTAAAATCCACTTCAATAGACTTCGCTCACTGTTTACCTCTTCACGTTCAGTGAACTGTGCAAGAACTCTCCATAGCGTTAACGGCCGTGCTAGTACGTGAGGAAGCAATTTTCTTACAAACGTCCGTACTCGCATCTTAAGGAGACGTAGTGTCCTTAGGCGTCAGGTGAGTGCAAGAACAGTCGAGGCGGAGCAGTTGTAAGGTAAACACACGCCCACGGTCTGCAGTTCATTGCCAACTCCCGAGAGTAAACACACGGTTCCTGACTCCGCATCTAAGCCTCAGTCCGAACTGGTAAAAGTATTTGTGTGCGGATCGAATCCCTAACTCATTTGGTGTTTTTTTTTTTTTTTTAAATAACTCTTAATTCCCCCTCAGCCTTGTTTCTATACCTAAAGAGTACTGGAACGCTTCCTTTGTTCCGATTCCTCCTCTGTTCAGTACAGTAGTACTATTGGATGAAGTTAAACAGGCAGAGGAAACTCTGTCGGTAAGTATCCGAAGTCACAAGGAATAATAACTATTATTACTTGACTTTTGAATCAATTAAATATATTGGACAGATAATAGGTCCGTTTCGTGACATCTAAAGTAAACACATCTGTGGCCATTCTGATTTGGAAGTATCTTCACATCCTGACCAGAAGCAGATATTTCAAAATTATAAATCTATACTAATATAATAAACAAGATAGTAACTATATTTGTTACGATTCCACGACTAAACTGCTAAACCGATCTCGATGAAATTTGACAAGGAAATACTACCTACCATTAAAGGTTCGTTCCCACGGCGCGTGGTAAGCAGGACGCGCCGTCCCTGCTAGTATATGCGGCAAAGATTAAAGGCGTTCCCTAGCACGCGCCGAGGGACGCGCCGTGTGAACGAGGCTTAAGAAGGACTAAGGAAATATTTTTTGGCATAAATTACATATTTTGTCGTGAAATTTTGAAAACTACCAAATGGTGACAGACAGATAGCGTCTCTGTAATATTATATTGGTTGCTCAGACTTTGTTTCTCTTGCAGTTAATTTGTGAGATTCCCTTTACTTAATTTACAGCTTTCTGTAACCAATTCAGCAATAAAATTCTAATTCCACGGTACGAAGTCGCGGAAACAGCTAGTGAATAAGTAGGTATTAATATTGCTTGACGCTAGAGACAAAGAACGTTGGACAACTAATGTATCTGTTTCATGGCATCAAGGATAAACTAATCTGTGGCCATTCTTATTTCGAAGTATCGTCCCCTCCGCACTAGAAGTAGGAATTTAATAATATAAATATAAATTATATAAATTATAAATACATAAAAAATGATGACTGCCAATGGAATTAATTTTTGTTTGTTTATATTTTTATTTCATGTTCTGAACTGTATGCACAATTTTTTTATTTCCAATTATTTTTATTTATACTCGGTTATGGCGTCAGTAAGATAAAAGTAAGTGAAAATAACCTCTTAAAGATGATTTAGAAAATTAATTGCATTTGAAGAAAAGGCCCGCATTATATAGTTATTAATTACTAAAATTGTATGCGGATTAATCCATCGAATATTTCCGGCAGAATTAATAATTATAGATGATGCTGAAATTCTGGGATCTACAATATTAAGGTTAGTTAGGGTCAATTTGTTGATTTTTTATTAATCATACGGCTTATTTTGCTCGGAGATTCCTGAGGGTATATTTCGGCCGTCTAGTGGCTGGGTTTTTCAGTGCCCGCGATGTCCGACTTTGCGTTGGGCGCTACACTAGCGGGATCAGGGCCGCCGATGCGTGGTGGGGAAGTTGGGAAGGGGGGGGGGGGGTTCGCAGTCCTGTTGTACCTCCCCGATGCAGTGTGCGACGCCTTAGCGCACCGAGCAACACTTACAGGTAGTTTACTGATGAACCGTGCCTCGTCGTTGGGCGGAGTGGATCACAATGACTAACTCACTTTCGTAAGGGAGCGTCCATTAATTACGGGAGGTGAAATAGGGGGGGGAGGCGTCCGGCGAAATCTCACGAAGGGGGAGGGAAAGCCGACGGAAATCTCAAGTGAATTATTTAAATTCTTGAAGGATAGTAGATCTAAAAAAAGTCCACAAACGACACGGGTGTCCACTTTAGGGGGGATATAAGGTCTAGAAACGACGCGGTATCGCCTTTGTGGAGGGTACAACCAAACTCGGAAGCAGGAGAACTAAGAAGCTAAGAGGTCCATAAGCAAGGGGGGGGGGGGGAAGGGGGGGTTGTTTCCCGTCAAAATCTCACCTCATCTAAGGGGGGGGGGGGAGTCTGACCAGATCTCACCAGACGGGGGGGGGTCTGGAATTCCGGAACAATACAACATGTTGTAACAGCCCTCAAAGCTAAAATTAAATGTATTGTTACTTTATGAAGCACTTGTGATAAGTTAAAGTTTGGTTCGATCTGATCTGGTATGTTTGTTTTCAATTTCCTGTTAATCAATGAGTATAGACTTTGTTTTATGAAAAGAAATTATTTAAAGGCCATTTAACATGTTTAAGAACAGAATTGTGCAAGATTATTGCTTAAATGTTCACAATTCCATGTATTAATGCAAGTTAAGATGTCTCATGGACAATTTGCTACAGTTTAAAATGATTTCTGTGAATAATTTTGTGTTTAAGTATCTTTAATTTCCATTTCTGACCATTTTGTATTGATTGTATACGATTATGAATTAATTCTGATTGTTTTTAACATGTTTCAATTGTTTAAGTATTGTTAATGTTCGAGAAATCTCTGTCGAAATATTTTGAAGTGTTCTAGAAATTTCGGTGAAGTTTATATAAAGCGATCATCCAAGACAGAGTTAGTTAGGTTTTCGGCAAAGTTTTCACCGACTCAATTGAACTTTATGGTAGACTGATTATTTATAAAATTAATTAAAGCACCAACAATCTTATAATGTCCTTAATTTTAACTGCTTGAAATCGAAAGACGAGCAAGAATAACAATGAATGAAATCAGCTTTTTCGTCTGGTTTTATACTATATGGAAGGTTCCATGTAGTCAGTACCACTTTGAGAAGTAAAACGTTCAATATTAATCTCGCTCGTTATTGATCGAATTTCCTCTTCGCTTAAGTCTTAACTCCGCTCGTCCAGGGAATTTCTCAGGCCAGTTCTGTGTAGGAAATTAAGAAATAAATGTTATGGACGGCCGTAGCAATGTTTCACTGCTAAAGGGAATGATGATAGCGAGGATTAGCGTGGCGTGATACATGGCGTGGAATGTGTCACAATAGAGACCGCGTTATGTATGGCTCGCCGACAGCCACGCACTGCTGTAGACTCGTCGTTTTTCCCCTGCAGACTCCATCCGTCAACAGACATCAGAGACACCCAGCGTCTCACAGCGAGGCGCGTCTCTCAGTCCCAGAAAGCTTTCTGATGTACTCCTTAACACTGACACCCCTAACATCGCTACGTTTATGATACCAGTAACGTATCATGTTCGTGCAAAAAATCGACCTTTACACTACATGTTTGATATAAAGCTACTGCTACTTATTATCTTTAGAAGCTCTAAATTAAAGATTCCTTCTTCGTATCGATTTCCTCAAAAGATTGATAGATGCTTCGTGGTTTTAATTAATACGATAATTAAGTAGTCCACGATACGTTTCTATTTAAAATGGTTTATTTTCTTAAACACGTCGTCAAAGATACTGTTTACATGCATTCATACAATCCAGAGATTGCATACTACACTCTTTCCACAGACAATACAGTTCTTGTCCGTCGTATACTGAGTCTGTATAAACTACTACTGTCCTTCTGCTGGTTTCTTTATATAGGCTCTATCGAAATTTCTAGAACACTTCAAAAGATTCCGACACAGATTTCTCGAACATTAACAATACTTAAACAATTGAAATATATTAAAAACAATCAGAATTAATACATAATCATTTATAGTCAATACAAAATGGTCAGAAATGGAAATTAAAGATACTTAAACACAAAATTATTCACAGAAATCGTTTTAAACTGTAGAAAATTGTCCTTTAGACATCGTAACTTGTATTAACACTTGGAATTACGAACATTTAAGCAATTCTCTTGCCCAATTCTATTCTTAAACATATTAAATGGCCTCTAAATAATTTCTTTTCATAAAACAAAGGAAATTGCAAAACAAACATACCAGATCAAATTCAACCAAACTGCCAATAATTCACAAAATACAATTACGTTTAATTTTTGGTTTGAGGGCTGTTACAAGATGTTCCCGTTGAAAGGTTTAGGCCTGGCTTTCGAGAGGTCGCGGTTTCAAATGCCCGTCCGGCAATATAAGTTTTCCATGATGCCCCGAAATCAAGCCCGATCAATATATATATTGGCTACTATAAAGTGTATTTAAAGTCCATCAAACATAAAATATTTTATTATACTATTTTGGGCTATATAGACCTTCAAGAGGATTATATCACATCATTTGCGTCTTTATTGGGAAGTTCTACTATCTACTTACGAATTATCTTCGTTATACGTCGGGCTCCATATGCATGTGTGTACCTTTAAATACTGTAAAAGTACGGAGGCGTTATTCTACATACAGCAAAAGCGGCAAAATGAATAATTTGAATAAGCTACTGATGGCGAAACATTTAATTTATATATATTTTAAAAATCTCTCAGCTTTAGTCATTATTATTTACGTATGTTAACAAATCAGTGGTTAATCCTACTAACACAATATTGAGGAGTCCCCGGTTCGAATAACAGTCTAGACCTGAATTTTAATGCCCTTACACTGATCTTAACATCTGGAAAATCTTTGCTTTGTTGGTGTGAAGCAACGATATAATGCTGCATGCTTTATATGCTGTGTCAGGCTGTAGATGACTTTTAAGCTGAATTGCAAATTCCTATGGCCCAGGTGACAGATTCAAGTTGCCGCCTATTCCGCGTCTGCCGTGGCAGAACTTACAATTTAACGTGGAAACGTGAACCATGAAGCGTCTTAGCGCTGTTTACATGGACGAAGCAAAGTTTTTATAGAGATTGAGATATGAAATTGAGTGGCGATAAAAATTACTTGCCAGACCGGGATTAGAAGCGAGGACCCAGAGATTTCAAAGTTTCTAAGAAGCTCTGCCTTTGTTTGGTCAGGAGGCTACTACGAAGATGAAATACGAGAGGAACAGAATCTCCTGGTCAAAAATGTCGAACATGTTTCCTTTTGTCATTTGTTATATCTTGCCCTTTCCTTGCTGTATTTACCTTTATCATCATTGGCATTTACTTTTTTATGTGTGGTTTAGTCATCGCATTGCCCTTTTGTAGCATTGTAGCCCAAAATGACTAAATTTAAACTTTAACAGCCGTTATTGTCTTATTACAGTGGTCTGCTAACTCAGTGATTAAGGCACAAAAGTTGATGGTCCGCTCCCGGGTTAAAATGCCAATGGGGCCTTGATTTTTTAAGGGTTGTGTTTGATAATATGATCTATGCTACGACGTTCCGTGGTATTCCACGTTAAACTGTAAGATCCAGAGGAAACTAACTGGCCGTTCTACCTCTGACACAATGGCTTAGTATGCTTCCTTCAGCTGAATATAACAAACCTCCGAGTTTTGGACTAAGTTAGCGTTTTTTTATACAGTCTTATTAACACCATTTTCCCATTCGGGCAGTTCAGAGTGTTTGCCTTGCCCTCTCTACTGGGTTACTTCGAGCAGTAATTAACCATTATAATAAGGACAATGCGAGGTTTACACTTCATTCTAGGCCTGACTCGAATCCGCTATCGTTACTAGCTCAGGTCACTGTGGTGGTGCAGACAGGCATTAGGCTCTCAGGAACGGAGAGTGATTTTTTTCCCCTTACTGATATCATTCGTGGTGTTAACAGTTCAAGAGTCGCTTTGCAGTGAGTCCGGTGACCTGTACGATAAGTACGCAAGATTGTGCTGACTTATCTTCAGCTGCGTATTTGTGAGAGGGAAATTTGAGACCATCGCTACAGTTGACTAAAAAATTACAGGATAACGTTAAACAACCAGGATCAGGAGGCCTGCCTGGCAAGGGATGGCGGGATATAAATTCGCACCGCTTGTAGCTACCAATGTCATTATCACGATTGTTTAGCACTCAATAGATCATAGTTTGTCAGGAAGATTCACCACTGATTTTGCCTGTGACTGCCACTGTTCATGGTTTTTATATTTCTGTCTTCAGGTCTCAACAGTCATCTTAGATCTGCCTTGTTTCCTCAGGCCGCATGGGATCTAGTCCAGAGCCTCTTTTACAACTGATTCTTTTCACCATCACTCAGGGCCCGACCAATCATTTTCCATTCCTATTCTTGAGCTGTCCCTCTATTTGTCGGCTGTTACCCAAAGCTTCGTATTGGGTCTATATTTTGCCACCAAATTCCCAGTTTGTTCCTAAAATATCTGTCCGATATGGTGGTTCCTCTATCTGAAAGAGGAACTTCAATATCTCTCCCATTTCCTTACTGATGTATTCTAAAGGCCCATTCCCACGGCGCGTGGTAGGCAGTACGCGCCTTTCATATTTTACCGCCTGGCGATGGGTCGAGACGCGCAGTACCTGCTAGTACGAGGTGCATTCAAGTTCTAAGGCCTCCGATTTTTTTTCTAACTAACTACTCACCCGAAAACTATGAAACTGGTGTTACTTCTTGATAGTGTTGCCCAAAATCGGTCTTGGTCTTGCATTTTTGCAAGACCAAGACCAAGACCAGGTGTATTGATGCAAGACCAAGACCGGCCAAGTCTGGTCTTGTTCTTGCATTTGGGCAACACTAGTGTTGCCCAAAATCGGTCTTGGCCTTGCATTTTTGCAAGACCAAGACCAAGACCAGGTGTATTGATGCAAGACCAAGACCGGCCAAGTCTGGTCTTGTTCTTGCATTTGGGCAACACTACTTCTTGACGTAATCTCCCTGCAGACCTACACATTTTTCACAACGTCGACGCCATGATTCCATGGCCGTGGCGAAGGCTTCTTTAGGAGTCTGTTTTGACTACTGGAAAATCGCTGAAGCAATAGCAGCACGGCTGGTGAATGTGCGGCCACGGAGAGTGTCTTTCATTGTTGGAAACATCCAAAAGTCACTAGGAGCCAGGTCAGGTGAGTAGGGAGCATGACAAATCACTTCAAAGTTGTTTTCACGAAGAAACTGTTGCGTATCGTTAGCCCGATGTGCGCGTGCGTTGTGGTCCGTCAGCATTCGTGGCACCCACCTGGAGGACTCTTTTCGCATTTTCAGGTCGTCATGCAGGATTGTGTGTACAGAACCCACGGAAATGTTAACACTGGAGGCGATCTGTTCAACAGTCATTCGGCGATCCCCCAAAACAAGTCTCTCCACTTGCTCGATCATGTCGTCAGACCAGCTTGTGCGAGGCCGAGGTTGTTTTGGTTTGTTGTCACACGATTTTCTGCCTTCATTAAACTGTCACAGCCATTAACGCACTTTCGACACATCCATAACTCGATCACCACATGTCTCCTTCAACCGTCGATGAATTTCAGTTGGTGTCACACCACGCAAATTCAGAAAACGAATGATTGCACGCTGTTCAAGTAAGGAAAATGTTGCCATTTTAAGTATCTAAAACAGTTCTCATTCTCGACGCTGCCGCTAGAGTTCCATCTGTCGTACAGTGCTGCCATCTTTGTCACATATTAACAATAAGTGCACACTCATTTAAAAACAATGCGCATGTTTCTATTTCTTTCCAGTCTGGACAAAAAAATTCGGAGGCCTTAGAACTTGAATGCACCTCGTATTATGGCAAAGATGAGAGGCGTCCCCTAACACTCACCGAGGGACGCGCCGTGGAAACGTACCTTTTAAGTGAAGGCCAACTTGGCTGACTGATTGTATTCAGCCCGTACGATATGCAGTCCACCACACACGACCAGGTTGGGTGTGGTTCCCCGGCGATTGGCGAGTAGGTGCTCACGATCACAAATTGATGGGCGGACTGCGGCAGCAATCACCTGATTGTAATGTCCCCTTTTTATGTCCGATCTGATCCGCTGTTCGATAAGACTGACCGTATCGCGAATTATAGGTCGCAAGCGCCCGGCTCTAAGTTAAGGTAATGGATGCGTAATAACATTGTAGAAACACTGCAGGGGCAATCTCCACATGAGCTCAGTGATTGTAATTTATCGCTTAAAAACAATAGTAAAGTTAGACCGGTTTTTCTCCGAAGTCTTGTGGTAGTGATCTTGGAACGAAGCACCAACGACGTCGTCTGCCTAATGTATTACCTTCATACTAACGATCAAAGACGATAATCATTATTATTATTATTAACTTAATTGAGATGGAGCACACGCTGCGGTGGCAATTCCCTTAACCATCTTACTACCCCTTTTTATTTATTTGTTATATAATATAATTTGAATGATAAACTCCTCCCCCATCTGTCGCTTTTTCTAGTCCTCTGGTAAGCAGCAAAACACCAGACTCATTTTAAATAAAATTTCAAGGTAAGGTACAATATGGTATCCCACAATTTTTAATAAGTCTGCAGTAATATTATCTACATCAGTCTTTTGCATTTTTGAGCTTTCTGAGTTCCTTCTGAAAAGCTATTTCAAATTTTGTAGTTTCCTCATTTATACTTACAGGGAGACTCTTCTCTGATTTATTCCTTCCTATCACAGGATGATATTTCCTAGTGATCTCATTAAACCAGTCACTCAGTATCTCTGCCATTTTAAAATCCTCAGTGAATTCAACTCCGTTCTTATCTGCAATTGTCTGAATACCTTCCCTTCCCCTCAGTTTCTAACATAGCCATTGAAATTTTTAAATGAAGCTGTATACCGTAGACAGACCACAATTGTTGGGTAACGACGTGGTGACAAAATATGGATTTGGCTCCCATTAAAGCCTCCACATTTTCAACATGATTTATGCGCTTATATATTTAAACGATTTATATACATCCCATGTTCCAGAACTTGAACACATTATACGTATAACTCCGGATTAGCTGGCGCGATATTTCCCATATTCGTAACGCTGACAACTCTTAGAGTTTGTTACTGTTATTTATACCTACATAAGTATCCCTGACTATTCACGCTAACGAACATTAACAATTAATTAAATAAACAACGCGGCATAACCCGAAATAAAAATCCGATTCTCACACTTTTTCATATTTGCTTCTATAACTATGTTTATTGGTTGATGGGGCTGTTTAATGCCCTTATTTACTCTGACGAGCTTTATTAGCTACCAGAGGAAAAAATGCGTACTTTGGAATGAGACCCACGGTATATAGAATAACATTAAAAAATTTACAGCTCATTAGGTAAATATTTTCTGCTTGTCGATTTTACTCCACACTCAAAAAAAAATATTTAAATGTTTAGTGATCGGAAACTAAGGTTTTTTTAGCCTGCAATCAAGCATGTACATTTTATTTCATACAACGAATACAGCCAACTGATAACTACATATGTTTGCTTATTTTTTGACATAGACACTTTTCGCTTCGTGGGATGAGTTTGAATATTCTCTCCCGGTCAAAATCCTGTCCGTGCGTTGTTCAGCCTCTTTGTCGTTGAGTGTTTCACCTCCTCGTTTGCTCCTTCGAGTAAGGAAAACAGGTGAAAGTCACTTGGAGCGAAATTCAGGCTGTAGGTAGGGTGGTCCAGCTGTGTTCAAATCTGTTGATGCCATAGTGGGTTGGACACTGTGATCCTCGTCGGTGACGTTTTCTCTACCGGCCGCAAACTTTCGACACCATTCTGCGACATGCTGACGAGACATTACAGTCCCTCCGTATACTTCTACTACCTGCCAGTGAATTTCAGCCACGGTTATGTGTTTCACCCACAGAAATCGAATAACTAAGCGAAATTCTTCACGAGACCAGTTTTCTAAACAAGTCGCCATTTGTTTTTGCCTACAACTAGCGCTTCAGGTAGCGGATAGCTGAAACTCTGCACAATTGTCAAACGCATGCCTTATAATTAGAGCACAGTACTAATTTCTCTATAACGGACAGCTTAGTTTCTGATAGCCCTTCCTACGTCAACATGAGGGCTAAATTATGAGACCGAGCGTGGTGGGGTAACGGCTAGCGTTCTGGCCTCGCATTCGGGAGGACGGAGGTTCGAATCCCCGTCCGGGCATCCAGATTTGGGTTTTCCATGGTTTCCCAAATCACTCCAGGCAAATTTCTGGATGCTTCCTTCAAAAGGCCATGGCCGAATTCCTTCCGATTCCTTGCCCCCCCATCCTTTCCCGTCTCTAAAGACCTCGCTGTTAGAGAGACGTTAAGCAGATAAAAAAAAATTTATGAGATTATAATACTGTACTTAAATCTGATCTATATTTCCAAATAATTACACACAACAGTTTTATATGTAATGATTACTGTCTGCTTCAATCTTGTTTTTTTTTTTCTTTTCCGTGTACTAAATTTTTTAATTTTTTTCAACTCTTTGAAATGGTCGTTTGTTCCTATCTAACTTTGATCTGACTGTCATTTCGTGACATATGAAACTGAAATTATTATATGAAGCTCCAGTTTTGCTTATATCACTGTTACTCACGATGGGAAATTCCGAATCGACCGCTATCCTTATTAAAAACAAAAATTTATTGTTCCGGCCAGCAACGAACATCGATATATTAACCACCGGATGTTTTCTGTGTCAGCATCGGAACGAGCCATTTTACGAGGAGCACATTCCAAACACAAAACGCTGAAAATAGCGTCCAGGGCTTAAAACCACATAGACACGTGCTTAACGAGCACGGAATGCTTGTAGTATTGACGAGCTGAAAAAAAAAAACTTGCAAACAAGTTTGTATCTCATTACCGTACAGATTACAGCCGAAATGAAACAACAACGCCGCATCCCTGGGGCTACAGCCAGCAAATATGGCGGGGTGAGGGGGAGGGGCGTATTTTACAAAACACTTTACGCTGACACCGACCCGAATTAAACAATAAATTCCCAGAGGCCTAGTTTGCAGTTAGGACCCCACGAACACGTTGCAGCGTCCAGAGATCCATATTTCTGTCAGCGGCGCGAAAACCGTAATTGCGGTTCGCCGTTGGCAAAAAACAAACGACGGCTCCCGAGAAGCAAAACAAGCCAGCACGCGCCGCGATTCAGTTTCACATTTGCAGGCGAAGTGTTTATTTATAATGCGGTAGGGGGAGGCGAGACGCTGTATATTAACTGCAGGTACCGGGGACGGGGCATTAGGATGTCATAAAGGGGAGAAATAATTTTGCAGTCGTAAACAACATTCGCAACAGCGGGTGCGATAAAAACGTCGGCGGTAGCGCCGGCCTCAGCATTGATGCTTGTGGAACCTCAACCGGCGGGGCCGTTTTTTTGTTTTAATGGGCACCGCCGCGATTTTGCGCGGGGGCGTTTTGCTGAGCGCGCCTGACAGAAAACTGATGTGCAATTTAACTGGTATAAATTATGGGTACTGCTTGAATCTGAGAGGAGGCGGGGTTACCGCCCTTTCACAGTGGAAAAACCCGCTGTTGCCCCCACAAAGCTCCCCGGATGCGAGACCACAATTCGCCACACCAGTAACGGGGGAGACTAAAGGGCATTGTCAGTTATTCAACGGCTACTGTTCGGTACTTCCACTGTTCCTATAGTTTTTTTTTTAGGGGGTCAGAGAGTGGATGAAGTCTTTGTGCCGAACATTTTCATTTGTTGTTTATGGGCGTTAACGGCAACATTGTCAGCATCAGCCACTGGGCAAAAGAAATTAAAAAGCATGGAATGAAATTTGGATCATTAATAACATATCTCACAGTGAACCCATTTTCAGTTTTAAAAATGTTTCTGATGTGAAATCTGTTCACCGTTGCTTCAGGTGGACATCATTGAATTCTGTCGTCATTGAGGAAAATTTTTTAACGCTATCCTACCAAAAATATATGAAAACATACCGAATTTTGTCCGCCCTCCAAGATATTTTAGAAGTCATCGGAGTGAACATCGTTTTGAATTCTTCAAATTATATGATTAACGGCACTTTTGGTACTACTTCAGTCGTATATCTTCATATTATTACTATTTGCGAATGCATCCTATATGGGCGTCCATTAATTACGTGAGATGAAATAGGGGGGGGGGATCCGGCGAAATCTCACCAAACCTCACGAAGGGAGAGGGTGGGATGGGGGGGGAGGTGTCAACGGAAAACTCACGTGAAGTTTTAAAATTTTTGGAGTAATGAACAAAAAAAAGGTCTTAAAAAGTTACGAGGTCGTTTAGTAGGGGGGGGGGGGCTCCGTCAAAATTCCGGAGAAACACCTTTCGCGATTAATGGATTTCAACATGGATTGTAATTAAGAATTTTTTCTATGTTTCCAATTGGTAGTTAGGATCAGGGATTATCAGTACCTGGTGCAATGGAAGGCGATTAAGTATAGCCATCTGTTCGCCAATCGAGTAACTTCTGTGTGTGTGATTTTGTTTGTGAAATATGTAGTTTATGATGCTGAGATTGGGGATCAGCCTAGGTGAATGCGGAAAACCGCAATCAGGACGGCCGAGTACGCGAGGTCCAGTTCTCGAACATGGTTCCGTTGTACCTCCCTGACGCAGTGTTGTGGCTCCTCAACCCACGCGCTGCCATAGTGGCGGGTTATTATACATTCATATACGACATTCATTCATTTTATGTCCTCTGTAGTCTCGAATCTCCGTTCCAGCATCGTTTACAAGAGCGTCAAAATCGAAGATCAACCGTTCTCCAAAAAAATATAGTAATATCTCTGGTACTGTGGAGATAATGCACAGGTTTCACTTTCGTTATACAACTTTTTTGGCTTTATGCTTTTTACTTTGGATTCTTTCACTGTTTGAGGTGAATAACTTGCTCTAGCCACTGACTTCCTTTCTAACAAATAAAAATTTAATTTTTCAATCCACTTATGCCTCATATCAGGTGTTAGTTTATGATTCTCTGTTTTATTCTACATACTACTCATAATTCCTCCTCCGTTATTCACCCAGACTATTTCGCAAACGTATGCCTCTATACTGTACAAAGCTATCACTAAAAACCAAACAAGTTACCGGGCGTGTAATTTTCACTAGCAAATCTCCGTTCCACAGTATTAATTTCGGAATAGTAGACAAGTAGAACGGTTTATTCCAAAACGCTTTTCGACGAATAAGTAAGTCTTCATAAAGTTTCCTACTGGAAACTTGTTAAAATATGTTTCCCAAGTGGATAAGCATTTAAGCTTTCTATATCAGATAATAACTTTGATCTGCCACGGAATATCCCTGATTATCAGCCGAAAATGGTTAAATGATATGACTCTTCGTTCGTACTAAAATTTCTTAAAGGAGTGAAGATATTATTAAATTCTGATTAATCGTCATTAGATGATGGTTAACAATTTTACTTCAGTAGCAGGTAAAATACTTTGTTTCATATTGGATTTCGAATACGCAAATAAAGTTGTTTGCAGAACTATAGGGTGTGCAATATTAGAAAATAATTCTGTAATATGTGAACCTTAGACGAAAAACAATTACTTTCAAATATGAATATGAAAATGATTATTCGTAACTCAATTTTCCTGATAAGCTAAGATCTTATGCTCTTTAGTTAAAGTATCATAACAAAGAATGTTTAAATAAGAAACAATATGTTAAAAGTCTGGATATTTGAAGGTCATAAAATATTCACCAGGAATTGTTAACTCTTGCAGCGATGAAAAGTGAAATGTAAAGATATTTCTTCCAGCCTTTCGCCAAAATGGAATTTATCCTTCTGCACTAAGAAGCATCAAGAATAGTCAGTTCATCTCGGAAATACATGACTTATTTCCGTCTGAATGTTTTCGTAAAAGCTGAGACAGAAGATTGGAAATCCTCGCGACCGGAAGTGACTGTACATCTCACAGAGGGAAAATCCGCGGCAGGAAATGAAATAGGCTAAAAGATTATCTTTTCTTTTGTTCTCAGACAATCACTCGCGGGATGGAAACGAATTCTTTAATGTTCCGTGAAAGAAGGAATTCCAGAAAACCTGCAACGCAAGAGGTAAATCGAATAAGGAAATGAGTTGTACACAAACTGCGGGCTTCGGAGAGCTGTTTGTGAGGAAAAATGGCAGAAAATGTATTATCTTCCTCCAGTCTCCTCAGACTAAATGGGTCGATATCCTCGTTTGCCGGCCGTGGCAGTGTAGGGGCTAGCAGGCTAGCTTCGCGTTGCAAGGGCCGCTGGTTCGAGTCCGGCCTCGGGCAGGGGTGATTTTAATTAAGTGTTGTGTTAATATTGTGCTGTCCTCACTCTAGTGTCCACAATATCTTAATTAAAGCCTGATACAGCAGGTAGTACAAAAACAAATTGGATCTGGCTAAATGGTCGCAAAGACCGATGGTCATACTTTAAAAAAAAAAAAAAAAAATCCTCATTTAACAGTATCAACATGTAATCTGCAATTTCCTCAGTGTTTTGAAACTCTTGTGATTATCAGTTTGCCACCAGCAGGAATTGTGTACTTGCGGTGCGTACATGTGATAAGGAGCGTCCATTAATTACGTGAGGTGAAATAGGGGGGGGAGGGGGTCCGGGTAAATCTCACCAAGGAGGAGGGGGGGGGGGTCAACGGAAATCTCACGCGAGGTTTCGAATTTCTTGTTGGAATGTAGAGCTAAAAAAAAAGTCTACAAATGACAAGAAAGTCGATTTGAAGGGGGTATTTCGTAGAAATGTGAGAGTGGAGGGTGTAACCGGCTTTGGAAGGGTGAGTCCAAACAAAAAAAAAAAAGAGGAGGTCAGACCAGATCTCACGAAGTCTAACCAGAAAAGGGGGGGGGGGTTCAGAAATCAGGAAAAACACCTCACGTAATTTATTGATGACCCCTAAGCAGACATACAGACTTCATACCGAAGTTGGTGGGTGAGCGGTTAATGTCTGGGGAATGTATTTGGCAAGACGCGATTTCGAACCTCTAGTTCGGCCGCCCAAATTTCGGAAAAAACGCTTCAGATGTATGCCTAGATGGTTCCTTAAAAAAGTCATAGCAGAATTACTTCCCGTTCCTTACCCTCAGTCCTATAAGCTCTAATGACAAGCCGCTGAGACCTAACAAACAAACAAAAACCTGAGCAGAAAACGAGATTTCGAATTGAGATTTTAGTTTCCACCAACTATTCAAATACGAATCTAGAAGGCAAAAATGTGATTAGTTCCTAATGTGTCAATAATCAGCAAAGAGACTTTTGTCATAGGCCGAATTTCAATAACGTGAAAATATTTTTCTTTTTACGTTCTCTTATCTTCTGTGACATTTCTTTTCTTGTAGAGAGCCAATTACGTTAAAGTGAAAGAGCTTTCGAATAAATCAGTTTTTTGATTTGGACTTTTTTTTTTTTTTTTTTGCTAAGCCCTTTACGTCTCATCGACGTCGAGATCAATAGAGGCGGGAAAGGAAGGGGAAGGGATTAGGCCATCACCTTTTTGAAGAAAGCATCCCGGCATTCGCCTAGAGTGATTTGAGGAAACCATGGAAACCCCAAATCTGGATGCCCGGACGGGGATTCGAACCTACGTCCTCCCGAATGCGAGGCCAGAGTTTTACCGCACACACTCCACGCTCGGTTTGGTTTGGGTGAGGCTGAAGCTTACGGAAGAAAGTTGGGCGAAAGGGAAGATGAAATTAATCTTTCATAGTGAATACTGTTCCCTTTTTGACTTTTTCCGAAATAAAACTGCGACCTTCATCGGATATTAGTTACCAATAAGTATAGAAAACACAGAGCAATGAACGTCGACAAATACGTGTGCATTATGCGCTATTGGAATATTTGAAAAATAACACATTTTAGAAATTTTATATATTTTTTAAACTTATTTTTAGTAGTGACATCTCAGAAGCTTTTAACTAAAATCTATATACAAGTTGTGTTTCAGATAATTTTCAAGATAAAATTTTAATATCACGATAATATGTCTTACTGGCGCAAACTAATTAATATTTTCTGTTCTTTTCATTGCATAATACATAGACAAGTTTGCTGTGTTGGTAGGGTTAAATTCTGGTAGAGTTGGTTTTCGATAGTGTTAGTGTTAGAAAATAGGGTTTAATTTTTTTTAAAGAAAAGATGTTTTGGGGTATAGAATTATTTTAGTAAGGTTATGTTTTTGTAGGTTTATGATTTGGGTGACATGTAATTGGTAGGCGATTGGTAGAGAGTAAAAGTGTTAGACATATTTATGGTAGATATTGCGTTTGGTAGAGATTCCAATGATAGAGATGTTAATTAGAGTTTTCATGCGGTAGTATTCGTAAATGGCAGAGAAGTTACTAGGTAAAATAACTTTTGGTAATATTGTTTATTGATATATTTACTTTTTGGTAGGATTTCATTTTGATGGAAGTGTTGAATGAAAATGATGTTCAGGGTAGATCTTTTAATGGTAAGAGTTTATTTTGAGTAGAGAATTTTTCTGGTAGGCATGTTAATATGAGCCTTAATTTTGTTGGTAATTTTTTTTATCATTTCCCGAAAACTTTAGCATATTTTTGGCATTTTCTAAACGTAAGCCTGGCATAAAATATGCTGCAGAGTTGGCAGCTTAGGTCCTTATGGCCTAAAAAAAAAATTTCTTATAAATTTGCATCATTTTTTATTCACTACCTATGCAAGAAAATTTCCAGTCAAGACTGATTATTGCAGCAGTTTTAGTGCCGTTGAGTTGCTTAAATTCGCTCCTACTGAAGATCAAATCCAAATGCATTAACGTATCATATTATGGGATACGGGAGATTGATTAGACTAGTGGAAGCTAGGCGTGAAGAGGGAGGCGTGGTTTCTGTTGGAGTAGTGGGGCACCCCATTAGCTCGATTAACGAGGCGAGGGGCCTTCTCTTCCTCTCGGAGAGGTAGGTCCGCTTCCAGCACGAGTTGTTAAAATTTGTCGTCTGAGCAAGTACGGCCGTTTGCCTGTCATTACGGGAAAGTCTGAAGGCGAGTGCAGGCGGGACAAAGGATTCCGCCGTTAATGACGCCTGGGCCACCTCAGGCGGGATAATAATAATGCCAGCTCGCTGCCCAACTCTACCAGAGACCCGCAGCAGTCATCAGCTCTCACTAGTGAAAGTTCCGCAGCAGCTTCGGCAACCAGTATCCATAAAGTTTTTTTTTTACTTATGGCTTTGCACTTCTTCGACGTCGAGGTCATTAGAGGCGGGATAGGGTTGTGAACAAGGAACGGGAAGGTATTCGGCCATGGTCTTTTTTTGAAGGAAGCATCCCGGCATTCGCCTGGAGAGATTTGGGGAAACCATGGAAAACCTAAATCTGGATGCCCGGAAGGAGATTCGAACCGGGATCCTCCCGAATGCGAGGCCAAAACATCCATAAAAGCTATAGTCATCAAAGTTACTGTGTAATACAACATTAAAGAGTGACAGGGTTTTATAATACTATGCAGTTAAGAATTAGATCGATGGTGGAGTATGTTTAAATCATGTTGATTGAGTGACGGATAATGCATATGAACGGACATTCGCTAAAGAAAAGAAAACGTAGTCCTTTTTCCAAGTCGTTGAAGCAGTTGTACGATTGTAGGAAGACTTTTTATTAATTGTTCCTTTTCTTTCATTATTTTTTTAAATGCAAAGGCTCTATTCGGCCATACAAACAGCTACATGTTTGCACTCACATGTTCTCTCAAAAATTGTATTCGTGTTCTTCTCTCTTGAACACAAGGCACTCTTAGTTAAAATCGCCCGTGGTGTTGGCCGGCTTCGAAACAGATATCCTCGATTCTAGGTGATAATACTTTACACGAACTCAATAACAGAACTGTACACATCTTGTGAGGAGGATCAATGACGATGACGGAAAGTAGAAACACAATCTTACATCAACCTAATTACGAACGTATCCCACCTTGTATGCTGTTTTGGTACGTGGCAGAAATTGTTTTCATCCAGTTCTTGGCCACCAGGAAAACAGAGGTGGTGGTGCATGTTTCATAAACACCAGGTTGTATACCAAAGGCCCGGATTAGATCATAATGGATATGGAAAACGGACATAGATCAGATTAGATATGTCCTCTTAGATACCAAGTGAGAACAGCTTCGGGGATGTGGAACAGTATGCATCATTCTTAACAAACAAATATTATTACCAGGTACAAAAAAGGAGTTAGATACTCAGCATTTCAAAAGTGCGTGCAGTTTCCAGAGTTGTCTACAAACACGTGACATCCCATGTTTGCTACCTATTCTGAATGCAGTATCCACAGGATCCTGTTATTTGCTATATTTGTATGTGTTTTCAGAAAAATCATGCACCCCAACAAATACACTATTGATGGTGATTCTTTCCTCGGATGGCGACCATTAACCTGGCGGCCCTTGATATCTTTCGAAACAAAAGACCTTAACTGACGACACTGCTTATCACCCTCCCCCATTGGTTCATTACGATCGACACAAATACACTGATCAGCCAAAAAAATAAAACCACCTACTTACGTAATTGGGTATTGGACAACCTTTCGAAATCCGTACAGCAGAGATTCGACGTAGCATGGATTATACAAGTCATTGGTAGGCTCCAAAGGTATCTGACACCAGATATCTACGCCCAGGTCACGAAATTCACTTAAAATAAAGGCCAGCGGTTTGTGGGCGTAGCACCTGGGAACGAGCATCTCGGGAACGGAGAGAGACTGGTCGGCTTTTACGTGCTACTGTAGTGAGCATCTAAGAAAGTGCTTGAAGTACGGTGAAAGCACGAGTAGGCGACAGTGTGATGGACTCCCACGCCACATCACAGAGCGTGGGGGCCGGAGGCTTGCCCGCTTTGTAATCTAAGATATGGGTGATTTGTGTGCAGAATTGCAATTCTTGTGCTCTGAAACACTTCTGGAAGTACCAGAATTGTTCTCTTCCGTCAGATCTTTCACAGATAACCCCGTCTCCTGCATTACAGAGCGAGCAAGCCTTCGACCTCCACGTTCTGTGATGGGGCGTGGGTGTCCACCACATTGTCGCCTACTCGTGGCTTCACCGTCCTTCAACCAACTCTGCATAGATGCTCACTACAGTATCACGCGAACAGCCGACCGTCCTCGCCGTTTCCGAGATGCTCGTTCCCAGAAGCCGCGCCGACAAACGCTGGCCCGTAATTTAAGAGAATTTACATTCTGTGCGTAAAAATCTGGTGTCAGATACCTCAGGAAGCCTACCAAGGACTTGGGGAATCCGTGCTACGCCGAATCGCTGCAGTCAGGGCCGGCGTTAAGGGGGGGGGGGGGGAGTAAGCGGGTCAAAAGTACCCGGGCTGATGGGGGCCCCGATCACCGACTGTAGGGGCCCCCAGCCCATGAAGCCAAGAATCCGCCCATTACGCCCGGCCAGTTTGTAGAGCAAGAAAAAAAAGGTCGCCCATTTTGCCCGAAATTCCTAGCGCCGGCCCTGGCTGCAGTATTGCATTCGAAAGGTTTTGACAGATCAGTGTACAATGACATACGCTGAGGAAGGAATCTAGTCACAAAACCAATGAAGAATGAAGGCTTCACAGGTATTGCATCGTTCTTTGAATTGCCTTTGGGAAGGCATATGTTATGTAATGTGTGAAGGTTGGTTGGATCCTCACTTACGGATACACATCTGGACAGGTTGCAAGGTAGTTCGGCCAGTTCCATTTCTGCATGCGTTAAACTGTTGTCTACTGTGTTGAAAAAATGGGATGTTACCTCCAAAATGCCGTGGCCGAATTCCTTCACGTTCCTTGTCCCTTCTTCTTCGGCACAAATGACAAACCACAAGAGCCTGAAGCAGGAAGAAAAGACTTTGCTGAGTATTGTTTTGTGTGTGTCCCGTTTATGGAGATGAAAGAAGAGGGAAGGTGAAAATCGGTGCCAGCCCACTCATGTGTACTTTTACGAAGGTCGATAACTAGAGTAACAGTAATGTAACTTGTAATATTATTTATATTTCCGAGAGAGCACAGCGTTTGGTATAAGATTACGTTTGGCTAGTCTGCCAATGGCCAGAATGACTGGAGCAGGGTTCTCGTATCTGCGCTGGTTATGAAGGTAGTCTGAAGGTGTGGACAAAGCTGGAGGTGAGATATGGCTGCACACAATGGCCGTGCGCCATGCGTCATGTCTGGATGCTCCTCCAATTAGGCTGGCGAGGTTCGCACGTGGCTGGGCCAGGAATGCCATTGTGGTCCCGCTATCTCAATCACTCGCCCACTGAGCAGATAACCACGCATAACTCATGCTCCGCCATTGTGATCTGCTCGACCGGAAGTTATTAATCGTGTCATAAAGAAACTCTCGAACAACGCGGCGAGTTGCTTCTTTGGTTGGTTTGCAACAACTTTCCTTTCTTCCGTTATCTCCACTTCCTTTCAGTCCAGTGTACGGTGGCGCGTACCAAATTTGAGATGATCTGATTAATATATAAGTGTGGCGTGGCATTCCTCGTCCATTTTGGCCTTCACTGATGTCTCTTCAACTCTCGTCCTCCTATAGATCAACAGATGACTAAAAAAATTCTCTGCTCGTGCATGTCTGAACCTATAGCCTCCTTGATTCAGTAGCCGTATAATTATTTCTTCATTCTACCCTTGTTCCAAATGATCCTTCACAGTAGATTTTCAGTGATTTTTGACTCCATTGTCTCCTCAGCAACTGTTCCTTGAACTTTTCCTAGTGTTTAATGAGTACATAAATTCTTGGAGTGAATGTAGTGTTAATTGTAGTCACTGCTCATCAGAGTCTTACTTTACCAAGTGATGTTACACTTTCTATGCTTTTTCTTTAAAGCTAATACATGCGTTGTTTGATGGTGAGCAAGGGTTCAGAACAATGAAGCGCTGATGCACATCAACACGTTCTGCAAACATTTATGTTTGTATGGATATACACATTATCACATCACGTAATTTACCAATATTTTGACACTGTAAAACGCTAAGTGGATTATTCGTGGTACAGAATAATTAAAAGGGGTTTGTTGTAGCAAATCGTTAACTGATCTCCTTGAATATTGACAGTAACTATTGGTGTAGGGTAAAATGTTAACTATTTAAAAGCATTTCGTACACGGAATTTACTAATCTTTTTTTATATATGTAAAAAAGTTCTTGCTACTCTAATCCATCTCTTTAAAATGCCTCAGTAGAAAATTTGTATGTTCTGACCTTGGGTTATATACTTTGTAGCTACCATTTTTAAGTAAGTTTCTATAGTGTTATTGACTATTTTCTTTCTTATTCTGTGTACGTTGGTGTGAAACGAAGTGTCAATAGTCGCATAAAATGTTGACTCCAAGGTTTCAAAGAACCATAACAATTGAGCCTCCAGAAACCGTGGTCTCTTTTTCTAGCTTGATTTCTCTCACCCGTTCTAGTTGTTAGCTTTTGACAGATAGATAAATCGATTCAAATTATCCAACTAAAATGAAATTTCCTATTTAACTGCCCAGCTATAATCCTCTACAACTGCTCCCGGACGCTGCAATTATCCCTTTTGACTTATACCTTTAATTAATACCGTTGACTGTTGCATTGCTTGTGAAATTTTGCATTTACATGTGTTTAACAGGCTTTAGCAACCAGATTAAATGGACATAATAATAGCCTAGGTGGTGATTAGGCTTTGCTATCGTTATTTAATGATTGAAAATATCATGATGTAATAATCAGTTACGTTGATCGTTTTTTTTCTTTTTTTTTTACTTCTTTGATGTTCATGCTTACCGCTGAAGTTTTTGTATTTTGTATCTGAACAGTATAACTTAATTTGCCTACCTCGGCAGCGTGGAGGTTAACGCTCTTCTTCTTGCTGCGCGAGTCGCTGGTTCGATTCCAGATTCCGAAACACGTCTTATTTCTGCTGCCGTGCTTGTCTTGTGTTGTCCTTAATTAGTAAAAACTATAAAAAAGTACTTCTACAAATACATGCAATTAAAAAGCAAAGCCTAAGTGGCCTTGTAGCAGAAAGCCTGAAAAAAAAATTCATCTTGGAGTAACAAGTTCCGTTATTTTCTACTGCGAAAATTAATATTAGTATATTTTATGAACATATTTATTTCACTTAGGTATACAATACAGCAGAATTACAAGAATGATTATAATAACAAGAATGATTATAATAACAAGACTGTAAGTTAAAGACATTGCCTTTGCATAATCAAAAGGTGTAGAACTTTTACTTTTCCTTTTATATACGAGATTTAGTTTGTAGATTCTTCAACTTCGACTTATTAGTCAGACGTTTGGAAGCGAAACGAAACTTCATAGCTACTCAAGACAAAATGTCTGCACTGTGGTATGAACATTTACTTGCTTTCTAGGCAGTTCATATCCTTTTCTGCTGAGTTTTTCTAATCTCATTATGAACTGATGAACCGAGTTGTTGGATGATTTTTTTTTACTTATGGGTTTACGCCTCGGTGACATAAAGGTCATTAGGGGCGGGGCGGGATGGGACTGGTTACAAGGAACGGAGAGGAATTCGGCCATGGCCTTTTGCAGGAAGCATCCCGGCATTCGCCTGGAGTGATTTGGGGAAACCATGCAAACCCAAATCTGGATGCGCGGATGGGGATTCGAACCGCCGCCCTCACGAATGCCAGAACGTTACCGCTCACTCACCACGCTCGGTGCATGAATTGTTAACACAAAGAAAACTCTTATGTACAAGTAGCAAAACAGAGAGGCGATCAATGGAGAACCGCACTGAACACAATGCCACGCCATTCATTGTATTCAGCGATTACGACGGATGACCACCGTCGGCGACAATAGCGGTGACCTGGAGAAAGAGTCCACTCTTCCAATGTTTTGGAGAGGCACAGTGGTGTTACTTCTGGCGTCATTGTGTGGGTGTGACTTCAGGTCACTGCTGGTAGTGACTGAGCGAACTCTGACGGCACAACGGTAATTTAATTGCGATGGAGCGAACGCTCTGGTGGCAATTTCCCTGCACACCCATTTTCTGTACCCACCTACTTTTGCCCTCTAGAAATTTCAACTTTAAATTCAACGTTTTTTTGTAAATTATTCATCGTTTCCCTTGGTAACTTGATCTGGTTATTTACGAAAGAAAATCTTCTCACATCCTTTTGCCTGAATTTAAGTGCCAGCTTGTGGTCATGGTCATCTTTTCCCTTCCACGCGTTACTCCTTATTGATATACAAGTATCTTTCCAAGTCTCATCACCAATATATGCCTTTACACTCTCATGACTCTCTTCACCCTCCTACTGTCTTAAGGTGAGCCACATTCCAGCTATTTTATTATATCAGTTACTGATTGTTTTCTGCGATAATTTCCAGAGACAAATCTAGCAGCCCTTCTTTGCACCCCCTCCAACTCCTGTGGGTCCCATACTACACCACCACACTCAAGCAATGGTCTAACCAAAGTTCTGTAACCCAATTCCTTTACATCTAAGGTACATCCTCTCATCACTCTCAGTAACAAGTGCAAGATTTTGAAGGCCTTTTTCAACTACTACCTGTCCAATGTGTCCTGTCCAGATGAGCTTGTTATCAAATGTTTTGACAAGATATTTACGTTTCAAGCCTTAAGCAAGTAATTCTTTTCCCACCTTATAATCATAATTAATCTTCAGTTTTTTTATCTGTGTATCTAATAAGCTGATTCTTCTTTACAATTATCTTCATCCCTTTTTTACCAACTCAGCTAGATCACGCTGCAGCTCTTCACAGTCATTTACCGTTTTGATCATTTTATTTAGCATTATGCCATCTGCAAACAACTTCTGATATTAAACGATCAGCACAATCATTCATTATACTGTAATAATGAATAGCAATGGTCCGAATACGCTATCCTGTGGCACTCCCATTTTCACTTCCACTTCTTTTGACACTGCATTTCCTATCCTAATGTTTTGTTTGCTGCCCTTGGAGGCTGCCACCGGAGCTATGCGCTGTCCACACGTGTTGACAGCGCGACACGGGGGACCGATGCTGGTCATCATTTTCCGGTCGACCGGTCGCGACCAGAGAGATCGATGGTGTGTCCGGCGAGCCGTGACGTACACTAATTACGCTAATGGGTCTGCTCTGGTCTGGACCTGGGATGTGGCTTTGTGCTACTGCCTTTCATTACGGCCGGCGCCTCTCTTAACAAGACGTCTGCATTGTCGGGACACCGCGAATTGGCGCCCGAGGGGGCGTGGCCCGTCGTGTCAGCCGACCACTTGTTCGGCCACAGTTTGCTTCATCATCGTAAGCCTGCAACATTTCTCGTGCCTTGTAGCAAAAACGTAATACCAAAGTACAATTTGTATCATTTTCTTACGCACACACTGTCGCTGATAGAATCGACATACTTCAACAAATTTTATTCGATACGTTAGTATAGAAGTTTTATTAGTTTCTTTAAAAAAATTTTTGCTTGTCTCGACGCTTTCTTCAAGGATCATCAGTGACGAATCAGTGCTTTGATTTATTGTTAATTGGCTTAGCAACTTCCTGCTGAACTTATAGTTGAATGTATGTTTGATTTTATTAATAATAAATTGTTCGCTACATCACTTGTACGTTGCTGAGTGATGATGTTTGAAAGAATGCGGTAAAAGGTACTTCACCTGTAAATAAAGTTGCACAAGCGATTCTATTAAACTTAATATAATAGGCTACTATTGTCTGTTTTATATAAATATAATAATTACACAGTTTGTATAAGTATTCACTTTCTTATCTATTCTGCGATCATTTTAATGTGTATGTAAGAGCTTGGTTAACATACCTAAGAAATTTTCTCCTTCTGGTAATACTCAGCTAAATATCACAGTGAAAATAATTTCAAAGCGAATTCACTTCTATACAAGAAAAAATTGATCAGTTATCTTATACCAGTTAGGTAGGAATATTTTAACGGAGTTTGCAGTGTATTTAAGATTTACAAACTGCTCCAGTTTATGTTAGATCCCGTGAATTACACACGAGGAAAATGAAAACGACCTTCCTTATCTGCTAGAATGCTTTTATCAGATGTGATTTATACAAGACTTTTAAATTCTATTATTAATTGCGAAATAAATCTAATTGGATTAACACACATTAGTCAAATGGTGTTAGATTATCAAGTTAGCATTGAAAAAGATACAAACAAATCGTGGCTTTAATTTGTCTCTACATTGTTACTAACCACTTAAAACGGTTAATACAAGTTGATTTTTCGGTAGCCTGGTTTTTTTTATATTTCTTATTGAAGTTTGGTAGGGGTGTGGTACGCCTGGCACGTGGGAGCGATTGCGCTTACCTGTGCGCATCCCTTCCGTACAGGGAAAAATTGTCTGTTTTGAAATAATTTTAATACAACTTTTCTTTTTTCATGATTTTCTATGTCTTTTTAGCAGTATAAATTTATAATTGCTAGACAGTTTTGTCGTTTCTTAGGTCTCACCAGATGCAATTAAAAAATAAAATAATTTTCAAACCATTTTGATATAGCTGAATATTAGGCAGGTGTACCAATTTCTTTGGTTCTTCAGTATATTTAAACAATTGTTTGATAAATAAATCTGTTCCTCGAGTTCGGTGTAGTTTCTAGCAGTCTGGAAACCGTCCACGTGAAGGGTGATCATATCGACGGTGTTACGGAAGAGCCAATCGGTGCAGCTTTCACTTGCTGATCTGGGACCGTGCCAAGTGGACAGACTGCTCAAGTAGGCGGTCACTTTCAACAGCAACGTTACATCTGGCGACAACTGTACAGCGCCCCGTGGAATATTACACTAACACAAGTCACAGACAGTAAAACAGCTACCATAGTTAGTACTATGAAGACAAAAGTCACAGAAATTTTTTTGCGGATAATTTTCTTCATCGCAAGGCGTTCTTGTAGTTACAGACGAGGTCCAGGTGCTGGTATGACCTCGTTGACGAAAGAAAGAAATCTTCGCTAGCGGTAAATGAACGAACTCAGATCGAAGCCAGTTGCGCTGTTCAGAAGGAAATTGATTGTACGCTTCACACTATGGGTAATAATTAGGGTTGCCAACTGTGCTGTAATATATAGTATTGTACTATATCTGGTCTGGGTACTACATATGGTGGAAAAAATATGTAGTAAGCGAAAATACTATATTTCACATAAGCAGATCAGTCTTCTGTCCTTTTTTTTATATATAGCTCTGAAACTAATAACAAGCTAATCACTCACTTCTCAAAAACAGTGATTTATCTTTTGAGTGATGCGAATTACTTGTATCCGAACAGGCCTCTGTCTTACTGCGTTTCGAACCGTTATATCAATCTCGAAATTGACAACGCGAAACAAATGTTTGGTCGTGGAACTGTCTTTTCCTCATTTTTGTTTTGTTAATTAGAAATTGTTCTTCCTTTTGATATTTGGTTAAATTAAATTATTTATGGAAATGTTAGCAATAAAGAAAGTGCGCTAAGTGAGTGTGACGTCATTGAACGATTATTTTATTAGTTTAGGGGAGGATTGTCCTACACATATTCAAACCATTTTGACGTTGAATGAAACTCAGAGAGACACAAAAGTTAAAATCTTTTTGAGTTTCGTGAGCCATTTTTTAAAAGTAGGCTACTTTCACTTAGCTGTCAAACAGCACGTTCTTAGATGTGTATGATAAAAAGAAACTTACTTCATCTTTAAAATCAACGCTAGAACAACGTAAAATAAACTTTTTTTAAAATTATGAAACAAACAAAAAAATGTCCTTTGAAGCCAGATCCTGCACTGAAAGAGATAATAATAAAAATAATTTTCTAGTATTCGTTGATGATCGTCTGGAATATCTTAATAAATGGTTTGATTTTGATGAAAGCAATTGTTCATACTAAATCCAAAAATTAAATTAAAAACATGAAGACTCATTTGATTACTGAGACAGTATTAGAAGTTATAAATTTAAAAGAAATAATGAGTATGAAAAATACATGAACTCCGAAGTAACAATATTACACGAAATCTATGCGAAAGTAAAACAATTGTAATGAGTCTACCGACAGAACCACAGGCCAAAAATGGCAGCGTATTTTATACCGAAAATAATTTATCAAATTTACTTAAAATTATTTAGTTCCTGCCCTCTATTCCCACCACTTCAAAGAAATTGTATTTTCAATTGGCGCGAAGAGAGAAGCAGAGCATCTAATTAATACAAAATTAGCTTTTGATCACATTAATTTAAAAAATTGAATACGATAAAGCATGTAACACTTTTACTGTAGACAAAAAAATTGTTAAAAGATGCAAGAAGTGTAAGAAATACGGTTTTTATAAATAAATAAATAAATAAAAACATACCTTTTTTGTCCTTTTCTACTCTTTCCTTAAAATACTATATTTTCTTTTAAGAATGTACTATATATTTATAGTTTTTTCTAAAAATTCTATAACTAACCGAAGAAATGTTGGCAACCCTAGTAATAATTCAGCTCTTAGATAATTATGACCAATCATGCAACACGGTTTGCCTGAGAAAACTTTAATATAGTTGATTTTACCGACTCTTATAGGTTCATAATATCGTGGAATGAGTGTGATATGAGAACAAATTCACATTATGAAGACATATGACTGTCTGAAAACTTAACAATGGCTTAGGTTGTTAAGAACAGTTGGCAGCAATATAGGCACAAAATTATGTAAACCAGCACATAAACACTGTTTGGAAGATAGACCCGAAGTTGGCATTAATTACTGTGTTGGAAATCGACACTGCTTAAAACAATTAAAATCCCTTAGATACATGTCTGACATACTCCCTACAAGTTCTGATCTACAGCAATTTGATTATTGCTATGCGACATTTGTAACTATACATATGTCGATATCTGATATGAGAATAATAATTGATGGGAAAGACTGCGCCCAGCATTATTCTTGCCCAGTTGCCAAGCTTAATCAATTTGCAGAAAACTGGAGATATCCATTACCACCGAAGCATCGGTTAACGCTCAGGCCTCGCATTCAGGAAGACACCGGTTCGAATCCCCGTACGGGCATCCAGTTTTGGGTTTTCCAAAATCACTCCAGGTGATTGCCGGTAAGCTTTCTTCAAAAGGATATCACCAAATTCCCCCATTCCTAGTCCACAGTCCTTTCCCGCCTTTAGTGACCTCTACGTCGACGAGGCGAAAAGCCATAAGCAAAATATATATATATATATATATATATATATATATATATATATATATATATATTTACTTGTGTTTCTCTCAACATTTTTCCACCAGTATGCGGTATGAACAGCGCAAACAATCCCACGGAGTGATCCTTGGAAAGCCACCCGCATAAATAGGATCACAGTCTCCCCCATACTTTCCCCCTCCACATCCGTGCTACTTTGCACGCAGGATCAGGTGATATTGCAGAGATATTATTTTCTGCGTGGCATGGTCTTGAAGCTTTGAAGGTGTGATCAACTTCCGTTGAGTACCAGAAATTTCAGCAGTCGTTGTTGGACGACCAACCTGCAGGAGACCCAACAGCAATTGAAACGCGTTTCTGTCTTTTTCTTCTGTCGGTGTAGTTTCGATCCAAGTAATGACGACAATGTATTATTTTACATTATGTTGACATCAGCTGTTTAAACCAGTACTTCAAAACCTGTTTTGTGTTCTTACTTTCTTCGTCTAGCTCATTCATTTCCGCCAAAGGTATATATTTCTTTTGTTTTTCTAGAGGTGAGCATTTATGTTGATCATTATGAAAAAATGAATCTTTATATTTCGACCTTACCAGTTGCATTACATATATTTTCTTAAGGAGAAGTCATTTTCTGAGGATGTTCTTCAAATTGCTTTTATCTTTACCGATACACTGGAAACTGAATTTATCGTAGGGTCAATTGGCAAAAGTTTCCTGGTTTCATTGATTTCTATGCTTTGATTGTATCAAGATTACATTCTACTAGAAGAAGCGATAGTTTGTGGTAGGTGCCTTGGTGGGCAAACCACGTTACAATTATCTTTCATACCTTTATGATTAATAATTGTGGATTTTTAATTTTAATTTATATGAAGGATTGGAAATTTATTAATTTAGCAAGAATCTCGACGTTGGTTGGAATTTAGGAAAAATTGTCACAATATGACATTTATTTCTTATCACTGGCGATTACAAGTCTGAG
>CM061914.1:63926648-64084079 GCA_031002005.1 Vandiemenella viatica
AGAATTAATTTCTGTTTGTAATGTGTTAATCGTATCTTCTTACCGGTATATGTCAGTACTTATCCGTAATTGTGACTTTCAGCCTTACAATTAAATCTCCAATTTCAAATGTCAAATCAGACCTATAGGACTTTTATTTTTCCTCTGTATTCAATACTGTATTTATAACCACCCCCGAAAGTGAATTATTAAATTTTCAAATAATAAACAAAATGGTTTATTTTACTTATCTATTGGTATTTTTTCAATACACGTATTTTTATTTAAACAGAATGGTTACAATTCATTCGTAATATTATCCTTCTTTCCTGCCTTCGGGATTATTTTCTCATATATTAAATTAAAATTTAGCGCTCATCCCGTCAGGATTTAGAACGTCTTCATATTTCTGCCTCCCAAGCCGTCTTTTTTTCCACACCCGACTGGTAACCAAAGATCTTTCTTCCCTCTGGATTGACGTTCTCTAACTTTGAAAATTGAAATACCAAAGTTACTCTATATAACAGCGATTATTTAATAATAAAATGTTATTTTAATAATAAATTTCACGATTAGTGAGGTTCTGTACCTCACATGTTCCTTTTCATATAAAGCTTTGCAATCATAGCAGCTTAAAGGAACTGTGTATGTATGATTAAGTCCACCTTGCTAAGTCCCACTGCTAATTTTTATATTAACCAGCAGTAAGTAGATATCCCGCTCCTTGCAACATATGGCCCTACTGTTGGTTTTTGCGGTAGCGATATCACTTAGCGTGTTATTACTACTAGTCAACAAACCACTTTACAAGTTATACATTTTAGCGCAACGGGTATTATCGTCAAATAATTCAATCATTACACTCATTCATTTTGCCAAACTTTATTTTATACTTCAAACACTTGCTACTACAATACACTGCCAATACACTCCTATCCATACATTCTTTCTTGGTCCTCTCTCGCCATCTTGACCACTTTACTCCCACTCCGCCAACAACAACAGTAGTACCAACTACAACAAACTAAATTATTAAATAAACTTAAAATTACCCACATGTCTAAACAAACCACTTATGCTGTGAAGTCCTGTTTAACCTATTTTATTTACAATTATTTTTTTAACAATGATTTTGTGAGTGGGATCTCACAACTTGTTAGAAGCGAAACTTGTTTTTATAATCGTAAATGTTCTGAAAATTAGACGCTGAGGATATGTTTAATTCTTTTAATACGTTATTTTTTTCTATTTGTTCATATTCTAAAAATCGAACAGTTGATTTATGGTAGGCCTAACTGTAACCAGATATAACTACAGGTGATTCTAATTCTGCTGAATCTAGCGAATATTGCTTGGCGTGTAATCTGTGATCCCGTCGTTGTTACTTTGTATCACGTGATGGTACAAGCCGACATCACTAGTTTCGTATGAACTTCACATTTATTCACTGTTAGATTTTTATCCGGTTGAGAACAAAGGACAAGACCTATTCAAATAACTGTTTTTTTGTTTCTTTGTAGCCAATATCGCATCAAAATTGAAAATTCCAAATGATGGCTATAAAAGCAGTGATTAAAATCCGATGGATATTCGGTGCTGTGAATTCCGTGTTGTATGAAAGCATTCCCCATCCAAAGCACCAAAAAAATTTTCAGTTCGAAAACGCGAGTTACTTACGCAATACGGGTAAAATCTTACGATAGCTGCATGACGGCTTTGTTCTTACCACTCTAAGCCGATTCGGCACGTAATGGGAAGCTGGAGAAAATGTGAGCCTAAAAGGCTGGCGGAATGTGCATGTAGTCGTCAGAATTAAATTCCTACATGACAAGTTAGACACTAAACCCGCGCACAAAAACAGTACAAAGCGTTTCGCCTTGTAAATTCGCCTCCTTCACAACAATACGAATTCAGACTATCGTATTTCCCTTCGTTCCAGTCCATAACGGCCCCAAGGAAGAAAGAATATAGAATGGAACAGTATGGAACCTGGTTTCCACCATTACGACCGCAACACGCTTAAGAAACAAACGTTTCTTTGCATTTGTAAATGAAACCGAAATTTCAAATCTCAATTTTATCAATTTCGTTTATTAGAGCTGGAGAAAACGGTCACAAAAATGTTGCTATTCTTCTGCAGTTTTTACTACACTATCTATCTCTTGTTATACAAATCCCATTCTGCACAATATTATTTTTTGTAACGACAAGCAAGAGATTTATGTGCTATCATATTTTTATAAAGGTTCTAATTCTCCATTACTTAACCTATTTATCTTAATTCGTTTTTCCAACTCTCGTTTCTATCTAGATAATGTTTCTTTCAAATTCGACCTTAAATTACAATCGGAAATTAGCTTTCTCTACGATGGAGATGAATTCCTGACCGAATCCCATCTTAATTTTCTAATGTTACATCCAAATACTTCACGAAAGGGAAGTTATCTCCGAAAGAACAGCTTAATTTATTGGTTTCTCTGGTACCATATTAATAGAACGTCAAGATTTCAAAAACAATCAGCACAATTCCTCAAATCCTTTTCCAGCGAGAGGAAAGCATTCACGTTGAACTAAGAACAGCGCTTATAAACCATCTCTTTCAATTAGACTTCAGAGCCCCTATGCGTTTTGTTAAAAACAAATGTTTCAGCCGTCATTTTTGGTTCTTGCGAGGTTAATGACCACTCATAATTTTTTTAGTCTAACCGTCTGCAAGTTGTAAGAATAATTTGTGACATTGAATTTCATATCGGTCGGAGTTTCTTTCTTTCAAGAAAATATAGTAAAATACATGACAATTAAGCTCATTATCTTCTAGAATGCGCCGGTCAGTCCGTGTTCCTACATTCCAGACGCTAATTATTACATTGGCAGAAAGTCGTTAGCACTGACTGTGAATAATTCAGCATTAATTACTACTGCGCTTAGGTAAGATGATTTACGCGCTTACCGTCCGAATATTGTATTAGTGAGCGAGTGGTTACCAGATAAAGACGTTTTAATGACCTCTTCATTATAGGTTAACCTTCTGAATGCATAATTACCTTGCAGGAGCTACCAGGACCGTCGGTTTAGGTGCAGATACTTCTGGTAGTTATACACACTAATGGGTCTATGAGTAACGTGCTTGTGTCTTAGCACTGTAGAGTTTCTGACTTCATAACAAACTTTAAAAATGTTAACTGATTACATGTTTCAGAGAAAAAGCAGCTGTCTCGGATACGAAATTAAGTTAGATAAATTATCACTGCATCGGCCACAGGTACTGCAGTTGTCCCGGTAAACTATCGAACTTCCGACGAAGTCTGGTGAATGACCTGTAGCGCATGAGCCTGGTGTTCGGTACGACTCCGCTTCACATCCCAGTCCGGCCATCCAGGTTCCAGTGTTCAAGGTTTCCCGAAATCAGTCCAAACGAACAACAGGATGATTTCTGCTAAGAGCCATAGATGAATTCTTTCCCGTTCCCTGACCCCAATCCTATCCCCCTTCTAATGACCTAGACGAGGCGTAAATAAAAAAATGCTGTAAACTCCCTCTTCCCTGCCCCCACATCACTATCGTTTGCGGATCACCTGATTCGAGATCTGATTCTGGTGCAAACATGAAAAGGGAAGATTCGCAAATCGTTATTATTAAATGTCTTTTTTTTACACACATTGCATTTTTTGAGACTTTATGAGTAGAAATTATTACGAGAAACCATAAAAACCCAAAATGTGGATGGCCCACGTCCTCCCAAAGAGACGTGCCTGCTTTTTAAAAAAAATTAATAACTTTAAAAGAGAATACAATTTTATGTTATATTGTGGCTATGATACCTACGTTCTAACTTAAATGTTTAGAACTTGTTTTGTTTTTTAATGGCATTTGGCAACTGAGGCAATACAGTCATCTCAATGTGATTATCGTTGCTTCCAGTGAATCAGTCATCCAATATATATATTCTAGCTTGTAAGTATGGACACCACAGGACAGACAGGACATTCACACAGATACACAACCCTTAAACACTTATGCCCTCGGCCGGACTCGAACCGGTGACATTCGGCACGCGGGGCAAGTACTCTAGCCCCTACGCTACCGAGGCCGGCTTTTTAGAACTTACAGAAATCAGCAAACCTATCTCGCTGAAATTCGGCAAGTAAGCACCTCGCAAGTTATATTTAAAGCGTATATTCTTCACCTCCAAATAGCTGGATTTTTTCAGCTGTTTTACAAATTGTAGCAATTTGAAAGTACGCAGGTTTCGTTAAGGTCACTTTCGTTAGAATGCGCCCCATCACACAATGTGTAAGATGTTTGTAGGGTCAAAAAAAATTCTTTGAGTTTCTATATCGTGGATGCCGGTTAAACTATTCTGGCATAAATGGATGTACCAAAACTGAATCGAGATACAATAAAGTTAAAATGTAGCATATGTCTTTGAGTCGCGTACAACTATCTTACCGAAAGCATTTAGAATGGCTTCAAGGATCATAATACCTGAAACTGGTGAAGTATGGCAATCCAAAATTTTGATAGTTACGGAGAACTGTCACATCTAGTGATCTCGTAAAAACAATCCTACAGAAGCTAGGAAAGCTCTACATCACGTGTTGGCATTCGTCCATAAATTATCAAGTGGTGTAGTTGGAAGATAACCGCGTTGTTACAGAGAAATGAGGTGTACATCACTTTGTGGCTTCTATTTATTTTTGTGCGATTAGCTCGTCAGTTAATTTTCCGAACTCATATCTTCGTACGGATAAGTTGGACACAATTATAGTATGAATTTTATTTTTAACGTTGACACACAAAATTAAAAATGTTTTCAGCTAAATCGCGTCGTAAAAACCCCGACTGTATTTAACTGACCGGGAAGCGATGAGACGCAGAAATCAATGATACATCGTATAATCAAACGAAGAAAACGAAAACAATAAATCTTCGTTCCTTGGGTCGGCAGGTAGATTAGTGCATGTTGGTGGGTAGCTATAATCAAATTTTATCTGTCTACTACGTACACTTCGAAGGAAGCAGAAATCTAGTCTTTAATTAACATCAAATCGCAGTGGAATGATTTATAAAATAATTTATAAAAAGAGAGAAGGTGGTTAGCTATCAGAACCGATGATGGTGATAATAATAGTGCAGAGACTGAAAGTATTCCTTGTAATGAATATCGCCAGTGCAATCCGACAGAGGTGAACATTCCAGTGCTGTGTATGCCGACGTCCTGGAACGGAAAGTTCAAAAATATTGCCTGGTGTTGATAACCGGTTATTAGCTGTCGTGGTGCGACATGACGTGACATAAAAATGCGCCGTAATAACCATATTCATAGCGACACAGAGGGCGGTTATTTCAACGCCGCGCATTAACAGCAATAACGGAAGGAGTAATAGCTGCGTAACGGGTTTAAAAAAACGGATAAGGATCGCCGTGTTATCAGGCGCCGGCGTTACAACTGGCTGCTGACACGAGAACGCGCAGTAAGCGGAGGTGGCGCCCGTGCGGACGCTGGGCGAATTAAACGTACCGTATGGTGAAAGAGGGCTGATACGGTGACTGCTATTACTCTTATCGTTATAATGATTTTTTACGAAACTCCTTCATTACTTTATTAATCTGATAATTCTACTTATTAAACTCGACGAAATGAGTATTAAACCGCGTTTTGCTCGGCCTGTTGGTTTAGTTTGTTGCAGTACCGTGATGGTGCCGGCGCTGCATGGGGTAGCTGGTTCGAAACCCCGTGGCAAAAGAAATTTTCATCGGGACTTGGCCAGCATCTTAAGTGTGGTGGTGATGCACAATTTCTAATATCTAGAGTTCGGATCTTAATGACAAAAAAAAGAGAAGTATGCATGCAAATATGACCTTAAAAACAGGTAAATATGACCTGAAAATAACAAAATATGATCAAACATTTCAATCTATTTTACATCAAAGCTTGCTAAATTATACATCATTTATTTTTATTAATGTCGCTTTCAGGTAGAGAACATAATTTGCTTCCGTGCACTCACTACACCATTGGGAAATTAAAATTTAAATCGCTTTGTTGAAGTAAGTTTAATTTCACATAATTTACAGGAAAGAACTGTTTCGTCTGTACCAAAATAGTCCAATCCAAATTCCTTTACGTAACTACGCACTTTCAGAATTTTTTTTCGGCATGGTGGTACTCACTGATCCACTGCAGACTTAACACTGATTGAGGATTATTTTAAAAAGTATTGGTGGCAATGAGACATTGATTGACGCGGATCGACACTGGCATCATGCTGCTGCCGCATTGTCGAGATTCAGAGGTGCGCAGAACATTAACGTTTAGAGAATGACAATAACATATTACTTTAATTTTTGACTGGCGAATTCTGACCAATTAAGTGACAATTAATTTTGTTTTTTCCTCCAGTGTAGGAGTACAGTTCTGTGAATAATTACAATTAGTTTTTTCTCATCTATAACTACTATTGAATTCCCGGTGTATTAAAAAAATTACCAGATATTTCCTCAAAATGTGATCATAAGACCATAAATATTATAATATGACCAAAACTAGGAAATTGGTCTGAATATGCATTTATATGCTATATAAAATACATTTAAATACAATCAGAAACGTTCAATCAGTGTTTAATTGAGCATTACAGCTCAAAAAAAGGCAGGAAATAATATTACATGTCATAAAGATCCGAACGATACTAAGGGAGCGTCCATAAACTACGTGACTGCATCTTAGGGAGGAGGGGTTGGCTGGAAAGCTACGAAGAGCTACGTGGGGGGGGGGGGGGGGAGAGTGTCTCCAAGCCAAGCCACGTCGCTTTTTATTCATATTATTTGTGACAATTAAAATAAGGTACAAAACACACAACGGCATGTGAATATATATTTCTGTCATTTAACTATCTCCGTATGCCGTATGTAATTTACGATAGTCTGACAAGAGGAAACAGTACAAAATATCTTCTGGAATCTGTAGAGAAAAAAGCTACGTACTACCTGGGGGTTAGAGGCAAAAGCCACGTGGGGCTACGTGGGGGAAGGGGGGTTCAAAGGAGGCCAAAATGGAGCTACGGAGCTACGTGGTTTATGGACGCTCCCTAATCGCCATATTGTGCGTCGAAGTCCTGGGTTAAATCCATAGCCTCTATGCAGTGCGTATGGAATGGTGGCATAGAACACTGTTAATGGTGATTCGTCCACCAAATGGTGACTTTCGGAAGAGCAGGCCTGAATAGGCCGACATCTGGTTTCACCATCTCTCTTTTTCATTTCTCGTTTCATACAAAACAACTGAGAGTCGTCCACACCTTCAGTAACACATACGAACAGATACTGGGTAAGGCAACGGGAAACCTCCCCATTTCAGCTTCACAAGAAAGTTGCCATGAAGGAGGTACATCTTCTGGGGAAACTGCCTACGGCTGGAACTGTACATGACATCTTAAGAAGAAATAACTCAGTTTTCAGTTATAACTTATGTTAATAAAAAGTAAAATGCTATCGGTGCGCATGCTAGCGTTACTAATCTTGCAAATGTTTCAAGAAATTTGTGATAAGATATGGGCCTAGACTCTGAAGCTTAAAGAATCGAGGTAAATTGTATCCTTTCACTGTGCGTTGTACCTTTAATCTGTAAAGTGGAAGCTACTAACTATAAGAAAGAATTCTTTTAAGTATTTTTGTTTTTGTATAGCGGTATCATATTTACCTAGGAAAAAATCTACCCCAAATACCTCATTTCCACATAAGTTAAAAAGAAATAGTAGTGCAATGACTTGGATAAATCGAAACACAGACAAAATTACAAAAGATATTACAAAGAATACCATTCAGGGTAGATGATTACTTCCAGAAAAATATAAAAATGACGCACCAATTAACAAATAACTGAAACTGTCATATACAGAATCGTATGTAATAATTTTAGAGCCTAAAAACTTCAACAAACATTCTTACAATTTGGAAAAAAGTTACAAAAATTAATTAAAAAATTGTGTACACCACCAATGGAAAATATTGGGATAGGAATACGAATACATGCCTATCTACAAGAACACAGCGTAGAGATCAACATTTTAAGAAAATACCACATCCAAAAAGTATTCGTTGAAGAAAATCTTTTAATAAAGCAATACACAAACTTGATAGGCGTTAGGAAATGAAGTGAATAAAGGAATTACGAATTTAGTGGTATTGTCCTTCTAATAATTATATTTGTAATTAATTACACCAAACATTGATTTAAAGTTCAGAGTGGCATATAAATGGATAAATGTAAGTATAAAACGCTCCTTTGTTTACTAAGTGTAATTACATTATACCAGTAATATTTATCTATTCTCACAAGGCAACGTGGTGGGTTAGCCCTAGAGTACGAGAAATTCTGTGTGTGTGTTTGAGATAGAGAGAATTTTGAATGTCAGTGGTAAACAAACCTTCTGCATCTGCCACCTCTGCAACTTTGCATTGCCCGTTGTGGATTAAGCCGTGAACTGACTTATTCATATCTCTCTTTTCAGCTACATGCGCACAATGCTCAAGTCTAACAGGCAGATTTACGAGTTCCATGGGACGGTAGAGCTCACAAATAGTTTTGTGCCCACCTCATTACGTAAACAGAAATCGGAACATCAGCTTCATTTTTTATCAGTGTCACTGTGTTAATTTGTGAAATTCAAATAAACGGAATTGTTTTAAGACACTTGTTGTCTTCGTCTGTTTTATTCTTAAGAGAAGACAAAAGATCAGTTGGAACAGTGATAGTGCCATTGATGTGTAATGGCGGTGTTTACGTTGTCTCGATCAGACGATTCAACAAAGGGAAGATTTTATGGCCGGATGCTATCATAATCAGCGCATTTACGAGTTGCGCTGGGAGACTCTTCACAAATAAATCGATCTTTCAGCAGCTGATTACTCACGTTCTGTCGTTGTTAAAATGTAGACACTCAACGTCTTTCAAAATACCGTAAGAGATATTTATATTTTATCATTGTTGACAGAGGTTTAATGCGAAACGTTGAAGGACATAATTATTTCATGGTTTTAGATTACAGATTGAGGACTTTAATCCTCACAAAATTATTTCGTAGTTGTTCTTATTAAATGCGATACTGGATTTTTTTCCGTTCATTAATGACACTGTCTTTTTGATAGGTGCATGAGAAAGGGGAAAAAATGCATTAACGCACTTACAATTGCAACGTTTCTTGTAATTTACAATTCGCTGTTGTGCACTTTTGTACAATCGGTATGTAGTGTTAAGGAAATAACAACGCTACAATAAAATGTTGCGAGCTTATTCATCTTCATCTAATATTAAACTTAATTGTTAGTTAAACACATTCATACTTCATCGATCAAAAGGCTGAAATTTCAAAACGTTGTGGGGGTAGTTACGAGAAAATTTTAACGTTTCTTAAAAGTCTGATAGCATAAGAAAACCCGATAGAAATGCTGTTCTAAACCACGATCTAATCACGTGAAAGAACTTTTTGTATAATCGCAAAATTTAAAAAACGGTACAAGCTAAATATTTTCTATTTCAGCGTTCAATTAATTTTCAGTCTCGTGGCAACTAACCACGACACGCGATGGGGAAAACAGACTGGCTGTTTTCATATTTATATGCTTTTCACCCTCCTCTTTCAGGTCATTCTGACACTGCTCAACACACCGATAGATGAAAATGCAGATTTTTGTTTGTCGTTTAAAATTACGGCTCTTTCTGAAGACATGTCAAACCGTTTTCTGTACAACGTTCTTGGTTTTGATGCCCTTTTCTAATATATATAGTCTTAGTGGGATGGAAATTCGTGTGACTGCTAAATACACCTAACTGCCCGTCTTCTGTAAGTGTACTCGTGCTACTTTCAGTGTCTGTGTAAGGGCTACATTGACAGGCATCGCATGAAGAGGAAATTCGCATCTTCTTTCGTTTCATCTTCTTTGGGGTACGATGAATCAGTCACTCCTTTGCATGTTGTTCCTTCCTTTGCGCCCAGTATTTCTCCATTCTCTCGGACCTTCTTCTTCTCTGAGATTATGGTTTTCGACTTTATTTTAGTTTTTTCTTGGAGCCTTATCCGTTCATCTTTAAATCTTATCTGCGCTGTTCAGTCAAGTGACGACTTTTCCGTAATTTTTAATTCTCTTACTACTTTTCCAATTTCTGTGATCCAATTTTGCTTCGTTATGCGGTTATGGAAGAAATCAATAATTTGTTTGGTTAGTCTACCAGAGTTCGTTCTGAGAATATGTCCGTAGAAATTAAGTCTCCTTTTGCGCATAGTATCTGAGTGTTTTTCAATTTTTTTTGTAGAGAGTTTCATTCTTGATGTATACTATTTTATTATCTTGAAACTTTGTTCCTATGATTTTTCTTGGAAATTTTCTTTCTTTTATTTCCAGTTGTTCCATCTGCCCTATGCGATTCATGGTCAGAGTTTCTGCTGCATACAATGCTTCCACTGTTTTGTTTTGCTTAATTTTGGACCCCCACGAAAGGGATTTCTTGTTGTATATTTCTCTTGTCAATTGGAAGGGCAGTTCAAGTTTATTTTTTCTGGATTCTATTGTTTTCTGATCTGTTGCATTTCAACTAATCCATTCCCCAGATACTTAAATTCTTTACTATTCCTATTTTTTGTTCTTGAACTTTTAAATATTTATTTTGGAGTTTATTGTTTGTCATGATTTTCGTTTTTTCAAAAGAAATTGTAAGCCCTATTTTAGCTGCTTGTTTCTCTAATTCAAGGATTTGTTCTTTTGCTTCCTCCATTATTTCAGCCAACACAGCCGTATCATCCGCAAAGGCAATGCAATTGATATTTAGATTCTTCTTTTTTGCAATCCAGTCTTATTCCACTTTTTATATTTTTGTTTAATTATCTTATTACTTTCTCAAGTGCACAGTTAAACAATAACGGCGAAAGTCCATCCCGTTGTCTTACCCCTGTTTTTATTTTAAAAAGGGTCTGATACTTCACCTATGAATTTAACTTTAGAAAACGTGTTCGTTATAGTGGCTTTTATTGTTAGTTGTTTTCTTATCCAATCCTAGTTCTTCTAGTACTGATATTAGAGATTCTCTATCAGTCGAATCGTACTCCTTCTTGAAGTTAATATAGGAAATTACATATGTCTTTTTCCTTCTTTTTGGTACGCCACAATGTTCTTGAGGTTTAGTATTTTTGAAGCATGATCTACCTTTTCTGAACCCTCCCTGGCACTCCCCCAATTACGGATCCAATTGTGGCTCCGCTCTATTTAAAAGGTCTTTTGAAAGAATCTTATAAGTCCACCAGTTAAATACCTCTGTATTTGTTTTGGTCTGTTTTGGAGCCTTTTTCTGAAGAGGGTTGTTTTCCATTCCACTGGGATTTCTTCTTCTTCCCAAATTTTATTGAAGACAGATTGAAGCGATTTACGTAATGGTATTACTGTTAGCTTTTTTTTTCCCCAAAGTTCGGCCACAATTTGATTTTCTCCCGATGCTTCATTATTTTTTAATTCTGAAATGATTTTTTTGTAATTATTCAAATGTTGGTGGTTCCGAATCTAGTTTGTCAGAGGTATTTGGAGTAAATTCAAAATTTCCACGAATAGGTTCACAGTTCAAGAGTTTGTTAAGATAGTCTGCTAATATCTTGCAACTCTCTGTGTTGTTGTGAGTCATGTTCCCATTGGCATCTCGAAATTGAAGGGTTGGTGCTTTGTACTTTGATAGTTTTTGTTTGAACGTTCTATAAAGTTTCTTGTGTTGTTTCTGGTGAATTCTTCATCAATTTGGAGAACAGTTATATTTTCATACGCCTTTTTTTATATATTTACCTACCATTTTCCTAATTCTAACGAAATTTACTCAGCTTTTCTCTGTTTTGTGCGATTGCCATTGTTGCCACGTCTTTTCTTGTTGCAACGTATGTAGCACATTCTCTTGAGTACCATAAATGTTTTCTAATTTTGGTTTGGGGTGCTATTTGTTCTGCTTTGTTAAGTAAGTTTTCGTTGATATTTTCCCACATTTGAGTGTATTTTTTATGTTGCATTCGTGAAGTCATCTGATCTTATGTTTTCCGCGTTGTATTCCCCTTTCTTCTGTTTGTTTTGTTTTTGTTTTCTATTGGGGATGACCTTAAACTTGATTTTAGACAAATAATTATTCGAATCAAAGTTTGCACCTCTGAACGCTCTAATATTCCTCATTCTTATTTTATTCGTAATTATTCATAATTAGAATCTATAATTGTAATTTATATTTTAACATGAAATTTATAAAGAGGTTATAGGTAAATTGACTGCGAGAGAAAAAAGCACCTAGGGCGTGGGTGAGCGGTGACGTTCTGGCATCGCATTCGGGAGAACGCCGCGACGGTTCGAATCCCCGTCCGGGCATCCAGATTTGGGTTTTCCATGGTTTACCCAAATCACTCTAGGCGAATTCCGGGAAGCTTCCTTCAAAAGGCCATCGCCAAATTCCTTCCCGTTCCTTGTCCCCAATCCCATCCCACCTCTAATGACCTCCACGTTGACGAGGCGTGAAGCCATAAGTAAAAAAAAGAAAAAAAAAAACGCTTGAGCGATATAAAATTACAGACACTATGACAAGGCGCAAATTGAGACACGTATGGCGCGTGTGAAATGGCGCAGCACAGCGAGCATTTTTTTGTAAACTGCAGGATCAAATAGGACGGCGCAAGTTGGGAACATGGCGGTAGGTGGCACGACTCGCGTCTGCTTGCTGTCGCTTGGCGCTGTGGTCAGGGAACAGATTCTCGCGCCACGCGTGTGTACGGTACTATAATTTTAGGGAGAGAAATGTTGTTAGAGGCAACGGGGGAGCACAGAGAGATTTTATGATACAAAACATGCAGAGTACATGAAAACAAAACGGAAGACTCAGATTTTGCGTAACAATACAAATAATTTGTACTTGAAAGACACTTATTTCTATGAATTGTCATTTCACATTTTTTTTAATTAATATACATCGTACCCATGAAGTAAAGGATGTTTCTATTTAGTATTCAGAAGAGTAGCTTTCTTTCTAACGTGGACATTCGTAACCTATGTAATAGGAACAGTGGTATTTTGTCAATATTTTCCAACCATAATTATTTATGTAGCCTCGGAACAGCCCACCAATTGTTGAAATATCTGGTGAAATTTCTCCTCGTTTTGATATCAGCTGATGCATGAAGTCCTCACTCTGCCCCTGTGTGCATGCAGAGTTTGCGGCAACCGTTCGGTATCATTTACTTCTTCTGCTACCACGAGTGTAGTAAGTGGTTGTGCAATACGCAACCTGATTTACAGCATCCCTCACCGTGTCCAATGTTTCAAAAGGTGGAAACCATAAAGGTAACATACCGAAGCCGCATTCCACGGTTTATCGAGCTTTAGAAAGCCGGCCATTGAAAACTTGGCGTTCATAATTTCTAGTTACATGCCTCCTTGGATATGGTCTCATTACATTTTCTGATAAAGGGAAAGCCGGATCTCCCATAAAAACATACGGCATCGACTCAGCATCGTAGGAGGCGGAAGTAGTAACGTGTGTTTCATCATTTTACTGCCTAACACAGTACTAGAAAAAACTTCCTATAGTCAATATCAACGGTGATAAATTTGTAATCCGCGTCTATTGCTTTCTTAATGAATTTACTTGTTGGGTGTTTTTAATTTCTTATTGAGTGAGAAATAAAGCAAAACTTATTTTCGGCTTCATCTGATTCTTAATAACAACAAATGTTAATAATAATAACAAATGTGTTCTTCGCGTATCGTATATTTTCAGATGCGCGGTATACGCGCGCCACTTGGAAACTGAGTCTCAATATGCGGACCATCACGCCACTAATCGTCGATTCTGTTAAATCAATAATTTCCAGTAACTGTCGCTTATTGTGTCATAAATTATTGCTTTCTATTTAATCAGTTATCTGTTCTGTAAATATTGAGTTTTAACAATCTGCAATTTTTTTAATGGCTGCCTGCTTCGTAGATTCTACAGCCAGTGTTTTTTTCCGGTTTCTCCAGTAAATCTTGTTTCCAACTAATTATAGACACCACATGACGAACACACAAAACTTATACTCCCACACTCTCGACCGGACTCGAATTACTCGTAGCCAAAAATGTTGGTTGATTTACCCAAGCGGGAGTCTGATATTATGGTTTAGAGCTTATAGCTTGTACTCGCTTTTAATCTTATGCATTACTAGTTGGAGCCCATGACTTTGTGTTTGTCGAGAATTTTGAAGATTTTTGTGTTTTTGCACTGAACCTTAAATATTTCCAGAGTAAAAAGTAGCCTATGTTACAACCTGCCAAATCTTTAACCCACCAGTGAAAGACCCGTCAATCGGTTGACACACTAAATATGTTGCTTACGAACAATTTATATTTGTTTATAACTGAAAAATGCATATAGTTCATTCAAGAACATTCTTGAACATTTTAGTACATTCAAGAACAATCTAGAAGGTTTCAAACATTATTAGAAAACTTTGGTCGAAATATGAAAGTGCGCTAGGTCGGTCACTTTTAACCACCATATCTCCCACACCCCACAGCTAGCGATGCAACCACCGTAGTGCACGATGGGAGACTCGAGGCTACTAACACACCAGTGGTTTGCGCTAGGTAGTTGTGGCTGAAAAGTGAAATATAAGGACACACATGTCTATGCTTGACCACTTTGTCACCATATCTCCCACACCCCACCTCTACCAAAATGCAAACACCAAAGTGCGCATGGGACACTTGAGCCTACTACCACACAGAAAAACCAGTGGTCTGCGCTTGATAGTTGTGGCTGCAAATTGAAATATAGGGACACACATCTATTTTTATATACATATGTATAACACTACTACGATATGTATTTTTCTGAACATTTTTTTCTAAAATGTTTTTTTGTTTTGATATCTATAATTTTTTTAAAAAAAATTCTGCCTATGGACCCATATTCGCATAATATGCAGCATACGATTATATGGATCAGAAACTAAGATTTGTTTCCAGTCAGTGTGTTGCTTTTTCTGTATTACTCAACAATGTTTAGAAACATGTTGGTGGAGACTATTGCATTCAAGAGAGAAATTTGTTTAATCTGTATTCAACGATGTATCTAATGTAACATGCTATCGTTTCTTGCGGTTGTGATGCAGAAAATGTTCTGAAAACTTTTACGTGCATTACAATGGGATGATGGGCGCCAGTTGTAAACTTTGATAGATGAGTTTCACATAAATTGGAGTGGTGTCTCGCGTGTGTAGAAACAAACAGTTAACCGTGGTAATTAAATACCCAGCGCCGGGAGTAGTGCTCGCATCATAAACAAACTCGCACACATCTCCGCTCGTGATTTACAAGGTAGGCGTGGCCGCCACATTCGTTTCAGGCCCGCGCTTATTTAGCTCCCGACGCATGACGGGGCTAGGCGAGCAGGAATCATTAGAAACACGAAGATTAATCATAGACGTGGGAAAAACGTCGGTGATAAATGAGTGCAATCTGTGACGCGTGTGCTGTTAATTGCAGCCGGTTATGCAGAGCTCCGTTTTTATCAGCAGGCTGCTGGGTTCCATGTCGAGCCGCCGAGGCTTTAATCACTTCATCCCACACGGAGGGAGTACGCAGAAAACCTAGCCACTGTAAGCATTTACGCTGTCACAAAACGGATATTAGAAACGTCGGAAGTTCCATTCCAGATGTTGTCATACAAGTCTGCGCTATCCAAAATCAGTTCAGATGAACGCCATGATACTTCAATAACCGAATGTAATGAATTTACTCCGGTTGTTTTGTCTACTACGGGCGGCCGCGTAGGTCAGGACGTAGAGCGTCTGACTACGGCCCGGGGTTCGATTCCCGATGAAGTCGAGGATTTTTCCTCGAAGCTGAACTCAGCCTGCCATCGAATGAGTACCGTGGGTGAAACTTCGCGGGAAGGTAAAGAAAAAGGGCGGGACCGTGTCGCTGGGAACGGCACGTCCAATTGAGTGCCTACGGTCAGGAAACAGGAATACGGAGCTCTACCTCCACTAATCCTATGGGAATACTGCTTGAAAGCTGTGAAAACCCATTGCCATTACCTTGTTAATTCTATTAAAATGATCCTGGGATATATGAGCCGCTACACCTCAACTAAAAAAAATTATTAAAAAGAAAATCGTCACCAAGCCTGGTGGGTGATTGGTAACGCTCGGACCCGGCAGTATGGAGGACGCGAGTTCAAATTCCCGATATCCATTTCGTTTTCCAAGTGATGCACGGAATATTCCTGAAAAAGGCCATGGTCGAAGTCCTTCCCGTTCCTTACCCTCATTAATGAGGCGTAAAGCCATTAGCTAAACAAATAAACAAAAATCCCTTCTTTGGCCAGTGAACCTAGTGCCTTACTGTGGAATGCAACACTCCCTCTCTTTCGGCTACTATTTTGAGAGGTGCTCAACATGAAGTGAATTACGATCCTACACATCCTCTTGCAGTTTGGATTATGTTATATATATAACTTAGTCCACAACCCGAAGGTTGGTTGGATCCTCCCGAAGGAGGCAACTAAACCCTTGTGTCATAGGTAGGACGGCCAGTTCCTTTCCTCTGGGACCTACAGTTTAACGTGGAATCCCAACCACGGAGCGTCCTGGCATAGCTCATATGATTAAACACAACTCTCAAATTCCTGCGCCTGCCGGGATTCCAAAATTTTGATAGCAAGCGCCTTAACCACTGAGCTACCAAACCGCTCAAATATATCTATATATAAAAAGAAAATATGTTTCCTTTATCCGAAAAAATTACGGGATTAGGTAATTCGATCATGAAGGAGGTGAGCTGCATAAACAACTGAAATTCGGTAGCCAGCTTACTCAAACTACGTGAACTATTATTACAGTTCCATACGAGAAGTAAGTTAGTTATTATTGCACTAGTTACAAAGCCCGTCAAAAATGGCCGGTTGTGCGGAGTTTTATGGCAAGTAATTTCTTCGAGGTTATTTAAATAAATAAACTACGTATTATAAAACAGCGCTCAGCGCAGTTCCTCGAACCGTACGCTACAGAAAGGATTCAGTTGGCCTCCTCGTCCAGATTGCATTACCTTACCACAAACTGCGGTAATGAAAGTTTAATCACACGCGCATACTTATATTATACAGCGTGATACTAGTTTTAATCGTGGACCACGCCTCATAGTTCCCGGTCAATTTGAAACTAATTCAATTCAAACGAAGAATTATTTCTTATCAAGGCGCTTATGAAAATTACTTAATTTTTTTATAAAGAATTTTAATAAGCTGTAAGGACGAATGGTTATATTTCTGTTCGAAAACGAAAGCTTCAGTCGCACGCGCGTTAAATCATTCACTAGCTTCTATAACAGTGATCAGAGAGTACATCGAACAATATAATTAAAAAACAACAAATAATTAACATGTTAACTGAAACGCAATACTTACTTTCCTTTCGATGTTTCAGCGGTTAATTGTTTCATAGATGTTTTAATAAGTTGAACTGTTATTAAATAACGCTTATAAACTCTGCTAGGTAGTAACATCTTTGGTCGTTGTTAATCCATCCACGAGTGTGGATGATACTGACAGGGTTACACAACGACTGAGCTTAGCCTTCTATTCGTTTTGATTTTTATTCAAATAACCAATGTAATTCCGATTACTACGTCTCATTGGAATATTAAACCATTCGCGATTAGAAAACAATCACATTGAAAGTGAAATATGGATCTTCCTTCGGCACAGGAATCAAAGGTTTGAACTAGAGTCTCTCTGAAAAAGAGGCCAACTACTCTCCTGCAGAGGACAGGGGGGGGGGGGGGGAAGAATGTATGAAAGCGCAGGTGAGAGAAAGTGCAGTGACAGATGTGTGCGATGAGAATGTCATTATTGGGGTATATTTTTGACTGTGTTGTGTTTTGCGGGACCTTTCGCAGAGTAACGAACTATGTATTGTCAACAGCAGAGAGACCTGTCTCCAGACAATAGCACCGACGCGCTTGGGCAGGACCTGCTAAGCAGTTTCCTTTTACGATGATCATTCTGGCATTCAGTCACTGTAGCGAGATAGCAATTGTTTGATGTTCGCGATGGCAACTTAATGATGGCACAGTAATAATGTTAACAAAGAAGGTGCCTAGGTCATTTGACGTGGAGAGTTTTATTTCACCGTTTAGAAAGTAGGGTTGTAAAAATGGACTTTCACTGCCATATACTCGTATGTTTTCTCTATGCACTGCATTTCTCTTTGTTTATACGTATTACAGTTACTTTTGCTAATTGATTATAATTGGTTCCCTGGAAATACAGCATAGTAATATCGCTCGTTTAATTGCACTTCTGTTCAATAATTAGCCGCAATCAAATTTATTCTATGAACAAAGCAAAAGAGTTTGTAATCGAGTATCTTTGTAACATTTCCCGTAAATTAAATTCCATAATTTAGTTACGCTTATTGGAGTTTTAATCTCTGGTGGAGTGGTTTGATTAACGTTTTCCGTGTATCCTAACAAACTGCAGTTCAGAATCCTGCAGAAATAAATAACCAAAGTTACATGGTCAGTAGGCTATTCTGGCAGAATAAAAAAGGTGGACTGTTTGTGTGAATTGTAGGGTGATCTTTGGAGGGGGATCTCATTAATGTGTGTTAATCTGACATTCTGAGTGATCTGTGGTGGCCCATCTGTTCTTGCTTCGTTCCGCGGTCTCATAGTGTCATAAGATATACCGCTAGAACACAAGTTTTCAATCTGTGAAAACCCCTCCCCATTACTTCTGTGGATTTTGCCTGTACAAGTAGACAAATAAATGCAGCCGGCTGCTTATGGTTCGCAAAGATGGGAGAAGTGATCCACAGGAATTTAAAAATATAGTTCTAATTTAATTAAAGAAATTAGGACATCATATAAGTCAGTAAAAATTGTTCACGTAAAATAGATGCAATACTCGTACCGTATAGGGCTATAAGAAAAAAGCATATATAATGCTTATGTCTTTATGCCTCGTAGATGGTGAGGTTATTTGAGACGGGAAAGGTCTGGCGGCAAGGAACGGAAAGGAATTTAGCCATGATCTTTTGAAGGAAGCATCCCGGGATTCGCTTGGAGTGATTTGGGGAAACCATGGAAAACCCAAATCAAGATGGCCGGACCGGTATTCGAACCCACGTCATCCCGAATGCGAGGCCAGAGCGTTACCGCTCACCCACCACGCTCGGTAATAAGACTACAAATTAAATTTTGTGACATGTATACATTAACGCCTAATAATTCCAGGATATGGGTATACGACTGCATTTTTACTATAGTAAAATACATTTAAAGTTACAAACAAAATGAGTGTTGGCAGGTTTGTTTTATATAGATTTAGGTAAAAAAAATTAGGCCCGTCTAAGTTAGTGGTCAATTATTTTTGACATTTTACTTGGCCTAGAATAGAAAAAGCTGATTAACGATGGTATTGATGGATGATCCACTAAATTCAGATTACAATTAAAATTCCAACAGTTCTTGCATTTAAGTTTTTCTACGCTCTTATTGTCGTACCGGGTTCCACATTGGTCAAAACGTTGTCGATACCACTGCGTGCGACACAACAGCTGCGGCCTCTGCTTTATCCTCGTTCCTCTTGGATAAACAGCCGCCCTCCCCTCTGTTATCTTTACTGACGGAATTTAATCCGGTGTCTTTATCTGGTTGCGAGCTGGCCTCTGTCTTGGGGCCTAAGCCTGCGAAATCAGTGCTCCCGTTTGGGCCGGCCACGCAATAATCAGCTTACTGGGCCTCCGCTTGTTTGTTTTAATTTAAACTCCGCCAAAGCAAATTAGCCGGAAGTTCGACTAGTTTCCGATACGAGAATCTGCGCGTGGACGGAATGTAAATCGGCGAAGCGCTCTAAGCCAGCTCCGCCCCGCACGAAATACGACGCGATAACTGTTCCAGTCTGAACTTGCGACGGCCACTTGCGGTGTCTTAAAACCTAATTAACAGCTCCCGCACCATCCACTTGTGCGTAATCCGAGCTACTAGGAACGGAACCCCAGACACGGTTACACGTACACAACTTACGATACTCCTCAACAAAACCGGATAACTGGATACTAACTTTCAGGAAAATAATACGTGAACTAAAATACATTGGCGGAAATGCAAAGTGTTACATGCAGACGGAGTTGTGATAAATGTATGAATATCGGCCTTAAGTATCCCTATACGAAGAGTATTAAATGATTAAAAATTGGAAGTTTTATATGTAACTAGCTTTCCCGGCACACGTTGCAATGCCTCTGGCTCTTTCTTAATTGGGTAGCCTATGTATCTACAAAACAGACATATTTACATGTACTAAACAAATGAAAGAAATCGCGAAAAACTGAATTGTTTCATGTGTAAATTTTATGTAAGAAGGGTGTTGGGTGAGAGTGGGTGGGTTATAGAAAACCTAATGTAGGCAATACATTTCTCTTTGTTATAAAGTACACGTGCGCAGTGTTCCATAAAAAATCTGATAAAAACTGTTTGTATAAACAACTTTTAAAATTAAGATGGGTGGGAGTAAATGGGAACAAGGGTCGGACTTTTGTAAACCAAATGTAGACAGTACGTTTCTTTTTGCTTTAAAGTATATGTGTGCAAAGTTCTTTCAAAATCTCATAGAAGCTGTATCTTTCTATAAAGAACATTGACAAAAATTAATGAGGTGGAAAGAATGAGAGGGGTTGGGTTTCTGAAATCAAACTTAGACAGTATTTTTCTATTTGTTTTAATGTATACTTGTGCAGAGGACCATTGAAATCGGATGAAATACGTGGATATGTATAAAGAACGTTTACAAAATTAAGGGGGTGGAATGGGGGAGAGGGGTTGGATTTTCGCAAATCAAATGTATTCAGTATATTTCTGTTTGTTTTAAAATATACGTGTGAAAAGTTCCTTCGATATCCGATAAAAATTGTGGCTATGTATAAAAAACATTGGCAAAAATTATGGGGGAGGGGTTGTGTTTCTGAAAACCAAATGTCGATATTTCGATTTTTCTGTTTATTTTGAAGTATACGTGTGCAAAATTTCATCGAAATCGTATAAAAAATGTGGGTTCATATAAAATTAAGGGCTGTAAAGGGGGAGAGCGGGGGGTGATTTTTTGATTTTGTGAATCTAATCCCTTCTCGAATCAACTTAATCAAACAGATAAAATTTCATAAAAATCAGTCCAGCCATTTAGGAAGAGTTCAGTGACATACACACGGACAGAGGAAATATATATATAAAGATCATATGAGAATGATGAGGCTATTTGCTATGCAAAATTGTTATGTTGTTTAGCGTGACACTTTTTTTTTGTCCACAAGTTCTTGTTTATTTATTTATTCTTATGGCCACATAGTCAATAATACAAATTCTTGTTGACCAAGTATACCAAGGCGAAGAGTGACGATGCTGCACACCCATATGTCTGACTTTGAGAGAGGTCTGATAATTGGCATGTTTGAAATAGGTGCGTCATATCATTAAATCTCTCGAAGGATTGGCCGTAATGCAATGCCAGAGTACACATAGAGCTGCCATAGGTCCGTACTGAAGTACAACAGCACGTGAAGACCTGACAGAGAGATGGCTGCAGGCCAGATGCAAGAAGTGGTTACAGACAGAGTCTCCTCCCGGACGATTGTAAATCAATAGCTTGAAGCTGGTTTACTCTCTCTAAACACCGTGCAATGTGTTCCATTAACCAGATTTCATTGCTAGCAGGGGAGGCCAAAATGGACCTATGGAAGCTTCCTAAGCGACAACATATACGCGCGCTTAGTGGTGAAACCGCCTACCCTGCTGTGATTTCAGAGCGTCACTGAAGACCAACCCCTGGTTTGTGGAGCAATCAGTTATGACAGCAGGAGTTGGTTATTGTTAGGGCACAGTGACAGCCCCCAAGCATGTGGACAGGGTGGTACACCCTTTTGAGCTTGTCTGCGATATCATGGGAACACACATTAGGTCACATGGTCATCCAGTACAATCTGTATATCAATTGACGGCATAAATCATGGAGAGACATACCCCAAGAAGACATCCGAACACTTATTGATTCAAAGCCGCCAAGGATCCACGAGTATATAGGTGCTCATGGTGGGCGCATTTCTTACTGTTATAAGTATCCGAAGGTAATAAACTTGCCCTGATCCATTTTAATTTCTTCTGGATATGACCTTTGACATATCAACAAAGTTTCCTAAATTTCTACCAGTTCTGTCTGGGTGTAACACTTTCCATTTCCGCCGGAAATTTTGGCCTGTTCACTCCGAAGTGGTGACTCAGTGTCACGTTCCTCACCGTACCACCCCTCCCTGCCTACCCCTCTAAGCTGATCACTGTGTCCAGGTAGGCGAGTGATAAATTTCTCTTCCGACGTAGGAGTATGAGCAGCGGAGTGGGGATAGAGCAGACTGACCTTGAGCCGTCTGTGTTAGCTGACTGGGCTTATAAGGAAAAGGAATATCAAAGAGAATTTCACAAATCGTTCTTTTTAGATCTGTGCAGGGTATTTAAAACTGTATCGTCGAATACTAGCTAACCTTGCGTTATCTGCCATCACCTGACGAATAATTAAATAACTTTCAACCTAAACATATTCACAATCGGAACAACACAATAGGCATTAGTCGACGCATGGGTGGTTCTATAAATCGTGTACCATGTTATTTCTTTCGAGCATGTGGTATGACTGGAAATGAAGCAATTTAGAAAACTTGAGGACAGTGCTTCTTAACTTCAACACCAAATAGCTGTATAGCCTCTAGAATAGACGAAAATTGAGATAAAACGGAAATCATTGTCCCTTGCTGGCACCGCACTTTGATATGTTAACTTTTTACACTTACTCCATTAAAACAGAGTCACAGCCTTCAAGGTGGTCAAACAGGTTATCGATAGTGTCCAGTACTTCTCCAGCAATGGAGAAAGCGTTCGATACCATCTGATGTACTTGGTCTGCTAATGTCAACTGTCTTCTCCATCGCTGACAATGAACTGAGGATGCCGCGTTTGTCTCCATACTCATGATGTGTAGATAACCTCCTCGTGGACAACGAGCTGCTGTTGCATGACGGCTGATAATCTACATAATAGGCGACCGAATTATATATCGGATTTCTTACGATCACACAAAGCACATCAAAGCAAACCGGACTTGGATCTTCATCTCTTTGTACCTTCGACGTAACTTCATGTTTTCAACCATATTCAACCTCTTCCTTTTTCTACGATTCCTCCAAGTGTACTTTCCAGTGTTGTTGTCTCTAAATGACTTGATAATTATTACCAACAATTTCCTGTCGGTAACTTCGAAGACCTTCCTTTTCCTTACACCACAGTTAATTTTTTACTTTTCTTATTAGTGTAGAAGTAGAACAGGAATTCATGAAATGACACAAACATCATTACCATTATCATTACTGCTCATCTGTCTGGATGAATAGCACCCACGTCAAAAAGATCGACACAGTTTTGAACCAGACAATGCGGATAGTTAGTGGTTGTATCAAGACCACTCCACTGTACTGGTTACCCGTTTTGTGTAAAATCTAACCGCCCGTGATAAGACGACACAATAGCCTAATTGTCCAATATAATAAGCTCTGTCATAACTTGTATCTGCCCAACCACGACGACATGGACAATCAATTTCAGAGACTTAAATCAAGAAGTCCAAGCTTAAAAACTGCTAAACAGCTTATACTTGGTAATTTTAATGGGAGAGAAGCATGGAGATTGGAGTGGATAGCCTCAGCCCCACCAGAATGGCACTCCCTGTTTGACAGTCAACAGGCATTAAAGAGACTCGATTTTCCTCGCAAGACCTGGGCAGCTCTTAACAGAGTTAGGTTTGGTCATGGCAGATCTGCTTCAGCTCTGTACACATGGGGAATGAGTGATTGGCCGAACTGCGACTGTGGTGAGGAAACACAAACCATCCTTCACGTGACCTTTGATTGCCCACTTCGAGCCTTCAGGAAATCGCCAATAGACTTTATTAATATTTCAAATGAAGCTCTAGATTGGCTGCACCATGTTGACTTTGAATTTTAATTATAATTTAATGTTACATTGTATTATTTGATTTTGTGCATGGCCATAAGACAAATAAATAAATAACCATGTATCTGAATGTTAACTGTAGTTTATAAACGTATATTTAGAGAAAATACTTGTTTTCCTCTTTCATTTTCTTTTATACACATTTTCAAATGGCGTTTCTCTTGCTTACCTCTTCATATAATTGATGAGATTTAGGCAAAAAACGTTTCTAGGAGAGCCCTTCTGGTTTTTTGGACTCGCCTGTTCACCACATCTGTGTGGCAGAGTACCTGTCTCCAGTTTCAAGACTATCCAGACAGACCTGCTGTTCCCCTGGGACCCTCCCTTATCATTATCTGCCGCGCTCAAGCAACCCGCCCTATGATCCGGATATCCTCTTCCCCCTCTCGTCTGCCCCTTCTCCGTTTCTCCCCGTTCTTCCAGTTGGCTGGAGAGAAGAAAAAACATTTGGCTGAGAGAATTCGGTAGCGGTGTGCGCGCGGAAATATGACCTCTACACCTGGCCACCTTCTCCGCCTCGCGTATTCATTTCCTTTCCCTGCCGCAAGATATGGCGCCCTTCCAAACCTGTGATTTGAAATCCGTTGCAGTAATTATATCCATGGGTCCTTTCTCATGAGTTACTTCCTTAACGAGATTGCGTTCTTTTATTAATTTTTCTGAACATCTAGGATATTCGTTTTCCTAGTGACTCTTCCGATCTTCGATTCGAAATTTATAAATAGCACACCCTGTAACGTTACTATCTGCAATAAACTAGTCCATTGGTGCTAATGACTTAATGTTATACAGTATACACTAACATTATAAATAAATCTGTCTCTCTGTTAAGTTCTTATGACTAAACGACTGAACCGATCTTGATCAAATTTGACAAGGAAATACTGTGTACCATTGGGAAGGATATACGATACGTTTTTCGGGATAAATAACATATTTTGTCATAAAATTTTGAAAACTAATTCAAATGCGACAGACAGATGGATAGCGTGTGTATGTCTCTGTAATATTATATCGATCGATCAGGCTTTGTTTCTGTCGCAATTATTTTATGTAGCCTTTGCGATGACTATCGATAAAGCCCATGGGCAGGTATATGCTAGTATGTTGCTCGCGAGTTTCCAACTCATCTTAGCAAAGGAGAACAAAGCCAAAAATTTGCACAAACTGTATTGACTTGAGATACTCCCAAATAGTGACATAATTTCAAACCATTTTTAAACAAGAATCTGCCGGTGGAACTATGGCGGGTAGTCTCCCACAATGTCGATCTCTCCCTCCGCTCCCCCCCCCCCCCCCGCTCCACCACTACCTCCTTAGCTTATTTGTATTTTTAAACATGTGAAAATCTGGCTCTCCTCATGAGACAGGTAGATGGCGTACCGTCATGTTTTACTCCTTTTACGTAACTTACAACTTAATATATCCAGTTCTAGCAATAAAATTCTAAGTCCACGCTTACGAAGTAGCGGGTAACATCAGTATACTATATTAAACTCTTTGGCTCTTACTCAAAAATGTTACGAGACATAGCTAACATATTATTACAAGATCATGCTGGAAGTTCATCTTCCTTTGACGAGGTGAATTTTTAGCCTACTTGTACACGTATGGGGAAATTAATTCAAAACTGCCTCAAAATAAATCAGCAAAGCCTTTCAAAGAAAGCTCTTAAACACTGACAATAAGTGACGGTTACGCCAAATTGTCCGTTGTTGTTAGTTTGTATAATAACAATCCAGATGTTATTAATGTTACATAAAACATTCATTTAAAGATCCCAAACCGTATATGTAATGTACTTTAAAACATAACAAACTGTGGGAATTGAAAGTATTATACGATATGATGTGTCTGGTGCTACAGTCCCAGTTAAATAAATTATTCGATTCTTTGTTACAAATAAACAAGTTTTCATAAAGGCAATTAAACAGTAAACCGCAAAAAGATGTAAACTAATTTTGCTTGCGTTGCTTGGTGAAGGATAATTTCATCGTAACGTTACAACCGTATTTCATTTGTTTAGGTTTGAAATCAACATCTTTATAAGGGTCAAAATGTTTAATTTGTTTTTATATTATTATAATAGATTCAAAGATCATACTTTCATAGGTACACGGTGATCTCTAAACGAGGTCTTAACAGATAAAATTACAGAATCCTGAGTATTGATTTCGTTAACAACGCAGTATGTAACCATCAGAGCTTTATGATTTCACTCAACAGTCTGGAACCCGTTATTTTTTTTACTATCTGTATTTGTCTGTCTCTTTCTTCGTGAGATTGTCAGCGATTTATCCGTATTTTACGTTATTAAAAGACATTTGAAACATGGGAACTGAACGCTTTTCTGTAATCTTTACCAGTAGAAGGGCGCAAAGAATATCCTGTTAGCGTTAAACCAGCTTTTTTTTTTTTTTTTTTTTTTTTTTTTTTTTTTTTTTTTTAAGGAAGAAATTTAACATTTTGACGATCAATCCATACAGCAAACTTCAGTGCTATAATTTATATTATTACTAAGTCTTCATTAATCATTCATTAATCATTTCAAGTGTATATTCCGATGAAAGTGAAAGACACTCGATTAATACTTCCCTTGCTACACGTGAAGCGAGCATGTTACCTCCTTCGTCCCCGGGGTCGGTGTTAATCCAATTCTCGACTCAGACAATTTGAAGACTATTCACTGAATAGATAGAACAAGACGTGTTCTCCGAGGATGGTGGAACCTATAGCCCGTGAAGCCGACGACAGGGAGCCTGTGATGTTTTCAGTGGCTGTAGAGCGAGTTGAGAGCTCTGGTTGGCACTCTGCTAGAGGCCCCTGGGGAGTCCTACAGAGTCGCCGAAAAAACTGCGCCGGGACCCACTTTCCAGCTCAGCGCCAGGCGACAGACAAGCAGTTCAATATCGCAGTCCCCAAGATGACTGCTGCCACAGCCAGCGAGAAAAAAATACTCAGGAAGGCTGGCTCCACGAGTGAGGCAGCAAATATTGAAGCACCTTTCCCATATGCTGAAGTCGTTGCTTCCGTACTCTTAAAAAAAAGGAGGTTAGTTTCGATGTAATCGTTGATTGCCGAGTTGGGATGACTTATTGTGAGGTACACATACGTGACATTACTCAAGTTTCGACCCTTAGTTCCTAGGGCATCATTTTCATGCTACGATTAGAAGTAACAGTACACAAAAACATGAAAAATATGGTTCGTGAAAGAGTATAATCTTATGTCTTGTATTATCAGTCCTTACCTAGCAAATAAGAACAACTTAATAGCTGGAGAGTTTCCGCTTATAAATTGTCATCGATGAATTAATTTCTAACAAAAACATTTTCAACTGAAAAATAATATTTTTTACCACTGGGTTAGCAATGGTAAAGTGTTTATTATTATTTATTATCTGCACATTCGAATATTTCGTTCTCTAGACTCTGTAACGAACCGTCGGTTTCATTTTTATAGTAATATTTACAAAGATTATAAAGCAAAGATAATCACATACTATGTAAGAGCTAAACGTGGTCGTCAAACCGAAGATTGGTTAACCCTCCTGAACGAGGCATACTTCGCCTGGTATCTGAGGTAGGACGGCCAGTTCGTTTCTGCCATACCAAACCTGACCCCATAACACTACCGGATATGGGGCCTACAGTTTAACATGGAATCCGCACCGCGCAAGCTTTCTTGCGTACTTCGAATTACACAGCAAGTTGTGTCGGAGATAAAAGTCGGGTTAAGGGCATTTGAAAATCCCCGCCGAGACCAGGAATCGAATCGGAAATCTTTCGTTCTTCAGTCAGACGCCCTACCCACTGAGGCACCATACAGTTACATGCTACGAAACGTGTTTTGATTATGAGTGGTAATATGCGTACTTCCATCCCACTGCGCCTTTTTAGTCACAAATATGCATATCCATGAATTATAATGGTACTGTAAAATGCTATGGCCACTTACTCTATTTCCCGGTAAAGTATGCTTTTCGCCGGCTCCAGTAGTGCGGGTCCAACGAACTGGCTTCGCGTTGCAGAAGTCGCCGGTTCGAATCCGTCCTAGGGCATGGGTACTTTTAATTAAGTGTTGTGTCCGTCCTGTGTTACCTGTCACTTGTTAGAATCAATAATAACACGAGAATAATCTCTATACACACTTGAGGAGAATAATAAAACACAGTTGCTGGCTGAGTGGCTACAAGGCCGAATGCCAATTTTAATGCTTTTCATTGTGTGACTGACATAGAATGTAATAGATAAAAACACTGTTGTACCGGTTAATTGCAAGTTCTCAATATACCAAACAATAATAGAGGTTATTATAAAGAGCCACTTTTGCAAAACTATATGAAATCTAGTAATTGTTGCTAATATCAAAAAGGACAGAAAGTTGAATTGAACATCTGAAATTTCATTAAAAGGGCAATTATTGTAATTATCATTTTGTTGATCCGAAACCAGTATCGGAAAGCCTTAATGTTAATCCTTTAATATATCAGTAAATTTCTCATTGTTCCTTCCTTCACCGCATGATGTTTCAGTAAATACACCACTTTTAACCAGTGTTACGGAAAAAAGTTGCAGGACATACTCTTAAATTATAGGCATTAAAGAACAAATAAAAACATATCTGAACCAAACACTGTAACAGTTAAATATGAAATAATCTTTAACTCGAAAGATGTTCAAAAAAGATCTCATTTACTTCCTAGAGAAAAAACACTTATGTTCAAAATCAGTGATATGGGAAGCCTATGGCAAAACATTCATCAACGTTTAATATTTACTTTGATGATAGAATACACTTAATTACTTTGCACCAATTTAATTTCACCACACTCCTCGGGTGTACTTTGAAGCCGAGTTTCAAAAAAAAAAAAAAAAAAAAAAAAAAAAAAAAAAAAAAAAAAAAAAAAAGAGAAAAAAAATAATTTTCGTCTGTGTCCTTATTTCCAGCGTATTCCTCAGTGCTTTCGAACTATATCGTAGTTTCTCTGCAGTATCGTCACTCAGAAACATCCGCTAACAAAATCCAGTAATTAGAAAAACGAGAGGCTGGAGCATCTGAAGCGCGAGCAATTATACGACAGCTGCGCGCGCCTCGTCGGCATATCCGACGCTCAGCTGAGGGGATGTATCCCAGCCGCATACATTTCATATTCCCTCCGTTAAGAGAGACGCCAGGCAGAGCAACCCTGTCTCTCGGCTCTCTCACAGAAGTTGTAACAAAGTTTCAAGAGGCCGAACAAGAGCAGACGCGCACGCAACAAGATATGGGCCCGCAGATGGAAATATGGCGGAATACTTTTCCTTTTTTCCCCCCCTCCCCCGCTCTCTGCTGTTCTCTTCGGCTCGGTCGCTACCGTCAAAAGTGCTCTCCTTCCCCGTAGTGGAGCGAAGGTACGTATAATTTACAGCACCGAACGCCAAGAGCGAGTAAATCAGCGGCTTGGACATTTACCGCCGCTTTAGTCCAACTTTACAGCGAGTCCTCGCGGGCAGGGACTTTAACGAGATAAAAGAAGAACCATGACATTAAACGCCGGACAAAAGGGAAAACGGGGATAGAAGTTTTCTGGAAACAGGTGGAAAGTTAAGGGGGCGGGGGGGGGGGTATGCCGTCTAGACTCGGTCGCCGGAAAGGAATCTTCGAAATATCTGGAAGAGTAATGGAGACAATTTGGCGTAATTTGCATCCTGTTTAATTCCTGTAAGACGAATTAGTGGGCGGAGAGGGATCACCCTGCATCTGAAGTCGTTCGGGCGAAGTTTGCCCCCGCAAAGTATTTGAGAAGTTGGAGTTTTAATGCGTGGCTTGCGTCTTTATAAGAGGTGGGTCCCCCGGCTGACGAATAGCGCTAAGCCGATTGTGGCCTGGGTGAAAATTCCACTTGGTGGGGTGAATTATTAGCAGGAGCAGTGAAACTGAGCCATCGCCATTCTATCCCTTAATCACCGGCGGGGAGCCGAAAATATTTGCCTGGGTGGCATTCGCGAACAGATCAACTTACGAGCAGATTCGTCAAGCGAACGAAACATTCGAACAGATTATTTCTTTGGAGCAATAAATATGTTTACAAGGTGTGTGTACGTTTCCGAAGTTTGAATGGCGGGTGCGGGGTTAATGGTGGTGAACGTAGAATCGCTTGAAACTAAATGGTTGAGACCGCTTATCTTTGGTGCTGTAACTGTTAAAGAAATTAAATATGCTACCACGAACCAAATAAACCCACATTTGTAAGTCCCGTACCCTAGTGGAAACTTGAGCCTATTGCTTGTCTGTACGTTGTCTTTTCATCTGTTACAGGCCTCACTAGCTCTTTGAGTTGATTAAGATGCAAAATTGAAATTGCAACATCTTATGCGCTGCGTGATTCAAAATCAAAAACCTTATCTAAAATTGTGTAAAATTATTTTCTAGATATGTTCGACACAAGCAAAGGGCTAATTTTTTATCTAAAGTAACAAGTATGGTAGCAACGTTTATTTCTTGTCAAGTTGAGGACTTGATAAAAAAAAACCTGGGAACTATAAACGTAAATGAAAGACAAAATTGTCGGTTTTAGAAAAAAAAAAATCTTATAAGGTTATCTATGAAATTTTTCTCTAATAAGTGCACTGCATCTTGATTTTTTATTATTGTATTTTTTTTTTTTTTTTTTTTTTTTGTAATTACGATTTAGCCACACCATACTAATATAAATTTCGTTAGTGGTAGCCTACTTCGGGCTTACAGTTTTACATTTGCTGTTATTACGCAGTTGTTATTTGTCTTATGCGAGATGAAAGAAGAGGAAGGGTGAAACCCGGTGGCGGCCCATTCAAGCCTCCTCTTCCGAAAGACAACTATTAAACTCTCCATCTACGGTGATGATTGGGATTTAACCCAGGTTTCGGTGCACACCCTGGTGATTAGGAATTGTGCACCGCGACCTCTCCTAACTTAACGACCAAGCCCTGATCGATGAAAATTTATACCGCCACCACGACTCGACCAACTGATTATCATCGTCATCATCAACAGTTTCCTGCTTACTGGATGATTCTGCTTTTTTCTTTGTTGCTACCACCTCTTTGTCACCACTTTGCTCCATTCTTCTACTCTCTTCCGTACACACACTCCTTCACTCACCCATCCCTTGATCTTTCTCCTGGTCATTTTCCATGTATCTTCATTTCGTAGATTTTTCTTGGGATTCCCTGTTTCTCCATTCTCTTTATATGTCCATACCACCTTAGTCTGACCATCTCTATCATTTCCTGTAGGCTTATGTACCCCACCACACAGAAACCAGAGAGGTAAACCTACCTTTCCCCTAACAAGGGCCAGTTTTCATTTTACAAGGTTGGTTGGCCGCAACTACGTCAAGGTGCCTACATGTCTGGCGATTGACTTCACATCTTATAGTGGCTACCGAATAAGCTTCTCTTTAAGAAAATTTCTTTACTAACACTTCACCTTATTATATTACCTAACTTCTCTCTCTCCATATATTAACATATTGCTCTTAATTAATTCTTAATGTTAAAGCTTACAGTTCTCTAGTAAGTTTCATCTTTCTCCGCTCTTTTGAAGTTGCTAGCTTATTAATTATTATTCATTCCCGTCGCATCGATCACCCCTTCCTCATTAGTGACGTTACATGCTGATGTCCCCGCTTCTTCACTGTTCAGGTCAGAATAGGCACATAGTATTTGCGATTAATTATTCCCTTGCTCCAAATCAGGCTTCTGGTATGGCACTTACACTATAATGGATGCAATTGATAGCAGCAACACGTGGGGACGGCGGAGGAAGTTGTCTGGGAGGCAGGTGGTGGTAAGTTACTGCCGCTCCGTGCTCGGAATCTCTTCCTCTTTCCGAGGAGAGCAGGAAAAAAGGAAAGTTTGTGGGCGGTGGCGCCGCCAGATGCGGCAACAGACTCGGCTGTCCCGCACAGTACTTCACCCCGGAGGCGATAAATTGTCGCTGGTGGCGGTATTTACAGCGAGCTGTTAGCACTGCGGGGCGCCTAATTTACGGCGCTGGCTGGGACCGGCCTAACGAGTGTATCGGCTTGCGACTACTGCCCGTAGCGTCTCCGGAGGAAGCGGGGTGGGTCCGGTTACAGGCCTGCGGATGCATTTCCAGTTTGCTCGAGGCATCTTTAATGAGCAGCGTTCACGATAGTTAAGTGGACCATGTTGATATATAAATTATTAATATTGTCATTTAGTGGAGGCACGTTTGGTCTGCATCGGTCAGAATGAACGATCATCACACGATTTCTCCCCTCCCCCCACGCTCTGTCTGCGCTGTTCCCTACAGTTTACCCCCCCCCCCTCGTTGCAGCCACCGTTGACTAATATTGGTAGCTAGTTTGTATCAAGAGGGAGGGTTGTGGAGGATGTGGTGCCATGAAATAAAAGAACACGATAAAGAGTGTAAATAATTAGAATTGAAAAAATAGTAAGAAATTAACTAAGCAATCTATTTTGGTATTGCGGGGGCAAGGCTGAGCATATTTTGAAGAATAATAAATATTTTATCGTGAAGGTAAGGTACACGCAAGATGGCAGCCATTATACGAGGTGTATTCAAAAAGTAACAGGAATTTTGAAATTTCGCGGGCTATATTAGACCGATTGGCACGATTTTTTCGTTTTTGTGTTGGCAAACATGTCTTAAAAGTACCTAAACATTTTGAGCTATATTTAATGATTAGTCTTTTATCAGCTGTTAAAAGGATAACACGTGTTTTGATACAGTCGGTGACTTTTCATTTGTTTAGATCATGGATCAGAGAATTTGCATCAAATGTTGCTATAAAAATTGAATGAAGTGCAACAAAGTTTTAAATATGTTAAATATTAATTTTTGCGAGTCTACTATGAGTAAAACAAGCGTTTACGACTGGTACAAGCGTTTTCAAGATGGCCGTGAAGACGTTGAAGATGACGAGTGTATGGGTCGGTCTAGCACATCAATAATCGATGAAAACGTGGAAAAAGTGAAAGAAATGTTTTTGAACGATGGCCGTGAAGACATTGAAGATGACGAGTGTATGGGTCGGCCTAGCACATCAATAACCGATGAAAACGTGGAAAAAGTGAAAGAAATGTTTTTGAACGATCACAGAATCACAATTAGAGAATGCTGGAAAGGAATTCACCTTAGTTCCCGCGGCCTGCCAGGAGCCAGGGGTATAAATCGAGAAGCCAACGTAGCGGAAACAAAAACCTAACCTGTTGGGCATGTGTTATGTGTGGGAACCTGTATATTTCTCCGTAAAACAGAGGTGTTGAAAACGGCGGTATAAAGTCAAGATGCTAGGGTTGGAAGCGCCACCCCTACGAAGGCCGAAGACAGTAATTGATTCCGTGATTCGAAAGACTATTGAATCACCACCAAACACAATAGGAAGTATGAGTGCTGGGCTATCGTTATCACTATCTGTATCGATACAAGTGCCGTGAAACCTTGTGCCGCTACTGCTACGACGTGATGGAAGCCATCTCTACATAAAACGATGTAACTCCTTTTTCTCTCTCTGCGCTTCTCTATCTCAGTTTCGACTGGAATTCTTACGACTTTACCTGTAAAAACTAACCTTCACCTCTGGCAAGGCTTTGCTTTGTTCATGTGAAGAACACTAGGACGATTTGTGGTTCGAATTCCACGTAAAACCATAGGTCTCCTAACCCGGTAGTGTAACCAGGTTAGGTTAGGGTAGCCACCACAGAAGCGCATACACGGCAAATCAAAACTCTGTCACCATTTTTATGTTTCAGTAAAGCTCATTCTCGCTACGACATTATGTCTATGTTGTGTTACGATGAATCTGATTACTATATAAATTTGTCAGTGTTTATAACTGCTATTTTGTAAGTTTGCTTTGTTAAAGTACTAAAGTGTACGAACAACATTTTATTAACAATGCGTTGTGTATATTTGAGTGATCAGAAGATGCCGCTTACTAAAAACAATAAACAATCATTGATTATAAAACGACGTACAAATTACTCGGTAATAACCTTGACTGCCGCCATTCTTTAGTTACGAAGTCTCATAAATCATAATTACTGACAACTATAAAGCAATGAGGCGGGCACATTAAAGGTACATCGTAGTCTGAGCTAGGTTTGTTAAATCTGGATCGTTTATCCACAAAGAAGGATCTTTCTGTTGCCATCTGTCTGTGAAAAGTATAATTTTTGTTCTGTATAACGATTGTATTTTTAAATGATTCCTAAGATTGTATTTTTGTTTCTGAAATGCGTAGTTTATGAGGCGGAGATTGTTGAAGACCGTCCCAACATTCGCTTAGGTGATTGCGGGGGAACCGTCTAAAGATCGCTATCATGAAGGACTCAACCTTAACCCGTTGAACTTCCGCCATCCAGCCACACAGGCGGGTCTCCAACCGGTTTATGTGTGTGGTAACAGTGGAGTAAGCTCCATTCAACATGATATCACGATGCATACTACCTGTCTTAAATTTAAAATTCCCTATGCGTGGACAATATCCTCGATCAACCCTTCCACGTCAAAGTACAAGTTAAGGGTCTAGAAGTAATCAGCATTCGGGAGGACGCCTGTTTGAATCCCCGTCCTGGCATCCAGATTTGGGTTTTACATGGTTTCCCCAAATCACTCCAGGTAAATGCCGGGATGTTTCCTTCAAAAAGGCCGAATCCCGTTCCGTTCCTTGACCCCAGTCCCATCCCGCCTCTAATGACCTCGACGTCGACGAGGCGTAAAGCCATAAGTAAAAAAAAAAAGAAGTAATCTGTTATATCTCATAACAAACTCAAGCCTCTAAACACCTGTTTCTTGACCTTCATAGACAGCTCTGTTGCAGATTAAATCTGTTAGTTATGACATTCTGCAGAAATGGTGCATAGTGGACTCAACCGAATATGCCTCCGGACAACCTAGCAAGCAATAGGCCATACTGTCACCAGTTCATCATTACGACGCTGCTGATTATAGAAAGGCCCAATAATGCCGTTCCCAGGAATTGCATAGGTTACCGATTCAACTGCGGCCTTGAGCATGGACGTATTTAATTATGTGTTTATCCGTCCCGCGTTGTCCATGAAGATGTGCGAACGAAAACGAACATCATATGTGCTGCAGAGCTTCAAACCGAGTGTGGTGAGTGAGCAGTAAGGAGTCGTCCATTAATGACGTCACGTGAGGTGTTTTTCCGGAGATTGGGTGAGATCTAGTCGGACCCCCCCCCCCCCTAGGATGACGTGAGATTTTTCAAGGTACCCCCACCCCCCTGCCGATCGACCTCGTAGCTTTTTGCTTCGGATGTTCGTTATACCCCCCTAAAGTCCGTTTCCCCTTCCATATACCACTACTAAAGTCAATTTCCGCGTAATTTCCTGCAATAATTTCAAAACCTCACGTGAGATTTCCGTCGCCCTCCCCCATCCCTGTTGATAAGAGTTGGTGAGATTTTGCCCTACCCCCCCTTCCTCCATTTTATCTCACGTAATTAATGGACGCCCCCAACGATGTGGCTTGGTAGTCGGGAGGACGCGGTATGGTCTGGCAAATATCTTCTCCGGGACATTTTGTAACTCCGTCATTTCAACTTAAAATAACTGGCATCACCAGCTGTAGTCGAGGACACCAACTTGTCGGCCAGATTGCATTTGGTAGCGTTAGAACGTATCTTTACTGTTCTACCCTATGTACTGAACTAGTAACACTTTATTAAAACAAATCCTCTGCAATTCTTACTTTTTCGATGTCCTTAATCCTCAACGTTGCATTAAGTACCTGTTTAATTTCTATCTTTCTCAGTGGTCCTAGTTTCGAAAAACAAAGTAATCAGTAATAGATTCTTCTATTAAGACTGCTAAGACGTTCGGTAGCCGTAGTTACTTTTGTGCAATTGATTAACGGTCAAACTTCACTTCCTAAAGAATGGTATATAAGTTTTAGAAGTTATTACAAATATTACTAATCTTCAAAGAAACACAATAAAAATTTCAGAAAGTGATAAGTAAAAATAATCCTCATGGAACAGAAGAATGTATTAAATTAGTTTTAACTTGTTACAAGTCAATTGTTATTTTGGTAATTACATCGTTTCTTGCCCGTCTGGAATAAAGATTCCATGCTCCCGGGATGATGGCGCGTCGTAAAATTGATTGTCAACGTTTCGACAGAACTTCATCTCCCATCTTCTTAGGCGAACTGCACTTAGATATGTTTGACACGTTCTATTAATTACAACCATCCCGGGAGCATAGAAACTATACATTATTTCTTAAAAACTTCTTTTGCACTGTCACCTACAATGATTTTCTTCAATAATTTGACTTGAAGTTAAAAATATTATCAAGTTTTTTTATTATTTATTCATGTGAATCAAACGAATAAATATAAAACTCTACTACGATAGCAACATCGAGCCTGGTGGTTGAGGGACGTGAGTTTGATCTCGCGTCCAGTCGTCCAGATTCGGGTTTTCCACGTATTGAGTCGAGGATAATGCCGGTGTGACTCCTTCAAATTGACAGGGCGTAAATCCTTGCCCCCCCCCCCCCCCGCCTTCCCATACCTCATTTGGCTCTGATAACCTCGACAAGTCATAAAGCCCCGCCCCCTCCCCTCAAAGCAAAATCAGAAAGCGGTATTCGAAGTTTAACTGCTAATTGCACACCTAACTCATTTACAGGATTTGAATATTTCATTGTTCTCCACGGTAATGTTTTATGTATAACTCGTAAGTATACTGTTAATTAGAGCTAAAAGCACGTCATAGCAGTACGAAATTGCAGGAGATAATTATTTATATCGCTCTGCGAATTCATCAAATGGACGAATTTATTTTACGTTTTTTGAGACAAATGTACTTTCAGCATGAAGCGTTGCTCATTTACCTTAAAATAATAATGATAACAAACAGAAAAAAAATGCCCTTCAAGACGTAAGTTTCTAATTTTGTATTACGGGAAATATTTGTTTTACTGTCTCAGTGATCAAGTTTCTGTCTAACCGTGCAATATTAGTTATTATTTGTGAATATTATATTCTAATCAAAACTGTAGTATTTTGTGTTTATTTGAGGTTATGTACAGCAGTCAGTCAGATTTTCGGCAGACCCTTCGTTCAGAATTCGCAGTGGCATGGGAGCTTCTACATCCCATTAACATGCCAGATTTACTCAATCCTGATAGAATCAGAGATCTTTGTGGGAACTCTCCTTTAATCTTCTCCTATCTGTGAGGTTGTGCGCCATTACTTCTTCCCTTTTTCCATATCTACAGTTCCAAGGGATTCCGCGAAAGAGGGTCGCACTTGCCGAAGAATCAAATTTATTTTTAGCCTCCTTGGCGGAGATTGTAGGGCGGCTGGTGATATTGGGCAGAGGTTTCTCCCGCTGGTGCAGATATTTGCCCGTGAGCTCCCCAAGATGTGTCTGTTTCTCGCCGCTCATGCTCACAAAAGATCGCGCGGCGCATCCGTAGAGACTCGTAAAAAGGAGAGCTCGGAAAATTTCATGCGCGCTACTTCAGCCAAACCCCAAGTATGCAATACCGTACGTCTCTATACCAAATCTTACGTTGCCCGTTACACGAAACGAGAATTCAACCTACGTGCTCCACTTAATTTTGTATCTTGCTTTTCTTATTTCTTTGTTGTTTTTGTTTTTGATGCACTTTTATGAATGCCTTATTTTCCTACTCTAGACAAAAGATTAGCTGGTTCGAGTCCGGCAGTGGTAAAAATTTTCAGTGTCCGGTGTTTGATCAATTTGTGTATCAAAGGGCTGCGTTACACACTTCCTTCCATCCACTTCCTTTCTTTTATCTATTCTGCAAACCATTAAGAATGTCACTACATTTCACACATAAGCATTACAGTTGTCTTTTATAACGCTAACACTTTTGGAGAAAGAAACCACATACCACCTGACAACAGCAAGGAAATTAAATATTTCCGTACCTCCTTTGGCTTAGGCAATCATTATGATACAGTCACCCTTACAGCCTATCTAAATAACATTCAGATAATTTTAACAGTAATTACTGGGTGACAGTAGAACACGAGATAGTATTTCACCTTTTTTAAAAACTCATTCCACTTGTTTGTAATCCACGCTAAATCAGAAATATTTCTTTAAAAAATTTCAAACGCATTTCAGTGTTGAAAACTGGTATCAGGCTGTAGTCATATTTTGGTATTATGTCTCTGGCTTCTTTGTTTTGGTTAATATAATGTGAGAAGACGATTCGATGTAATCGCGAAATAATAAAAGGAATAAAGGTACCTGTATTACGTTTGTTGTTGTTCGTAATCAAACTGCAACATTTTTTTGCCGTTATATAGTAACGCAGGAATTTCACTACCTGCGATATTACAAGTCATTAGTTAAAATTATTGATCTATTCACAACAAAATAGAGGGGATAATGTTAGGATTAGTTTAGTTACAATGTACCAGCTGCTACTTACCGTTGTATTTTCACCATTTTTTGCATGCGATTTCTGGTTGAGAAGAAGGATAACAGTCATGTTTAAGTAGGTAGTATTTAATTTAAGTTAGTTTCTTAAACTTTACTTAACTTACATGGTTCGCTAACATGTTTACATATAAACGCAAGTCTTCGGTTCCGTACAAAAATGTAATTTTGTCTTGCTCTTGACGTCCAGTTTCGAGCAGAAAACCTCGGCTTCATCAGTATTCGAAACCCTGTCATCCAGTTCGTAGTTAGTGGTTACACCACCTGAGTTACGCTACCACCCAGAAGACTGAAGTAAATAAATAAATAAATAAAAACACGTAATTCATGTACATAATAAATAATTCTGGACTCTATTTGTAGGCTGCAACATTCTATAAAGTAGCATTTATTTTTCTGCCTATATTGCAGTTGGATATCGGCGAAAGGCTGCTTGATTTTATTGTGAAAATTGCCACAGAATACGATCAATAACTGATATTATAAAAGAGATTAGTTAGGATACATTGGGAGACGGATGAGGCAAGTGCTGGGATTGTATAATGCGTATATAATGTGAGGCCTCTAATTAAGGGTGTGTGTATTGCGTAGAGAGGAAGCGACCACCGCGACCCTAAACTTGCACTTGATTGAAGACATAAGTGAATGGGAAAATTTTGTTTTGTAGATAAAGAAATCAGGCTCGGGAATAAATTGCTGAGGGAAACGCTAAGCGATTTTAAAATTCGTAAAACTCAAAAGTAGTGGTTACACATTGTACTCAAAGAAATTGAGACGAAGAAGAAAAGAAAAAAAAGTGATATGCGAAAGCAGACTGGCAGAAAAATCACCACCTGCACAAAAGCTCCACTCTAATTGCGAATTAAAAAACGAGTAAACTAGATAAGGAGGGAAATTAACGCAATTCTTACAAACATATTTCATCTGATTTTTGGTCATACTAGTTTCCAATTGCATTAAATTTTTTTCTTAATTTCTATTATTTTTAAAATTCATTTCAGTGCTTAATCGATCAATTTTTTAATTGTTAAAAGGTTAATAAGTCAACCAACACTGTGTCATTGTTGTAGGCTTGGACTACATGAATTTTTGAATGTTATAGCTATTTTGATGGAATTCTTTGTGGCAGTCCCAAACGAGTTCTGGAGTGACCGATTATGAAAGTATATCCCGCATGTTTTGCGTGGCAAAACTAGTTTGCCAGGCTCATATTCAAAATGCGGAATAATTATGGCTCCACCTGTGGAAAATTATTATTTCACTGAACTTCGGAAAGTCTGTCTGGACTGTTGACCGAAACACGGGGGAGGGGGGGGGGGGAGCAGAAATCAACCAGCTAATACAAGTGAAGTAAATACATTTATCAATTTCTTATTTGCTCTAAATTTGTGCTGCTGTTATATGAAGACAAATTTCATGTCTCAAGGAAAACATTTTTGTGTATTAATCAAATAATCACCTGCTGACCGGTTTTAATCTGAAATCAACTAATTAAACAGGTATAGGAGTCACTTTTTTTATTATTATTATTCTGGCTTTACGCTTCATCGTCGTTGAGGTCATTAGAGGCGGGAAAGGACTGAGGGCAAGGAAAGTGAAGGAATTCGGCCACGGCCTTTTGAAGGATACATTCCGGCATTTGCCCGGAGTGATTTGGGAAAACCATGGAAAATCCAGATCTGGATGTCGGGATGGGGGATTCGAGTCTACGTCCTCCCGAATGCGAGTAAGGCGGTTTGGTGGTCTGTCTACAACCACCGATCCATGTAGCCTTCTGTTATTTTCGTTTAGGATTTTAACCTATTTATGTTAACTTTGACATTTTATATCTGGCTGTCCGATTTACAGTCAGCCAGTTAGTTTGTCGTGTTAATGTTTTTTAAGCTGTTAGTCTCTTTTACAGCCATCCAGCCAGTATTTTTAAGTTTGTTTATTTATGGTCAGTTTACAGCCATTGTTTTAGTGTTTCACTCTATACTGCTGTATACTGCTTTACAGTCGACCATGCGGGCGGTATTTTAGACAGTATTTTTGTCTTTTATTATGCTGTCTGTGTGGCCGACCCCTTTACAGTCGGTCATACAGACGGCAGTTACGTTAAATCCACATTGTCATTCCATGTTTTTAGTCAGGGCGCTAATGATCCAGCTGTCTACGCGCCCTAAAGCGCCAAAAACAACAACATATTCTGAGGCGAACTTTTGGGTTTTAAAAACACATGATTCAATACTTGCAAGACGGCCCTTCCATAGTGCCAAATACTCGCCATCAATCATCAAGCGTTTTCTGCTATTCGGCAGGTCCATGCACGGTGATAGTCTTCCGCGCCTCTCTACCATTCTCTTAGTCTCTATATATTTCCCATTTATCATTATGTCATCAATCATTTTCTTCCTTCGCCGACCTCTTCTTTTCCCTCCGTTTACAATCCCCTGCAGAGCAGTTTTAAGCAGGCACTCATTCCTCAACCCATGCCCAATCCAGTTCCTTTTTCTGTTCCTTATTCTTTTTATGAGTGACCTTTGCTCTCCTACTCGTTCCAAAATTTCATCATTCCTTACTTTGTCTTTCATCTTATTTTCTCCATCCTCCTCCATATCCACGTGTCGAAAGCATCCAACCTCTTTAGATCTTCTTTGAGTAACGTCCATGTTTCTGCCCCATATAGTCCTACGTTCCATACAAAACATTTAGCTAGTTTGCCAAATAATAGTTAAATGCAATTTATTTGTTCCTCAGAATTTCACGTAACGATGTAACAGAAGTTTCACTTGAATAAGAGAACAATTTTTTTCCTCTATATCTTGATCATAAAACTGGAGTATCGTTTTATATTGCTGGAAATGTGTGATATGGTGGTAACGTGCATGACATATTTGGTTACTACATAACGATGTGGTATGCCTTGCTCTGTGCTTCACCTTTAACCTTCCAGAATTTTACTTTGCAGGATTGTGTCGCGAAATTGTGCGGAGACGCCGAAATCCGCAGATGATCACCTCGTTAGTCAAGACGCTCACAGCCTCGCGCGTGCTGTTTATCGGAAAATGGAACTGTGTGGGCTGCACGTAGGCGAAGACAGAAACACAGGTCGTTAGATTTTACGAGAATTACCCAACACAAAACCTTCTCCCTGAAAGGCTTGTCGGACGAGAGAAAACGCCTCGCTTTCTTCGAGATGGCGAAATACAACTCTGACTCGGATTTCAAATCACTCTGCTGTTACTTCTTTCCACGACGCGACGGAGTGAACGGCTGGGTATGCATTAGGATTTCTGCTTGTAGAATTGTACATTCAGCTGAATAGCGAAAGAACTTACACCGCTGAAACTATTCCTTGTAGATCAGACACCGTTCAATGTTAGGTATACTCTATTTAACTGATTTTTCAGGAACTATTGTGATTTCTTTTTAGGAATCGTATAACATTCCTTGTGTTTTTTTTAATATGTGCTCGTAAAGGAACAGGGAATTTGTGTACAAGCATTTCCATTTTAACGTCACGTTATTGCTCCGTGTTTTATGGTACTGTAAGGAATGGGGGGGGGAGACAGAAAGTGCTCTGCTGTCGTTTAATAATGCCTTCCCTTGATTCCATACGTCTAAATAAGTGTGAAAATGTTAAAGCTTGAGACAATTTGTACGACAGCTTATTTTCCTATCACTATTTTTCCTTTATTCACGAACTAAAGAATCGATATTTTTATCATTCCATTAAAGCCTAAACTGAAGATTCCAAACTGCTCCCGTTAATCTCATTCATTTCGTGACATTCAACAAGATTTTTTTTAACTGCTTTACGTCTCTTTTTAACATCGAGGTCTTTAGAGACGGGAAAGGATGGGGGGCAAGGATGGGGGCAAGGAATGGGAAGGAATTCGGCCATGGCCTTTTGAAGGAAGCATCCCGGCATTTGCCTGGAATGATTTGGGGAAACCACGGAAAACCCAAATCTGGATGCCCGGACGGGGATTCGAACCGCCGTCCTCCCGAATGCGAGGCGAGAACGCTAACCGTTACACCGCCCCGCTCGGTCCAACAAGATACCTGTTCAAATTTTTGTGGGGCCATCCAAATTTCCTTCAAAAGAACGTGTCCGTATTCCCTCCCGTTCCTTGTCCCATATCTTCTTCTGTGTCTAAAACCCGAAAAAAAAAGAAGCGGATCTGAAGCTGGCTGGTATGGATCGAGGCAAATTCACAGAGAGAGTACTAGTGAGCCAAAAGTCCTGTTTTGGAAGGCCGATTTTACATATAGATACTCCCAACATCATCAATTGCTTTCCATTATGCATATAGTAGGTCTCTGCAAGAGACCATTTCCTTCAGCATGTAGTATATGAGGATTAGTTTCTTTCCTCTACGTGGAGTTACGGATTTCTCTGTCCATTCCTTACAAGAGCTTTGCAAATATAATATGTAGTATGAGAATTAAACCTGTGTTGGTAAGACTGTAAGATCAAATGCGTAAGTATTAAAGTCAGTTTCTCACAGATACACTGCTGGAATGTTCTTGCTGAATGGCGCTCATTATTGTTTTCGCTCGTAGTATATGATTGATTTTGCGAATTTAATTACATACCTAGTTCAGAACAGAGGTTTTGTATCTTATTAGCAGATGACTGATATATAAAAAGAAGAGGAAATAACGAAAAAAATTATCTGTGTTATGGCTGTCAGATCCACTGCCTGTTTGGTTATGAAGGTGTTCGAGTTTTAGTTTTTTTTCAGTTTGCTGCCCTGAGACACCCTGTGGCCCAGTGCGTGAGGTCGGCAGCCTTTCTGACTTTTTTGCTGTCTGCCTGAGAGGCGGCAAATACTCGCAGATAGCCTCCCTTGTACCGGAAGCTGTTAGTCAGCTGACATGTGGACCTGGGGGCAAACCACTTCCTCTAGCACATGTGAGCTGCTCTCACAAACTACAGCCTCAACGTCGGCCCAATACCACCAGGATAAAAAATGTAGCAACAAAATTATCGAAATATTTTTAGTAACATATCTGGATGTTGTGGATCATTTTCCTCAATTGCTAATAATATTAATAAATAAATAACGCCAAAGCAATTTACTTTTTTTGGATTTATTGATCTCCCGTACGCGTTTCACTTCTTTAACAGAAGCATCATCAGCGGGTTTTTTCTGTTAATTATGTACAAAAGTTGTAAACAGGTTATGTTTTGTTTGGTACAGTGGCATGAATTATTATCTAACTTATATTCTACTTACATTTGTGGTTTAATGCATTTCTTTTTGCTCCGTTCTCAGCATCAGTGCCTTTGCATTTTTGGTGTGAGGTGTCTTCATTATTCCGAATCACAACACTGCACTTTATAGCACTGCACTATGTGTTTTTCTTGCAAATGGCCGTTCTGTTTTGTTTACTAATTCTCGAGTTTGTGTTGTTATGCGGTGTTGTTTTGTTTTTTCAGTCTTCCATTTATTTGGCGGTTTTTTCAATTGTAAATGGTTTCAGTAGTTTATTGTGTTTTTTCTTTTTATGTCCTTGTATACTGTTGTTTTTTCTGTGTCGATGTTTCTATTTTTGTTTCAGTGTTTTGTATAGTGTTGGGTGTGTGAGGTTTGTGTATTCATTTATTATTCGTTTTCCTTCTGTTAGTGCTTTTTGTATATGATAGTTTTCCTGGAATGTTAGTATTTGTGATTTGTTGTTGTTTATGGTGAGTATTTGCATGTCAGAGTCAATATTTGTTGGGTGGTGGTTGTGTTCTTGTTAGTGTTCTGCAAATGTTGAATGGTTGTTATATTTTAGAGCTCTTCATTCCACTGTACCACACAAAACATAACCTGTTTACAACTTTTGTACATAATTAACAGAATAAACCCGCCGATGATGCTTCTGCTAAAGAAGTGAAACGCGTACGGGAGACCAATAAATAAAAAAGTCAATTGCTTTGGCGTTATTTATTTATTAATATTTTTAGTAACCTTCCGATTCATTGGGCAGGCCAGGTGGTACTAAGTTAGATTTCACTTGTCACAACAAAATGAATTTTCAAATCTGTAATGCCGCAGTAATGTAATTATCTTCCCTTGCAACAACCTTAGTTTGATAAAATTACTTTATCGGAACGTCCTAACTGTTATTTGATATTATTTGATAACCGCGACCGTTTTTTGCGTATCCTCACGGATCTAGAATAATTCCAGTTTTTAACGTCAAAGATTATGACAGGTTGACCTGATCTGCCCAACTACTAACTTGATCTGTAATTCATCCTTAGGGTGAATAAAATCTCTTGAACTCGTAAGAATTAACAGAAGCATAAAACACGGACAGAGACGATCGCGCAATCGTATAATTGTTTCAAAGGTCGTTGTTAGTAGACTCGAACTTGCTGAAATACAAACTTGACTCTTATCTAACCCTAAAATTTCACTATGCAAAATTTAAAGAATTTCTGTTTAAAGAGAGTGCACAATTGTTTCGAAAGCATCTTTTTTTTATCGAGGCTGGGCAAATATTAATAATGTAATCTATGGTCACAGTGTCTGTAACGGCCAGAGATCTTAATACAGATACCAGATTATTAAACAGTTGAGCATCTCCGAAGAAATGAATTGTCAGAATACTCGATTCAGTCACATATTTGGTCTGATATCCACTTTAAATAACCTACCTACTAATTCACGTACAACTAAGGTAAATAAAGGCCGTTAACGAAAGTGGTCAGTAAAATACGTAAAAAGCAAATAACCCGTAATGTATAAACTTTGGTCTAGCATCAACATTAAAGAAAGTTTTAATTAAATTGAAATTTAACCTGGGTTGGAATGACAATTGGCATTTGTGATTACAGCAGACACCATGGGTAATTTAAGTTTTTTAAAAGTTTTTTATGTTGATTTCATTAGCGATTTGCTACTGAAAATCAGTTCAACGTTTTTTCAGCACCGATATTTGGCAAACTTAAGGAATGTATTATGGCAATTAATTCTGTAGCAATTGCTTAGCTATTAAATTGTGGACATAACATCGAATTTATTTTAATGATCTTTCTGGTCGCTAGTAATTTGTGAGCGACGGCTGGCGCGCAACGCCACCGTTCCCCAGCCAATAGCTAACGAGGTGTGTGAGTGAGTGAGCTTAGGAAATTATATAGTAAATTTCTCGGAGCAAGTATTCCTACTATTTGCGAATAGTCTAAATACTTAACTAAACTGTTGCACCAGATCATTCACAATTTTAAGACAATGGTCTTAAATAAATTATTAATTTTATTGCTCAATTCTCATTGTTAGATCAAAAAATCTGATGTAGAGAAAGTGGTTTATTTAGATTAAATATTGTTATGGTATTGGCTTCTAGAGGATCGTAGATGATAAAATGTAATTCACATATTGTTTCTCTAAAATTTTTGATTAATTTAGTATGTCTAATACATGACTAGGATATTAATTTTCATAGCTCCCTGAAACCTGCAATTAGTACAGCAGAACCTGTTCAGACACTTCCAGAATAATTCGCTTTTTCACTCATCATCGTATTTTAACAATATTTAGGTTTACAAATTTCTGTTTTTAATTTACTTCTGGCTTTCTTGCTCGTCGAGGTCATTGGCGCGGAGAAGCATGGGGGAGCGGTGGAGATCAAGTAAAGAGAAGGAATTAAGCCATACGCTTTTGGAGGAATCACCCCGACATTCACCTGGAATAATTTCGGGAAACATTGGAAAAACCGAAATCTGGATGGCCGGAAGGGAATTTCATTCCATGTCCTCCAGAATGCCGGCTCGAGCGTTACTTATCACTCACAGAGTACTGAATTCTGCACTGGTCGAATTTCAATATATCAGCATTTATTGTAACAGGAAAGCTGCCAGGAGTGGAATATTACTTTAACAATGCCTTGTTTTCTTTACTTTAGCGAAGGTTCCTAGCAAAGACTAGTTACTATCGGTGGAGACGGTGAGTGAAAAATTAAGCACCCGTAATATGCGAAGTCAGAAAATTTCTTTTTTGTTAGGTAGAGCAATTACAGATTTGTCTTAATTATAAAAACTTAATCGTTATTGTCTTACTGAATTACTAAAACAAGAAAAATCTTCCTAACATCTCTCAACTACGTTTTAATTTTTACTATTGAATTTTGAAATGAGTAAGTGTTTCTTCGTATTGGTTTGATGCAAATAAATAAAGTTTCTTTGTCACCAAATGCTAAAGTTATTGCAGCTGTATGGAGAAATACAAACAAATAAAATAAAATATTAGTAAATACTGTACAATATTGATCCGGCATAAATTGCAAGCCTGCTAGGACATTTCCAGTTTAAACAAAACTGTGAGTTCGAAACGAAACAGTGACAGACATACACGACCATGGGGTGGTAAAAATACATCGTTCCTCTTCCTCTCGACTGTCACATAAAACATATCCAATATGTTTCCGCATATGTACTGTACGACACCTACTAAATTCATGTCATAAACCTTTAATATATTTGGCTGTCAGCTGTGGAGTTGTATCTGTAATACGTCCATAGTAAACTTTTATTTGTATTACAGACTTACGATATTTATGAAGCATACACTTTTTATAATTTTTATATTTATCGTATAATTCAAATAAAAATAACAGTCGCAATATCATTTGAATTAGTCTCCAAACATCATAAAAAATAAAAAACGTCTCCTATTCCAAAATGTGCAGTTTTGAGCACATTTCATTGATAGGATATAAATAAATTCTCGAAAAACTCCCCGTCATCACATCCACGATTTATAAATAGATAACTAATTAATTTTAGTACAGTTATTTAATTATCACAGGCATAATATGATATCTCATAATGTAACAAGGCATACAGATGTGCAGACAAAATCAAAAAATTAAGAAAGTGATTATTCAAGTTAGCAAGTTTAAAGAACATGAAGAAGACGCACAAATAAATAATAAATGTGCTTAAAAGTAATGTTTCATTAAAATATATCAGAGCTGAAACTTGATGTAGTTTCTGTTCTCTATTTTCCGTATCTTTTTTTTTAATAAAAAAAAAAAACAGGAAATTTAATGTTTAGAATATTATGTGTTGCCCGTGAGTGGTAAACACTTCTGTATAAGCAGTGTATTAGTCTGTGTTAATGTAAATAGTGCCTCCTGATGCCAGGTTTTGTTTTTATGTGGATGTAATACGGCGACGGAAGACTTGAAAATTGATTTTGGATTGAAATAGGAAGTCGTTTCTCTATACAAACGCCCAGCTGTCATCCCTGATTGCAGCGGCTATTCTTTACTGTTGATTCAGTCGACTTTCTTCTACCTTTGTGTGCTTCCGTGTACATTAAGGGAGTCCGTTTATGGGACTTTTTCTTCGAATAGATGTCACAGATAATGAATCTCGTTTTACAAAACACGCAAAGAATAGAGCACACGGACAAGATAGCGGATGCGCGTGAATGATTTACGATTGTAGAAATTGCTTCCTGTCGACGCTGAAATTAATTTATTAAGAATATGGGTGCCGAGAAATACTAACTTTTTCTCTTAAGCTTTTTTCAACACAGCTCACTTTTCCCGTTTGAAAGCGAAGAAAAAAGTCGTGATAAATGAAGCATGGATTGCTGCGTGGTCCCATATTAACGGTTCATTGTTGTCCTGGAACTAATGCTATAATTTATCGCCCATTGGAAGCTTCAGCTGACAGCCTGAATGACGTTTTATTGGTCGGTGCGTGGTGTAAACATGGACAGATCATATCTTTAACAAGATTTCTGACGTCCGTTTACTGATTTCTTCTATCGTGTGCCTCGTGTCTTAGCTTAATGAATTCACTCAACTGATAAAACGCGAGTCCTTCTGCACACTCTGTGAGTCTTCTGCGTCACATGCTCTTTGGATTAATTTTCTTCCTATGCTGCAAATATATTTTCACAGAATTTTTTTCTTTATATCGGTCTAGTGGTGGATCTTTCCTTTACGTATCTCGTTTCTGCTACATCGAGTTTGTTAGTATCTATGCTGGCAATGGTAGGACTACACATTTCAGGACTGTTGTTTGTCATTGGTAAGAAGTATTGGTAAGGAGATTTCAACATCATGGTAAAGCTGGCCTTCTTCTGAATTCTATTAACTATTTTTTTGTGGTGTCTGATATATCAGCTTACAGCACTTCGGAGTTATGGAAAGTAGTCTCTTTATTTTAGTTTTACTCATTCTGTCTCATCGTTAGCGTACAAACTTGTCTGCGAAAGGCGCAAACGCTGTTCCAAGACTTAAGTTTGAGGCAAAATACTTTGAACGGGCTATTCCAAATGTTTATCCCTTGCTATATTTATTTTTCTCTATATGTTCTAATAATATATAAATACTGTAAGAAAACTGATATTTGTAAAAATCTACTTGCTTTTTTGCGACTTTAACGCTTTGCAACGATGTTGCTATTTCCAACGGTTCGGCACCCAATCTGGAGCCTTCCTCATGACTATTTCGGGCTGATTTGTAACTGTTGGTAACACCATTTCGAACTTTGAAGCAGCGTATTATCTTGAAGGAGATCGTGGGCTAACACACTGAAAGCTTTTTAACATGCGTTTTAATAACAGGGTTTATCTCTCAGTGAAAAAGCTTACAGTGAAGCAATAAGCCTGTTCAGTCATAAGTGAAACTCCAAGTTTCGTGCCGGAACTTTTTCCTCCCCTGCCCTTCTGCTTATGGGGGCGTCCATAAATTACGTGAGGTGAAATGGGGTGGGGGGTGGGGGGTCCGGCTAAATCTCATCAAACAAAAAGGGTCTAGAAATGACGCGAAAGTATTTCGTCGCAAAGTGAGGGTATAACTGGATTTTAGAAGGGTGAAACCTAAAAAAGAGTCTCAGAAAGTTGCTAGGGCGATTTCTAGTGGGGGAGTCACACGGACCAGATCTCACCAGAGGGGGGGGGGGCCACTTCTCGCCAGAAGGGGGGAGAGGTCAGAAATTCCGGAAAAACGCATCACGTAATTTATGGATGTCCCCTATCCTCAAATATAAGCACAAACTGCTTTCAGTAAATCGTTTCTGTACTCCGCTTAAGACATTAGTTTTTTCGATAGTAATTTTGCACTTCATCAAAGGATCAGCCATGTTCTAAAATATTTATGTTGTCTGGTTCGATTCTTCGCATTGATGTTTTTATGGTCGCTGATGATTATTAATCATATATATTATTTCTAAAAGATGTTATTAGTGACGAGGCATGTTTCTCCCATCATACTTAGCCCAACGTGTCAAATGAGGAATCATTTCAGTGATTAACTTCTTCGTTTTGGCAACATTATTAATTGAGAAAGGAAATGTTCGAAATTCGACATGTAAATGCCAAAATTATGAACAGTCAAGGTCACGGGTATGCGATAGTTCAAGAGTCAAGCTGCCAGGCGTCGCTGTCGTCTATGAGCGATCCCATACCGCTAGATAGCAGCCCCACATATCACAGAGATATTGATAAACTGCGCATGTTATTTAGAGCAAGGAGTTTTTTCGGATACTTTCTGAAACATTTCATAATTTTTAATTGTTTCGTAGGAGGTTGTAAGTTTTGCTACATACCTATTTCAGGTAACAAATAAACAATTGCTACAAATGTGCGGGATCTTCTTTCTTTTTTACTAACCGCCAACCTCTTATTCATCGTATATCATTTGCTTAATTTTCGCACGGCCACCTAGTTTGGTCTTAAATCTGTAACGAATGCTGTCGCTGTTCACATTATTAATACTTACTGGGATATCTTCAACACTCCATTCCAAAAAGATTTCTTTTGTACGTTTTCCCTTAAAAATCTTATATATATATATATATATATATATATATATATATATATATATATATATATTGTTGAGTCCCTATATTTCACTTTTCAGCCATAGCAACCTAGCGCAGACCACTACTCTTTGTGTGTGGCAGTAACATGGAGTTTCCCATCGTGCACATCATTGACCGAATTCCAGTAGCTGTAAGGGTGTGGGAGATATGGTGGTTGAAAGTGGTCGGTCTGGGACATTTTCATATTTCGACCAAAGATATGTGAGTCCCTATATTTCTTTTTGCTGCCACAACTACATAGCACAGACCACTGGGTTTTGTGTGTGGTAGTAGCATTGGGTCTTGCATCGTGCACTATGGTGGTTGCATGTCGGTAACTGTGGGGGTGTGGAAGATACGGTGGTTGAAAATGGTCTTCCTGATACACTTTCATATTTCCATATATTTCATTTTTCAGCTAAAACTACCTAGCGCTTACCACTGGTGTTTGTGTGTGGTAGTAGCATCGGGTCACATCTTGAACTATGGTGGTTGAAGTTGGTCGACGAAGAGCATTTTCATATTTTGACCATGAACATGTGTACCCCTATATTTAACTCTGTAATCAAAAGTACCTAGCGCAGATCACTCGTGTTTCCGGACAGTAGTAGCCTGAGGTCTCCCATCGTGTACTATAGTGGTTGCATGTCGGTAGCTGTGTGGATGTGGGAGATATGGTGGTTGAAAATGGTTGACCGGGGGGTATTTTGTTATTTCGACCAAAGACGAATGTGTCCTTACATTTCAATTTGCAAACACAACTACATAGCGCAGATCACTGGTGTTTGTGTGTAGTTGCAGCCTTGAGTCTCACATCGATATTTTTTTTTTACTTTACGCCTCGTCTACGTCGAGGTCATTAGAGGCAGAATGGGATTGAGCACAAGGAATGGGAAGGAATTCGGCCATGGCCTTTTGTAGGAAGCATCCCGGCATTCGCCTGGAGTGATTTGGGGAAACCATGAAAAACCCAAATCTGGATGGCCGGACGGGGATTCGAACCTGCGTCCTCACGAATGTGAGGCCAGAACGTTAACCGTTCACCCACCATGCTCGGTGTATCCCATCGTGCACTATGGTGGTTGCATGTCGATGGCTGGGGAGTTGTGGGTAAAAGTAATCGACCGAGGGCATTTTCATATTTCGACCAAAGACGTGTGTTCCTATATTTAACTTTGCAGCCACAAATGCCCAGCGCAAATCACTTTCGTTTGTGTTGTATTAGCCTCGAGTCTCCCATCGTGCATTAAGTTGGTTGCATGTCGGTAGCTATCAATCAAAATTCTTTATTTAAAAAAAAAACCCTTACGTAATTATTGGACGTTCCCTTACGCATTATTCGTTAGGTACTGAGTTTCCAGTATCGACCAGTTATCATGTGTCCTCCACATCAAGGTTATCAGCCAGCGTGTTGCAGAAGACGCAGACAGGAATGCCTCTGGTGGCTGCTGCAGCGGGTCTGAGCCATCCAGTAATGAGCGCGCTCTGTACTAGCCGGTGGCTTTGTTTTGCATATCAATCCCTCCGTAATGAAGAAGCCTCTTTTAGCCGTCTCGACTCCCGGCTTTAACGCCGCGCAAGATTCCTGACGGCGGCGAAAATTAGAATGTCGGCTCAGCTCCCGACTAGAGCTCCCTCCATTTTCTGCAAGCTACTGTTAAAAAAAAAATACTGTATCCGACTTCCGGCAGCAAATTCTTGTTATGTCACTGAGCGCACCCAATACCAACGCATTCAAATTAGTCATATATTCTCCGCCACCCTCTTATTACGGCAGTAAACCTTGTTTAGCTGATCATATTTCCGGAATATCCCGCCGGCTTTTTTCTGTGTAGCTTTGAAGTGACGGGTGTCGAGCAACAAAGCAGAATATTATGAATACCGCACTAATTGTGTACGGAGTCTCCTTTAATTTATTCGCCACACGATATTCCTTCATTTCGGTTTCTGCGGCGAGTCTGGTAACATCCTCTGCCAAGAAATAAAATACGAACTACTGTCGTAAAAAAAAAGAAAAAAAAGATATGTTTGGGTTCCAGGAACAAATGTCACCGATGATCACAATCAAATAACCTATATCTCGTCACACCATGCAGAAAAAATTACTATAATGAAAACAACAGTGTTAACAGTAGATATGATTATGAGTATGTTACTCCAGTAGTGTACACTTTGTGTTTCATATTGAAGAATTTCAATCAAACCACCTACAATGATCATTTATTCTGTTAAAAGAGATCTATGTCTGGAAGTAAATCATATTTAATTCATTGGTTGTTACTGATGGATTCCTCACCTCCCCAATAAAAAATTAAAATTCACTTCCGTATGATTTTTATGTTTCGTATTCGTTAACTAATGCTTTCTTTATGTAATAGTTTTCTCGGAATGTTAATATTTGTGGTTTACTTTTGTTTAGCAGAATATTTAATAAACGAATACGCAGACCTGATACATCAGATTTATACCTAAATATTGCGTAAAAGAAAATAAGAAAAATGTTAACACAGATAAGACAATCTTAAAAGGCCCACATATGCAACAGAACAAACTAACAAGAATATCCTACACGCTCCACATGGCAAAAGATAGACCCAAAACAAAGACAACGCTACTCAGCGTCATACAAACTGAAAGTAAATAAAAGTATACCGGCTGTTAGAAAACTATTCAGTGCAATGCAGGATTTTGAGATTTTCAACAAATAAAAAATTGTTGCCGTACGAGAACAAAGCTTAAATCATTGATGCCGGCATTAAAATGTAGATACCAATTATTATACATTGAAAGTGGAAGGACATCATAATCTATACAATATCTTCGATGTCATACCAAGATCAAATGATAACAGATGAAATTTATCGGAAAAAATCGCTGAAAATGCCTCTGTGAATGAAATGAAACGCGTTCAGGAAATGAATTAACTAAAAATTCAGTTGCATTTACAAAAATCATTCATCATATATTTATAATTATTATCTGTAATAGAGAAACATGCTCCCAAATAACCAGTTAGTAATTGATATATTACTTCTTTAATATTTATAATAAAAACAGAGATATACGAATATTTTATTTTTATTTTCATGATTCTTTGTCACTGTTCGTCACATGTAGACAGTAGCTCACAACAGTTCTCGGGTGAGCATGAACAAAAAATATATCTTGGTAACTGCTCCTTCCTATTTTCCCACTACTAACAAAGATACGACCAGACATTGTAACAATGCAACATATGGGTTGGTGTAGTGGACTTCAATCTACTTAGCTAATGTGGAGTATAACTCTGGAAATCGAGAGCAGTCGTTGGGAGGTACAAGGCACTCCCTCGAGTTCCTCGCCAGATGGATGGAGCCCAGCCTTCCTCGTGAGAAATGTGCGCCGGCTGTGGGATTACACTCGGCCGAAGAGCGGCAGACAGCTGTTTCACACCCAAGTGAATAACACTCTTTATCACTGTCTGCCGCAGTCTTTTGTGTCCCTTCCTTCCGCCTTGCAGTCATCTTTAAGGGAACATGATTGGATAAGACCTTAAAAGATATGATACTTTTTCAAGATAAACAACATATTTTGTGATGAAATTTTGAAACCTTACTGAATGATGGGATACAGTTGTTATATCGATCGCTCACTTTTTTTACTATCTGTTCATAAATTTCATCTACAAACACAACTTACTGTATAGTATAGATATGAATTTTATCCAACTGTAGCAATAAAATTTTAAGTCCACCGTTATGAAGTCTCATATAACTGGTAGTTTATTTCATATAACAAAATACCTTCAGTGGCCACCAAAATAAGTAGTTCACTCCCTAAATGTATACTAGCAGTGAAATGACATGTTCTCTCTAACTATATGCTACTTTCATTCCGCTAAGGGCACACACGAAAAAGCTCCAGATTTGACGAAGCAAGCTGGACCATTCTTTGGAAGGATACGTGAAGCTGCTACTCTGAATCACACGATGAGGGACAACGTCATCAGCTGCCGTGATCAAAGCGAAACTCTAAAGAGAGCGCATGCTGTATTGCGCGGAATATAGAGAGATTTTATCAAAGGAAAAGTTGTGGAATTTTTATGAAAACTTTGTAGAGGGAGACTCACTGAGATGTCCTTATCAAAGGGAAAGCAGTGAAATGATAAGGCATGCTGATAAAAAAAGAGAACCAAGTTTTATTAAAATCTTTTCTTGATAAGGCCGTCATGTAGGTTTAATTAGTGCGAGGTTTTTTTTAATATTCTCCCACGCCTATGAAAGCAATGAAGCAGGTTCATCTCAAGCTGCATGTTAATATCTTCACGGGAAATATTTCTGCTCCAATAAGTAAAGACTGAAACAGTATTCAAGCGTGCAGTAATATGCTGCAGTAGTTTAAAGCCCTTCAAAGGCTCTGAATGTCAAAGGACGAACAGCGTCTAACGTCGAAAGCAAACAGGTAATTAGCATTTAGCATCCATGATTGCAGGATATAATACTTCAAATGATGGCAGCGTAGGACATAATTCTAGCATGTCGCTAGGACATTATTTGAATTACCCTTCAGTTTATTTCTTTTTTTTAGTTTGTAAGATTGTCTTGTTAGCAGAAAGGGCTGAGAATATTGAGAAGTTACTGAATGGCATGAACTAAATACTGAAGGAAGGTTTTGCACTGAATTTAAATCAAAACAAGACTAAAATGATGAAATGTAGCAGAAATGATACCAGTACTAATACATTAAATATAAAAATAGGATCGGATGTAATAGGAGAAGTAAGCGAATTCTGTTACTTGGGAAGCAAAATTACAACCGATGGCCGAAGCAGGAATGATATTAAAAGCTGAATAGTACTAGCAAAAAGAGCCTTCATGAAAAAGAGAAATCTTTTAGTTTCAAATATTGATCTAGGAATATAAAAAAACTTTTTAAAACTCTATGTGTGGAGCACAGCACTTTACGGTAGCGAAACATGGACTTTAGAAATACCGGAAAGAAAGAAAATTGAAGGATTTGAAATGTGATGCTACGGAAGAATGCTGAGAATTAAGAGGACAGACAAAGTAAGAAATGAACGAGTTTTGCAAATGATGGGTGAGGAAAGATGTGTGTCGAAGAAGCTTACTAAAAGAAGAGACAGGCTGGTAGGACATATTTTCAGACATGCTGGATTCGTTAATTTGCTGGTGGAACAGTCGAAGGTAAGAACTGTAGAGGAAGATAAAGATTAGAATATATGAAGCAAATAATTGAGGACGTGGGTTGTAAGGGATATGTAGAAATGAAGAGTTAGCGCAAGATAGGAAGGGATGGAGGATTGCATCAAGCCAGTAGAAAGGCTGATGACAGAAAAAAAAAATTGAAATAAAAACCATTTACCATAGTTATAAAATATGGTTTGAAAGAAAAAAATTTATATGAGGCTACCCTTTCATTCGAAAAATTCTGCTGTATGTGCAAATTGCTGTTAAATGAGTTTCGTTACCGTGGTATTTCAGTAGAAGTTGTGCCATCAGTAATATAATAGAAAATTCGGATAGATCTTATTTGGAATCGATATCCATTCTACCTAGAAGGAAAAATGATTTAATTAAAAGTTACGACTTCCATTTCGCTCCGAAAGAACAATCTGAATCTTCCGCTGAGTTTAAACGCGCTGTGGCAAAATATTGATTAATAGGGAGTGCGTGAAGATATTTTCTTTTTTTATCTTGATACCATCCTCCCTTACAGTGTCCGTACTTTCATCTTCTTCAGTTATCACCATCGAGCTTGAGGAGAATTCCATATCGGACAAAATGTGATTCATGTTTGGCAGGCGTAGAATTCCTCGCCGCTTTCGGTATTCGAAGACACATTCCATCATCGCTACCGGGAATTTCTTACGGCGCAGTAGGTGGATTTCAGACTGTCTTTATTCGTCTGACTGTGACACCGTGAACTGTGAAGAACCTCTTCATTTGCCACTCTGCCCTTCCAGCGACTCTGCGATAGCATCTGTTTTACAGAGCTGCAACCTTTATTATTTCCTCAGCACCCGTCGATATAAACCGAAACTTCAAACATCCGTCTTTTATTACTGTTTGAGGATGTATTCGGTATTAAGTAAGAACTTGCTTGAGTCTCGTATTTTTTACTTGATTGATTCGGACCATTATATCTCGTTTATGTCTTCCAGATCTGATTATCGTAATCTCCAAGCATGTAACTTCAGGCTCTTCTTCCAGTATTTGAGTCACGACTTTCGCAACCATATGATGGCAACTTTCTACATGCATAGGGCATTGCATCACTTTTGTTTTAAGTGTGTTAATTTTCTGATTAAAATGGCTTCTCGATCCGGACACTATTCTGTGTAGGTCTTCTTCTGTTTACCTCTCAAGACAACTATGTCATCTGCAAACCGTGACATTTTGATGTATTGTCCGTTTTTATTTTTGCAGTACTGAATTCATTGTTTGGGCACACATGCATTAGACAATCTTGCTCCTATGTTGTCGATCTAGATACTTCACGTGATAAGCGTTTTTTCATGTGCAAAAAGTTATTTCTTAGCATCCAAAACTAACTTGTGTACTGTACATTAACAATTATTTCGGGCGCTAAAAGCTAATTGGGTAAGCTAATGTGAAATTCTTGATGGATGTTGAACTATAAGAAGGTTGCTAGATTACAAAGTATCCATGTTTCGAAAACAATGCATGGTGTAATCAGTTTATTCATGAAAGCATTAAAATAAGAAATAAGCTAAGTGACCACAATTTAGGAAATAAAGGATTTATCAGGTTTTTAATATGCAACTGATGTGGCAGGAAAGATGAGAGAGTATGTGAAACAACTCTGGTTGAAACAGGGGTTATGAGGGTAAGTTCGGTTGGCTGAACAGGGTCCTTCAGACCCCACAACAGCCTGACTCCCGAGTTTTACTTGGGAGGAATGAAACTTAAAGAAGAGTGGACGTGTAAAGCTGAACAAATTTGTTTGTTTAAAACAAGATTTAATAAAGGATTGAGTCAAATCAATCTAGGCTCTGAAATTAAAGGGAAAACATATATACAGGGTGTTACAAAAAGGTACGGCCAAACTTTCAGGAAACATTCATCACACACAAACAAAGAAAATATGTTATGTGGACATGTGTCCGGAAACGCTTACTTTCCATGTTAGAGCTCATATTGTGGACGGCTGTGATACAATACGCCATTCTCCAGGGCTGCATCAGCGCATCAGGGATTCCATGCGACGGAGGGTGGATGCATGTATCCTCGCTAACGGAGGACATTTTGAACATTTCCTGTAACAAAGTGTTTGAAGTCACGCTGGTACGTTCTGTTGCTGTGTGTTTCCATTCCATGTTTAATGTGATTTGAAGAGAAGTAATAAAATGAGCCCTAACATGGAAAGTAAGCGTTTCCGGATACATGTCCACATAACATATTTTCTTTGTTTGTGTGTGAGGAATGTTTCCTGAAAGTTTGGCCGTACCTTTATGTAACACCCTGTATAATATTTGCTTTTGTTATCAGGGACAGCAATAAGTTTCATTTGATTTTCTGCCTTATTAATTGATGATTCAAATTGTAAGGACATCATAGAAATAGATGATCATCCACTTATGGCCCACTAGCAAATCCAAAATCAAACGTATAATAGATAAAATAGGCTCACAGAGTATATTAATAAAGAGACATGATAAGGGAAGCAATTTCTTCAAAGGTAGATACAGAATTTGGACTTGAATGGTGTGCTAGGAACATTACTACTATGGAAGATAGCTTAGATAATCCAATTTTCGTGAGTCCCTTGACCTCTCCATCCTTTATTATCATGAACTAATCTCTTTGTCTCAGCATACTCATAAGAAGCTGAATTCTAAATTAAATGAATCAAGATCCATGAAATTTTATTCAAGTGTTCTGTCAGTGTGCTCCTGCATCACTCAAAAACCAATAAAATTTCCATCAAATTCTTTTGTTGGGAAATTCATAATCAGAAAACACAGGGTTTGCCTTAATATATGGGTTATAAGACGCGGCGTCAGGCAGCCAAATAGGAAATTAAAATCTCCTGTGAACCTTTTTACCAAAAACTGGCATGACTTCCTAGCTACCAATTCGATTTTAACCGCGTTTTCACTGTTTTGAACTTTAGATTTCTGTTTAAAATCAGACCTATGCATAAAGACAATAGGTAGAGGAGAATCGGGTAATATGGAATACCGAGCTTTATCCTCTGCCGAATGCTGCTTTATAGTGGAAGTACCATCAACTGCTGCTCAAAACTACTCTGATACTTTGTTATGAAGGTCGGTCATTTGGGAGCTGAACTGTGTTTGCTATCCAACAAAGTTTGTTTTTCCACTTTCGAGAATTTTTGCAGATTAGTTTTCTAAAATATATATAAAATTTTATATTTATTTTGTTGATAGCTAGTGTTAGTGTAATATGTACTAAAAGAGTGATGGTTTGTTGTACATGTCTTTTTTCTGGCTTCCATCTTTTTTTTATAATATCATCAAGCCTATTTTGTCCAAGATTCGGGTAATATGAGATACTTGGTATTCCATAAAACCAGACATAAAACTGTAGTATTTTATACAACCCGAAAAATAATTACTGAGTTGAAATACATTTTTAATCAAATATAATGTCAGTAATACGATTTTTGTTAATATTGATTGAAAATAATAAAATAACAATTGAGAAAGTAAATATTTCTTAATTCATTAATTATGTTTTGTTTTAAGAACAGCCGAAAAAGAAAGAAGCGATAGCTATTGAATTCGACAAAGATAATGATGATGTTGACTATAAAGTGTCATTAAATCCGTTTATCTCAATTCCAGATAGTTTACGTTATTTGAAACCTTCTATTCCATATTACCCGCCTATTACATATTACCCTCCAAACGCCAATTTTTTAAAACTAAATTTTACTAATAAAAAAATCTGTTTTGACAGTATTTTATTAGATATATGTTATCACAGGAAGTTGAAGGTTGTATTGGTTTTAGTTTCAGGTGTTAAATTATTTTCAGTACTATTTTGTACAACAAAACATAAATGGTATTCCATATTACCCGATTCTCCTCTACGTCAGCAATTCGAAAACTCTTCTGAATTTTGAATTCTTTTACGTTTAATATAAACTCAAAAATCACTTAACATATTGTCATGAGTTTTTAATGGTTTGATAATAAATGTTCTAACCTAAGATTCTGAGAGAACACGTAATCTGTTACGACTTGTTAAAGGCAGTTTTGTATTTGGAGGAAAAGATAGTAGCGAGAGCAGGTGTGTGAAAACAACGCGAAAAAATACTTCTTATGCTGTTAATTTTTAACACAATTCGAAGCAAATATTAGTGAAATAATTATAGTAATTTGTAAATCGATTAAGAGTTCTTTGATCCACGTGGATGAAACCAGGGTAATAGACTAGTTATTACTACATTTCGAGATTCGCTTACGTGAGATGCTGTGTTCCTTGTAAACAGTTTTAGATTGGCGTTTATTTTTCTGTTAAAACCTGCAAAGCTCTTAATATCGAGGCTATTGCAGAAATTCCACCCGTAATCATATACTGCATACTATTTCTGAAAGGCGGTTTTGTTTAATGACGAGCCATCTTTCTCCCTTCATACTTAACCAAAAATCGATAAATTCATTCTAAAGATTAATGTCCCCGCTTTGGTAATATCATTGATTGAGAAAGGAATTATTCGAAATTCAGCCCATAAATGCAAAAATTATGAACAATCAAGGTCACGGGTATGCGATAGTTCAGAGACAAGCTGCTAGGCTTCGCTGGTGTCGCTAAGGAGTAATCACATAGATAGCAACACCACATATTGCAATTTTCGCACTGGCCGTGATCGCATTATCGGTAGATCTTTCAGTTAACAAATAAACAATTGTTGATACAAAACGAGATAGTTCAGAGTCAAGCTGCAAGGCCCTACTGGCGTCAGTAAGAAGTGATCGCATACCACTAGATAGCAACACCATATATCACAGAGATATGGATAAACTGTGATTTCGAGAGTAAAGAGATTTTCGGATATTTTTGTATCTATTCCGGAAGCATTTCCTCATTTCGCATTGTTTCGTAACGCATTGTATTTTGCTACGTGTCTGCTTCAGTTGACAAATAAACAATTGCTACAAATGAAGCTGTTCTTTTTTCATCCTACCACATACAACTATTGATCGTATATTATTTCGTGAAATTTTCGCAGTGTACAGTAGATGAGCGTCTCGCATCATATTGGTTGTACGCGTACTCGATCGTGTTTTTGTTCCAGCTTTGTGGAGGTGGAGACCACTGGAACAGTAGTTTACAGTGGTGTCCCCCGGTGATCCTCGCTCCCCATTCCGCAGATGGCCCCAGGCGGCGGCTGTTGGCTTAGCCATCTCACTAATCACAGCGAATTAATCAGTAGCAATGGCCGGGGGGCCGAACGAGCGACCCACGAGTTGGCTGAGCCCAGTGCTAACTCAGCCGCCAGATCCTTATCTCCAAGTCCTTATCTGCCTCCAACGTGTAAGGTCGTCCGGATCCCCACGGGGCTCCGGCCCAACAGTTAGTTGCTAACAAGTTTACGGCTGACCAAATGCGTATTGGTTGCTCTCCCCGGGGTCAAAGGGTTCTCCACCAACCGCATTATCAGACTTGCTTCTCTACTGAACCAAATTTACTGTCTATCTGCACATACCGGACTCGAACAATAATGACCATTTATTCTATTTAAAAAAAATTCTAATTAAACAAAGAAAAAAAGGAAACGGCTTTAGCAAATATATATTACAAGGAAAGGGAAAATGACTCATCACTCACCAAAGTTAAAGGCAGCGACGGGAGAAGAACATATATGACGAACACAAAAATGCACAATATTTCGGTCTTAAACCTTATTCATGCTAAAGAGAATGAGTCATGTGGCTCGGGAGGTGTGCACACGCGGAAGTTCCCTACATGACTGAGTGGATTATCGATATGGCGGTGGGACAGAGATGTTATATATAAACATGTATATCGCAGAAGGTGAGAGAAATAGTAATATACCAGAAGGGTACGGAATGTAGAGACGAAAACAAAAATTAGGGAAATAATTATAGATAGATAAATTTTGAAAAGAAAGTAGGAATAAGTAAGTAAATAAAAAATGTAGTTAGTTAAATGACAATAATGCTAATACTGATAATAATGAGTGATACCTCAAAGAAAGGAATTATATCGGTGGTTGAGGCCGGGTGGGTGTCTGGTGTCTAGGATATTTTCATACGCAAGTTCCCATCTCCGAATTCTGAGTCGGCGGTATGCGGCGGTGGTTTTCTTTCTTTCTTTTCAAAATTTATCTATCTATATTTATTTCCCTAATTTTTGTTTTCATCTCTGCATTCCGTACCCTTCTGGTATATTACTAGTTCTCTCCCTTCTGCGATATACATATTTATATATAACATATCAGTCCCACCGCCATATCGATAATCCACTCAGTCATATAAGAAACCTCGGCGTGTGCACACCTCCCGAGCCACTTGACTCACTCTCTTTAGCATGTGTATTTTTGTGTTCGTCATATATGTTCTTCTCCCGTCGCTGCCTTCAACTTTGGTGAGTGATGAACCATTTTCCCTTTCATTGTCATTTAAAAAAATTTCTAACTAAGAGACACGACGTTTTTTTAGTATCGGTGCATGGGAGAAATCTTCTATACTAATGTTATAAATGCGAAAGTAACTCTTGTCTGTCTGTCTGTTTGTTACGTTTCTTGGGCTAAACGGCTAATCCGATCGTGATGAAATTTGACAAGGAGATGCTATCTGGCATTAGGATGGACATAGGATATTTTTTTCTGTATAAATAATACATATTGTTATATAATTTTGAAAAATTACTGAGCAGCTATAGACAGTCGCATAGGATGTATACGTCTCTGTAGTACCCTCCGGTATAGTGGTTTGGTAGCTCAGTGGTTAATGCGCTTGCTAACTGATGTTTGGAGCGTGGTCTCCGGTTCAAATTCTGGCGAAAGCAAAGATTTTTAAAAAATGTTTTTGATCGTATGAGCCACGCCTGGACGATCAGTTGTTCGGACTCCATGTTTAAACTGTAGATATCACAAATTCAGGGGTGCAATACATGACAAATCGTAGGCGGTCTAACAATGCCGTACATATACATATTTTTACGCTCTATTGATTCCTCAGGCGTTGTTTCTCTCGCAGTAAGTGTGTGTTTGATCTGCACTAATAATACCTATTATAAACCCGGAAGTAAGTGTCTGTCTTTTTGTTACGTTTTATGACTAAATGGCTATACCGATATTCATGAGACAGGTTCGATGGTAAAATGATATAATGTTGGCTTTCCTGTCATATTATGCCAACTCAGTGTTGTTTGGGACACATCTTACGTTACTAACAGCTTTCTATATCCAATTCTGGCAATGAAATTCTAAGTTGTGGGTAACAGCTAGTATCAATATAAATTTTTAAACTAACGAAACTGTCTAAGCTTAGCCAAACTTTTTTGCCAAATCGGCAACAACATACATTTTCCGAGATTTCTATCAAAAGTGTGAGCCAAGGTACATCAAGTGTTCCTGGAATATTGTTGGTTTGGTTTAGCTGATACGTAAGAAACACTTAATTGTCTCCCGATACAAACATGCTAAGTTTTTCCCCAGTTCATTCGAGGAGATTGCCTCGACAATTTCCACGAAAAGTCATACTCTAAAAATTAAAGGAAATAAGCTTCATGCTTGTATTAAATCTCTAAAATCTTGATATTATGTAGTTAAACAATTGCTAGCTCAAGGATTGAACGTCTATTACATTAATCCTTAAACAACTATACCATTTTTAAAAAAAAAATATTACTGAAAATTGCTATTTGCAAACACCTACTGACATTAAGCCGTTAACACATAGATGATCTCATTTTTCAGTAACTAATATTTTCCTTCGTCACGGATAGAAGCAGAGGTGTCAAAAGTTCTCCAAAAAGAATGTAGAAAGTTAGGTATGGAATCAGATTTGATTATGTTTTAGACTGTTATTTTCCCGTGCTATGCTGATGTGAACATTGGTGTGAACAGTAATGCGTTTGCCTTTGTGTTCCTTCTGGTAGCAACTCATAAACGTTTGTAATGTATCATCTTTGCAACCTTTACCAAAAGTTAAAATGTATACACTTTGACAATAAATTTGGCCGCCACTGAAAAATTCTATCACTCTTATTTTGCACAATCTGACATCAATGTCATCCCAGGACACAGTAATGCAATACTGGTAAGCCACTATTGCGTTACTGTTTCTTAGGATGACATTGATGTCAGATTGTGCAAAATAAGAGTGAAAATTTTTTTCAGTGGTGGCCAAATTTATTGTCAAAGTGTGTACATTTTAGTTAGGCTTATTTGAGTGTTAATCTTAGATGTGGTGGATTCATTAATTTCTACCGTGCTCTCTAACGTACTAACCTTTTTTTTTAAAAAAAAAAAAAAAACTGAAGATTTAAATAGCCAAAATTAAGCAGTCAAAAAATAACAATATCCAAAGGGTGTAATGTTTGTCTGTGTTGTAACGTGATCTTTGGTGCGTATCTCGTAAAGGAGTGTTCGATTTAGGTGCAGTGTGACCCGTGGCGTCTATACTTTCTTGGTACTAACGAATTATCATATCTTGCTCCGTTCCGCAGTCATTTAGGGTCATAAGGCACGCTGTAGATTTTAAGCTACACTACAAACTTTGAAATGACATCCAAATTTGTTTTGTAGTTTTGCGTGATTCCTGGGCAAAGGGACAGAGAAATGGAGATTTTTAATAGCGGAGCTTTTGAATTTCGTATGGCGGAAATTGAGCAATTAACACTGAAGTGGCTAGTGGTATTGCAGTAGCACACGTGGTAATGTTGTGTAGATAGAGGAGGGAACACGTGGACACAGGTGCGTCTGATTGGTGGTGGGGTGGGGGAATCGGCGTGTGCACTGCTCTTGACGTACGGCGCCATATATCGGCCTCTACACGCGGCCACTGCCCCTAATTAATTCCCGCGAGGAACACAATGGAGGGGGGGGCTCATCTCCTTCCAACAGTCTCCAATGTGCGGGCGCGTGAGGTATGGGAATCTCCACTGTAACTAGACGATCCAATTTCTGTTTATTGACGCAGTTGTACAGTTATTAAATCAAGTCAGATAAATATTTAATATCCCTTAATGTATTACGTTTATTACATTGCGCATTTCCATACTATTTGACCCTTCTTTCCTTAGAATCGATTTAGCCACACATTTTCATCTAGGCCTCTCTCTGATATTCCTTTATTCATTTCTTCTTCCTATTTTTTCCTAGTTCGTCCTTTTCACCTTCTTCTCCTCTGAGATCATCGTAATAAGATATTTTAGATATTGAAATTTCAGGCATTATCTTAAAATATCAGCTCTTTCAATCTTATTTCACTAACTATTGTAGGATTAATGGCCCTTGCGACCCGTTGGCTTCCGAACTTTCCTGTTGGCTCGCTCATAAAGATAATTTGTTGTCATGTTACTTGTATTTTTATTTTTTATTTAATACATCAGTAATTTTCCACATATGCCCTTTATACATCGTGGAATATTTTTTTATGTTTAGTCCCATAATATGCTGTTTAGCGGAGAAATAGCTCTGTATCGAATATTTCATTCTGTAAGCTCTTCATCTAGCTTGCCAACTCTTGCATTTCTCGTAACTAAATGCTTGTATTCTTCACACTGTTGTACAGAATATCCACGCTCTAAAATTAAATCTTGCTTAATCTCGCCTTGAGACATGTATTATCTAACTTGTCTGAACATTTACTATTTTAAGTTGTGTTACATCGGCTATTTAGAAAAACATTTTTACCTTAGACTATACATCAACAATGAAGTAAAGATCGTAGAGAACCAACATACATAGATACAGTTTCTCCGCAGCTCTTAATGGGCCAAATTCTGGATTGTTCCCTCAAAAGACCATAGCCGAATTCCTTCCCATTCCTTGCCCCCCGTCCTTTCTCGCATCTGACTACCTCAACATCGACGAGGCGTTAAAGCCAGAAGCAAAAAAAAAAAAAAAAAAAAAATTATGCCAGTTTAATCATTTTTTCTGGTGTCATTTCAGTTTTTAGTCCTATTGAATCCCTACGGTTTAAATTATAAAGTTAGTTCCTGTTTATATTTTCTTTCCCGAAAACTATCGGACTACCACTTTAAAATAAAAAAAAATTCTTTCATGTTCGTATGAAGTTCATTCTCACCACTTAAGTGAAATTCCCCTGCAATTTCAGCTTTAGTTAACCTCTAACATATTTTTTTTGTCTAGATCTTGTTTATTTTATTTATGTATTTAGCAGTCATCTTATGATTAGACATTCAATGCACTTTCTCTCATTTTGTCTTTTCTCATTGCACATGTATATCTCTACATCATACCTTTTTTTAAAATGGCTTTCGGCAGCTGAGGCCATACAGCCAGCTCAATGCGGTTATTATAGATTCCAGTCGTCATGCAGTGTTTATATATTGTATCTTCTAAGTTTGGACACCACAGGACGGACAAGACATTCACACAGACACACAACACTTTAACATCCATGACCGCGGCCGGATTCGAACCGGCGACCTTCGCACGCTACAGACGCCGATCATCATACCTTTTAACGCATTGGCTACACACAAGCTAGTAGGATGACAGCATATCGATTTCCCGGAAGAACAACGACAGAACTGGAAGACCGTGTAGAGTGCAAAATGACCCTTAACACCATTGTTTGTCCGCCAGTAAAATAAATTTTGCAGTACAGCCATTGTTCTTTCGAGACGGTGATATACACCAACACGTTGCGTTGCAACTCGGTTCGTTAAAGACCGTAGTGGCAGTTGCATGTTATATAAGGAAATGCATGATACGAATTACACTATTCAGAAACATCTTGTAAAGCCCTTTCAATATTAAAAATTACGCAAGCTTTGTAATGGTAATTATCGGAGACTGTTTATAAATGTTTTACGTTAAAGTTTTGTTCCATGAACCCATAAGATATGTTATATGTTTAAACGAGCAGTTCTTGTATATATATATTTCGGATATCGGAAACGACTCTGACGATTTGGATGAAATTTGACATTTAGATAACATTTTGACTTTTAAGATTACCTAAATAGTTGTCTTCCCTACAAAAAGCGAGTTTACAAAATACGAACAATTTTTTCTCTCGGTATCTCGAAAACGGCACTAGCGCCATCTCGTAGACAATTCAAGTACCATAAAGCCTACAAATAGTTTCTCTTTGATTTCAAAGAATATTTAAACGAACAGTTCTTGTATACTGGCTGACCCGTGGAAATATTAGCACTGCAAGTTTAATTGTAAAACATTTAAAAAGGAAGATATATACCAGTAAAACGGCAGCAACAAAAACCCCTCTATTTCTTGTTACTTCTACATATGCGCGTTCTTTGAAGAGGTAATGAACAAATCATACAGCTGGGCTTGCCATTCGGCCAAGCTACAAGTCGCAAGAAGTGACGAGGCACTTCAGGAATGTAAATATTTGTGTTCGATGAGTGCACAGAGCGGCGTGGCATTTAATTAAAATCCACTTCAATAGACTTCGCTCACTGTTTACCTCTTCACGTTCAGTGAACTCTGCAAGAACTCTCCATAGCGTTAACGGCCGTGCTAGTACGTGAGGAAGCAATTTTATTACAAACGTCCGTACTCGCATCTTGAGGAGACGTAGTGTCCTTAGGCGTCAGGTGAGTGCAAGAACAGTCGAGGCGGAGCAGTTGTACGGTAAACACACGCCCACGGTCTGCAGTTCATTGCCAACTCCCGAGAGTAAACACACGGTTCCTGACTCCACATCTAAGCCTCAGTCCAAACTGGTAAAAGTATTTGAGTGCGGATCGAATCCCTAACTCTCTTTGTGTTTTTTTTTTTTTAAAATAACTCTTAATTCACCCTCAGCCTTGTTTCTATACCTAAAGAGTACTGGAACGTTTCCTTTGTTCCAATTCCTCCTCTGTTCAGTACAGTAGCACTATTGGATGAAGTTAGACGGACAGAGGAAACTCTGTCGGTAAGTATCCGAAGTCACAAGGAATAATAACTATTATTACTTGACTTTTGAATCAATTAAATGTATTGGACAGATAATATGTCCGTTTCGTGACATCTAAAGTAAACACATCTGTGGCCATTCTGATTTGGAAGTATCTTCACATCCTGACCAGAAGCAGATATTTCAAAATTATAAATCTATACTAATATAATGAACAAGATAGTAACTATATTTGTTACGATTCCACGACTAAACTGCTAAACCGATCTCGATGAAATTTGACAAGGAAATACACTCCTGGAAATTGAAATAAGAACACATTGACGCCGGTGTGTAAGACCCACCATACTTGCTCCGGACACTACGAGAGGGCTGTACAAGCAATGATCAACCGCACGGCACAGCGGACACACCAGGAACAGCAGTGTTGGCCGTCGAAGGGCGCTAGCTGCGCAGTGGTTGGGCACCGCCGCAGTCAGTGTCAGCCAGTTTGCGGTGGTATACGGAGCTCCATCTCAGTCTTTAACACTGGTAGCATGCCGCGACAGCGTGTACGTGAACCGTATGTGCAGTTGACGGACTTTGAGCGAGGGCGTATAGTGGGCATGCGGGAGGCCGGGTGGACGTACCGCCGTATTGCTCAACATGTGGGGCGCGAGGTCTCCACAGTACATCTATGTTGTCGCCAGTGGTCGGCGGAAAGTGCACGTGCCCGTCGACCTGGGTCCGGACAGCAGCGACGCACGGACGCACGCCAAGACCGTCGCATCCTACACAGTGCCGTAGGGGACCGCACAGCCACTTCCCGGCAAATTAGGGACACTGTTGCTCCTGGGGTATCAGAGAGGACCATTCGCAACCGTCTCCATGAAGCTGGGCTACGGTCCCGCGCACCGTTAGGTCGTCTTCCGCTCACGCCCCAACATCGTGCAGCCCGCCTCCAGTGGTGTCGTGACAGGCGTGTATGGAGGGACGAATGGAGACGTGTCGTCTTCAGTGATGAGAGTCGCTTTTGCCTTGGTGCCAATGATGGTCGTATGCGTGTTTGGCGCCGTGCAGGTGAGCGCCACAATCAGTACTGCATACGACCGAGGCACACAGTGCCAACACCCGGCATCATGGTGTGGGGAGCGATCTCCTACACTGGCCGTACACCTCTGGTGATCGTCGAGGGGACACTGAACAGTGCACGGTACATTCAAACCGTCATCGAACCCATCGTTCTACCATTCCTAGACCGGCAAGGGAACATGCTGTTCCAACAGGACAATGCACGTCCACATGTATCCCGTGCCACCCAACGTGCTCTAGAAGGTGTAAGTCAACTACCCTGGCCAGCGAGATCTCCGGATCTGTCCCCCATTGAGCATGTTTGTGACTGGATGAAACGTCGTCTCACGCGGTCTGCACGTCCAGCATGAACGCTGGTCCAGCTGAGGCGCCAGGTGGAAATGGCTTGGCATGCCGTTCCACAGGACTACATCCAGCACCTCTACGATCGTCTCCATGGGAGAATTGCAGCCTGCATTGCTTCGAAAGGAGGATATACACGGTACTAGTGCCGACATTATGCTCTGTTGCCTGTGTCTATGTGCCTATGGTTCTGTCTGTGTGACCATGTGTTGTATCTGACCCCAGGAATGTGTATATAAAGTTTCCCATTCCTGGGACAATGAATTCACGGTGTTCTTATTTCAATTTCCAGGAGTGTACTACGTACCATTGAAGGTTCGTTCCCACGGCGCGTGATAGGCAGGACGCGCCGTCCCTGCTAGTATATGTGGCAAAGATTAAAGGCGTTCCCTAGCACGCGCCGAGGGACGCGCCGTGCGAACGAGGCTTAAGAAGGACTAAGGAAATCTTTTTTTGGCATAAATTACGTATTTTGTCGTGTAATTTTGAAAACTAACTGTATGGTGACAGACAGATATCGTGTGAAATTCTATGTAATGTTATATCGGTCGCTCGGACTTTGTTTCTCTTGCAGTTAATTTGTGAGATTCCTTTTACTTAACTTACAGCTTTCTGTGACCAATTCCAGAAATAAAATTCTAATTCCACTCGTACAAACTCGCGGAAACAGTGAATAAGTAAGTATTACTATTGCTTGACGCTAGAGTCAATGCAACACCTTGGACAACTAATATATCTGTTTCATGGCATCAAGGATAAACTAATCTGTGGCCATTATTATTTCGAAGTATCGTCACCTCCGCACTTGTAGTAGGAATTTAAAAATTATAAATACATAAAAAGGACGACTGCCAATGGAATTAATTTTTCATTTGTTTATATTTTCATTTCATTTTCTGAACTATATGTGGCCTCGCATTCGGGAGGACGGCGATTCGAATCCCCGTCCGGGCATCCAGATTTGGGTTTTCCATGGTTTCCCAAATCACTCCAGGCAAATGCCGGGATGCTTCCTTCTCATTCCTTGCCCACCCCCCCCCCCCCCATTCTTTCCCGTCTCTAAAGACCTCACTGCTAGAAAGACGTTAAGCAGATAAAAAAAAAGAAACTGAACTATGTGCTGAAATTTTTTATTTTACAATTATTTCTATTTATACTGAGTTATGGCATGAGTAAGAAACAAGTAAGTAAAAATAACCTCTCAACATGATTCAGAAAATTAATTGTAATTGAAGAAAAGGCCCGCTATATACAGTTATTAATTACTGACATTGTATGCGGATTAATCCATCGAATATTTCCGGCGGAATTTATAATTATAGACGATGTTGAAATTCTGGGATCTACAATATTATGGTTAGTTGGGGTCAATTTGTTATTTTTTTTTTAATCATACGGCTTATTTTGCTCGGAGATTCCTGAGGGTATATTTCGGCCGTCTTGTGGCTGGGTTTTTCAGTGCCCGCGATGTCCGACTTTGCGTTGGGCGCTACACTAGCGGAGGAAGTGAAATGTTGGCATCTATCCGCGAAAGGTGTAACTATGTTCTGTTAGTAAGAGGTGTATTTTTGTTTTTGAAATGTGTAGTTTATGAGGTGGAGATTGGGGTCCGTTCCATCATGCCTTGATGATTGCGGGATCAGGGCCGCCGATGCGTCGTGGGTAAGTTGGGGGGGGGGGGAGTTCGCAGTCCTGTTGTACCTCCCCGATGCAGTGTGCGACGCCTTAGTGCACCGAGCAACACTTATAGGTAGTTTACTGATGAACCGTGCCTCGTCGTTGTGCGGAGTGGATCACAATGACTAACTCACTTTCGTAAGGGAGCGTCCATTAATTACGTGAGGTGAAATAGGGGGGGGAGGCGTCCGGCGAAATCTCACGAAGGGGGAGGGAAAGCCGACGGAAATCTCAAGTGAGCTTTTTAAATTCTTGAAGGATAGTAGATCTAAAAAAAAGCCCACGAACGACGCGGGTGTCCACTTTAGGGGGATATAAGGTCTAGAAACGACGCGGTATCGCCTTTGTGGAGGGTACAACCACTCTCGGAAGCAGGAGAACTAAGAAGCTAAGAGGTCCGTCCATAAGCAAGTGGGGGGGGGGGGGAAGGGGGTTGTTTCCCGTCAAAATCTCACGTCATCTAAGGGGGGGGGGGGTCCGACCAGATCTCACCAGACGGGGGGGGGCTGGAATTCCGGAACAATACAACATGTTGTAACAGCCCTCAAAGCTAAAATTAAATGTATTGGTACTTTATGAAGCACTTGTGATAAGTTAAAGTTTGGTTCGATCTGATCTGGTATGTTTGTTTTCAATTTCCTGTAAATCAATGTGTATAGACTTTGTTTTATGAAAAGACATTATTTAAAGGCCATTTAACATGTTTAAGAACATAATTGTGCAAGATTATTGCTTAAATGTTCGTAATTCCAAGTATTAATGCAACTTAAGATGTCTAAAGGACAATTTGCTACAGTTTAAAATGATTTCTGTGTATAATTTTGTGTTTAAGTATCTTTAATTTCCATTTCTGACCATTTTGTATTGATTGTATACGATTATGAATTAATTCTGACTGTTTTTAATATGATTAAATTGTTTAAGTATTGTTAATGTTCGAGAAATATCTATCGGAATCTTTTGAAGTGTTCTAGAAATTTCGGTGGAGTTTATATACAGCGATCATCCAAGACAGAGTTAGTTAGTTTTTCGGCAAAGTTTTCACCGACTCAATTTACGATGGCCAAGAACTGTCTTGTCTGTGGAAGAAGTGTTGTATACAATCGCTGGATTGTGTGCATTCATGTAAACAGTATCGTTGACGTCGTTTTCTTTGAGAATAAAAACAAATGTTAAATTGAACTTTATGGTACACTGATTATTTATCAAATTAATTAAACCACCAACAATCTTATAATGTCCTTAATTTTAACTGCTTGAAATCGAAAGACGAGCAAGAATAATAATGAATGAAATCAGCTTTTTCGTCTTGGTTTTATACTATATGGAAGCTTCCACGTAGTCAGTACCACTTTGAGAAGTAAAACGTTCAATGTTAATCTCGCTCGTTATTGATCGAATTTCCTCTTCGCTTAAGTCTTAACTCCGCTCGACCAGGGAATTTCTCAGGCCAGTTCTGTGTAGGAAATTAAGAAATAAATGTTAGGGACGGCCGTAGCAATGTTTCATCACTAAAGGGAATGATGATAGCGAGGATTAGCGTGGCGTGATACATGGCGTGGAATGTGTCACAATAGAGACCGCGTTATGTATGGCTCGCCGACAGCCACGCTCTGCTGTAGACTCGTCGTTTTTCCTCCGCAGACTCCATCCGTCAACAGACATCAGAGACACCCAGCGTCTCACAGCGAGACGCTACTCTCAGTCCCAGAAAGCTTTCTGATGTACTCCTTAACACTGACACCCCTAACATCGCTACGTTTATGATACCAATAAAGTATCATGTTCGTGCAAAATATTGGTCTTAACACTACATGTTCGATATAAAGCTGCTGCTACTTATTATCTTTAGAAACCCTAAATTAAAGGTTCCTTCTCCGTATCGATTTCCTCAAAAGATTGATAGATGCTTCGTGGTTTAATTAATACGATAATTAAGTAGTCCACGATACGTTTCTACTTAAACTGGTTTATTTTCTTAAACACGTCGTCAAAGATACTGTTTACATGCATTCATACAATCCAGAGATTGCATACTACACTCTTTCCACAGACAATACAGTTCTTGTCCGTCGTATACTGAGTCTGTATAAAGTACTACTGTCCTTCTGCTGATTTCTTTATATAGGCTCTATCGAAATTTCTAGAACACTTCAGAAGATTCCGACATAGATTTCTCGAACATTAACAATACTTAAACAATCGAAACATATTAAAAACAATCAGAATTAATACCAAATCATTTATAGTCAATACAAAATGGTCAGAAATGGAAATTAAAGATACTTAAACACAAAATTATTCACAGAAATCGTTTTAAACTGTACAAAATTGTCCTTTAGGCATCGTAACTGGTATTAACACTTGGAATTACGAACATTTAAGCAATTCTCTTGCCCAATTCTATTCTTAAACATATTAAATGGCCTCTAAATAATTTCTTTTCATAAAACAAAGGAAATTGCAAAACAAACATACCAGATCAAATTCAACCAAACTGCCAAACTGCCAATGATTCACAAAATACAATTACGTTTAATTTTTGGTTTGAGAGCTGTTACAAGATGTTCCCGTTGAAAGGTTTAGTTAAATCTGTAAAGGAGCCTAATATGTCTCCGTTTGAGTCGCGTGTTCATATCCGGCATAGGATATACGTGGTTTTATTTTCATTACTGTGTTGCATACTGATGACACCGAACCTGGTGAGGGAGCGGTAACTCTCTGGCCTGGCATTCGGGAGGTCGCGGTTTCAAATGCCCGTCCGGCAATCAAAGTTCTCCATGATGACCCGAAATCAAGCCCGATCAATATATATATTGCCTACTATAAAGTGTATTTAAAGTCCATCAAACATAAAATATTTTATTATACTATTTTGGGCTATATAGAACTTCAAGAGGATTATATCACATCATTTGCGTCTTTATTGGGAAGTTCTACGATCTACTTACGAATTATCTTCGTTATACGTCGGGCTCCATATGCATGTGTGTACCTTTAAATACTGTAAAAATACGGAGGCGTTATTCTACATACAGCAAAAGCGGCAAAATGAATAATTTGAATAAGCTACTGATGGCGAAACATTTAATATATATATATTTTAAAAATCTCTCAGCTTTAGTCATTATTATTTACGTATGTTAACAAATCAGTGGTTAATTCTACTAACTCCCCGGTTCGAATAACAGTCTAGACCTGAATTTTAATGCCCTTACACTGATCTTAACATCTGGAAAAACTTTGCTTTGTTGGTGTGAAGCAACGATGTAATGCTGCATGCTTTATATGCTGTGTCAGGCTGTAGATGACTTTTAAGCTGAATTGCAAATTCCTATGGCCCAGGTGACAGATTCAAGTTGTCGCCTATTCCGCGTCTGCCGTGGCAGAACTTACAATTTAACGTGGAAACGTGAACCATGAAGCGTCTTAGCGCTGTTTACATGGCCGAAGCAAAGTTTTTCGAGAGATTGAGATATGAAATTGAGTGGCGATAAAAATTACTTGCCAGACCGGGATTAGAAGCGAGGACCCAGAGATTTCAAAGTTTCTAAGAAGCTCTGCCTTTGTTTGGTCAGGAGGCTACTACGAAGATGAAATACGAGAGGAACAGAATCTCCTGGTCAAAAATGTCGAACATGTTTCCTTTTGTCATTTGTTATATCTTGCACTTTCCTTGCTGTATTTACCTTTATCATCATTGGCATTTACTTTTTTATGTGTGGTTTAGTCATCGCATTGCCCTTTTGTAGCATTGTAGCCCAAAATGACTAAATTTAAACTTTAACAGCCGTTATTGTCTTATTACAGTGGTCTGCTAACTCAGTGATTAAGGCACAAAAGTTGATGGTCCGCTCCCGGGTTAAAATGCCAATGGGGCCTTGATTTTTTAAGGGTTGTGTTTGATAATATGATCTATGCTACGACGTTCCGTGGTATTCCACGTTAAACTGTAAGATCCAGAGGAAACTAACTGGCCGTTCTACCTCTGACACAATGGCTTAGTATGCTTCCTTCAGCTGAATATAACTAACCTCCGAGTTTTGGACTAAGTTAGCGTTTTTTATACAGTCTTATTAACACCATTTTCCCATTCGGGCAGTTCAGAGTGTTTGCCTTGCCCTCTCTACTGGGTTACTTCGAGCAGTAATTAACCATTATAATAAGAACAATGCGAGGTTTACACTTCATTCTAGGCCTGACTCGAATCCGCTATCGTTACTAGCTCAGGTCACTGTGGCGGTGCAGACAGGCATTAGGCTCTCAGGAGCGGAGAGTGATTTTTCCTTACTGATATCATTCGTAGTGTAAACAGCTCAAGAGTCGCTTTGCAGTGAGTCCGGTGATCTGTACGATAAGTACGCAAGATTGTGCTGACTTTTCTTCAGCTGCGTATTTGTGAGAGGGAAATTTGAGACCATCGCTACAGTTGACTAAAAAATTACGGGATAACGTTAAACAACCATGATCAGGAGGCCTGCCTGGTAAGGGGTGGCGGGATATAAATTCGCACCGCTTGTAACTACCAATGTCATTATCACTATTGGTTACCACTCAATAGATCATAGTTTGTCAGGAAGATTCACCACTGATTTTGCCAGTGACTGCCACTGTTCATGGTTGCTATATCTCTGTCTGCAGGTCTCAACAGTCATCTTAGATCTGCCTTGTTTCCTCAGGCCGCATGGGATCTAGTCCAGAGCCTCTTTTACAACTGATTCTTTTCACCATCACTCAGGGCCCGACCAATCATTTTCCACTTCCTATTCTTGAGCTGTCCCTCTATTTGTCGGCTGTTACCCAAAGCTTCGTATTGGGTCTATATTTTGCCACCAAATTCCCAGTTTGTTCCTAAAATATCTGTCCGATATGGTGGCTTCCTTTATCAGAAAGAGGAACTTCCATATCTCTCCCATTTCCTTACTGGTGTATTCTAAAGGCCCATTCCCACGGCGCGTGGTAGGCAGTACGCGCCTTTCATCTTTTACCGCCTGGCGATGGATCGAGGCGCGCCGTACCTGCTATATAGTATATATGGCAAAGATGAGAGGCGTCCCCTAACATTCACCGAGGGACGCGCCGTGGAAACTCACCTTTTAAGTGAAGGCCAACTTGGATGACTGATTGTATTCAGCCCGTACGATTTGCAGTCCACCACACACGACCAGGTTGGGTGTGGTCCCCCGGCGATTGGCGAGTAGGTGCTCACGATCACAAATTGATGGGCGGACTGCGGCAGCAATCACCTGATTGTAATGTCCCCTTTTTATATCCGATCTGATCCGCTGTTCGATAAGACTGACCGTATCGCGAATTATAGGTCGCAAGAGCCCGACTCTAAGGTAAGGTAATGGATGCGTAATAACATTGTAGAAACACTGCAGGGGCAATCTCCACATGAGCTCAGTGATTGTAATTTATCGCTTAAAAACAATAGTAAAGTTAGACCGGTTCTCCGAAGCCTTGTGGTAGTGATCTTGGAACGAAGCACCAACGACGTCGTCTGCCTGATATATTACCTTCATACTAACGAATCAAAGACAATAATCATTATTATTATTATTATTAACTTAATTGCGATGGAGCACACGCTGCGGTGGCAATTCCCTTAATCATCTTACTACCCCTTTTTATTTTTTGTTATATAATTTGAATGATAAATTCCTCCCCCATCTGTCGCTTTTTCTAGTCCTCTGGTAAGCAGCAAAATACCAGACTCATTTTAAATAAAATTTCAAGTTAAGGTACAATATGGTATCCCACAATTTTTAATAAATCTGCAGTAATATTATCTACATCAGTCTTTTGCATTTTTGAGCTTTCTGAGTTCCTTCATAATTTCCTGAAAAGCTATTTCAAATTTTGTAGTTTCCTCATTTTTGCTTATAGGAAGACTCTTCTCTGATTTATTCCTTCCTGTCACAGGATGATATTTCCTAGTGATCTCATTAAACCAATCACTCAGTATCTCTGCCATTTTAAAATCCTCAGTGAATTCAACTCCGTTCTTATCTACAATTGTCTGAATACCTTCCCTTCCCCTCAGTTTCTAACATAGCCATTGAAATTTTTTAATGAAGCTGTATACCATAGACAGACCACAATTGTTGGGTAACGACGTGGTGACAAAATATGGATTTGCCTCCCACTAAAGCCTCCACATTTTCAACGTGATTTATGCGCTTATATATTTAAACCATTTATATACGTCCCATGTTCCAGAACTTGAACACATTATACGTATAACTCCGGATTAGCTGGCACGATATTTCCCATATTCGTAACGCTGACAACTCTTAGAGTTTGTTACTGTTATTTATACCTACATAAGTATCCATGACTATGCACGCTAACGAACATTAACAATTAATTAAATAAACAACGCGGCATAACCCGAAATAAAAATCCGATTCTCACACGTTTTCATATTTGCTTCTATAACTATGTTTGTTGGTTGATGTGGCTGTTTAATGCCCTCATTTACTCTGACTAGCTTTATTAGCTACCAGAGGAAAAAATGCGTAGTTTGGAATGAGACCCACGGTATATAGAATAACATTAAATAATTTACAGCTCATTAGGTAAATATTTTCTGCTTGTCGATTTTACTCCACACTCAAAAAAATATATTTAAATGATTAGTGATCGGAAACTAAGGTTTTTTAAGCCTGCAATCAAACATGTACATTTTACTTCATACAACCAATACAGCCAACTGATAACTACATATGTTTGCTTATTTTTCGACATAGACACTTTTCGCTTCGTGGAATGAGTTTGAATATTCTCTCCCGGTCAAAATCCTGTCCGTGCGTAGTTCAGCCACTTTGTCGTTGAGTGTTTCACCTCCTCGTTTGCTCCTTCGAGTAAGGAAAACAGGTGAAAGTCAATTGGAGCGAAATCCAGGCTGTAGGTAGGGTGGTCCAGCTTTGTTCAAATCTGTTGATGCCATAGTGGGTTGGACACTGTGATCCTCGTCGGTGACGTTTTCTCTAACGGCCGCAAACTTTCGACACCATTCTGCGACATGCTGACGAGACATTACAGTCCATCCGTATATTTCTACTACCTGCCAGTGAATTTCAGCCACGGTTATGTGTTTGACCCACAGAAATCGAATAACCAAGCGAAATTCTTCTCGAGACCAGTTTTCTAAACAAGTCGCCATTTGTTTTTGCCTACAACTAGCGCTGCAGGTAGCGGATAGCTGAAACTCTGCACAATTGTCAAACGCATGTCTTATAATTAGAGCACAGTACTAATTTCTCTATAACGGACAGCTTAGTTTCTGATAGCCCCTCTTACGTCAACATGAGGGCTAAATTATGAGACCGAGCGTGGTGGGGTAACGGTTAGCGTTCTGGCCTCCCATTCGGGAGGACGGCGGTTCGAATCCCCGTCCGGGCATCCAGATTTGAGTTTTCCATGGTTTCCCAAATCACTCCAGGCAAATTTCTGGATGCTTCCTTCAAAAGGCCATGGCCGAATTCCTTCCCATTCCTTGCCCCCCATCCTTTCCCGTCTCTAAAGACCTTGCTGTTAGAGAGACGTTAAGCAGATAAAAAAATATGAGATTATAATACTGTACTTAAATCTGATCTATATTTCCAAATGATTACACACAACAGTTTTTTTTATGTAATGATTACTGTCTGCTTCAATCTTGTTTTTTTTTTCTTTTCCGTGTACTAAATTTTTTAAGTTTTTTCAACTCTTTCAAATGGTCGTTTATTCCTATCTTTGATCTGACTGTCATTTCGTGACATATGAAACTGGAATTATTATAGGAAGCTCCAGTTTTGCTTATATAAATGTTACTCACGATGGGAAATTCCGAATCAACCGCTATCCTTAATAAAAACAAAAATTTATTGTTCCGCCCAGCAACGAACATCGATATATTAACCACCGGATGTTTTCTGTGTCAGCATCGGAACGAGCCATTTTACGAGGAGCACATTCCAAACACAAAACGCTGAAAATAGCGTCCAGGGCTTAAAACCACATAGACACGTGCTTAACGAGCACGGAATGCTTGTAGTATTGACGAGCTGGGGAAAAAAAACTCGCAAACAAGTTTGTATCTCATTACCGTACAGATTACAGCCGAAATGAAACAACAACGCCGCATCCCTGGGGCTACAGCCAGCAAATATGGCGGGGTGAGGGGGAGGGGCGTATTTTACAAAACACTTTACGCTGACACCGACCCGAATTAAACAATAAATTCCCAGAGGCCTAGTTTGCAGTTAGGACCCCACGAACACGTTGCAGCGTCCAGAGATCCATATTTCTGTCAGCGGCGCGAAAACCGTAATTGCGGTTCGCCGTTGGCAAAAAACAAACGACGGCTCCCGAGAAGCAAAACAAGCCAGCACGCGCCGCGATTCAGTTTCACATTTGCAGGCGAAGTGTTTATTTATAATGCGGTAGGGGGAGGCGAGACGCTGTATATTAACTGCAGGTACCGGGGACGGGGCATTAGGATGTCATAAAGGGGAGAAATAATTTTGCAGTCGTAAACAACATTCGCAACAGCGGGTGCGATAAAAACGTCGGCGTTAGCGCCGGCCCCAGCATTGATGCTTGCGGAACCTCAACCGGCGGGGCCGTTTTTTTGTTTTAATGGGCACCGCCGCGATTTTGCGCGGGGGCGTTTTGCTGAGCGCGCCTGACAGAAAACTGATGTGCATTTAACTGGTATAAATTATGGGTACTGCTTGAATCTGAGAGGAGGCGGGGTTACCGCCCTTTCACAGTGGAAAAACCCGCTGTTGCCCCCACAAAGCTCCCCGGATGCGAGACCACAATTCGCCACACCAGAAACGGGGGAGACTAAAGGGCATTGTCAGTTATTCAACGGCTACTGTTCGGTACTTCCACTGTTCCTATAGTTTTTTTTTTAGGGGGTCAGAGAGTGGATGAAGTCTTTGTGCCGAACATTTTCATTTGTTGTTTATGGGCGTTAACGGCAACATTGTCAGCATCAGCCACTGGGCAAAAGAAATTAAAAAGCATGGAATGAAATTTGGATCATTAATAACATATCTCACAGTGAACCCATTTTCAGTTTTAAAAATGTTTCTGATGTGAAATCTGTTCACCGTTGCTTCAGGTGGACATCATTGAATTCTGTCGTCATTGAGGAAAATTTTTTAACGCTATCCTACCAAAAATATATGAAAACATACCGAATTTTGTCCGCCCTCCAAGATATTTTAGAAGTCATCGGAGTGAACATCGTTTTGAATTCTTCAAATTATATTATTAACGGCACTTTTGGTACTACTTCAGTCGTATATCTTCATATTATTACTATTTGTGAATGCATCCTATATGGGCGTCCATTAATTACGTGAGATGAAATGGGGGGGGTCCGGCGAAATCTCACCAAACCTCACGAAGGGAGAGCGTGGGGGGGGGGGGGAGGTGTCAACGGAAAACTCACGTGAAGTTTTAAATTTTTTGGAGTAATAAAGAACAAAAAAAAGGTCTTAAAAAGTTACGAGGTCGTTTAGTAGGGGGGGGGGGCTCCGTCAAAATTCCGGAGAAACACCTTTCGCGATTAATGGATTTCAACATGGATTGTAATTAAGAATTTTTTCTATGTTTCCAATTGGTAGTTAGGATCAGGGATTATCAGTACCTGGTGCAATGGAAGGCGATTAAGTATAGCCATCTGTTCGCCAATCGAGTAATTTTGTGATTTTGTTTGTGAAATATGTAGTTTATGATGCTGAGATTGGGGATCAGCCTAGGTGAGTGCGGAAAACCGCAATCAGGACGGCCGAGTACGCGAGGTCCAGTTCTCGAACATGGTCCCGTTGCACCTCCCTGACGCAGTGTTGTGGCTCCTCAACCCACGCGCTGCCACAGTGGCGGGTTATTATACCTTCATATACGACATTCATTCATTTTATGTCCTCTGTAGTCTCGAATCTCCGTTCCAGCATCGTTTACAAGAGCGTCAAAATCGAAGATCAACCGTTCTCCAAAAAAAATATAGTAATATCTCTGGTACTGTGGAGATAATGCACAGGTTTCACTTTCGTTATACAACTTTTCTGGCTTTATGATTTTTACTTTGGATTCTTTCACTGTTTGAGATGAATTACTTGCTCTAGCCACTGACTTTCTTTCTAACAGGTGTTAGTTTATGATAATCTGTTGTATTTTATATACTACTCATAATTCCTCTTCCGTTATTCACCTAGACTATTTCGCAAACGAATGCCTCTATACTGTACAAAGCTATCACTAAAAACCAAACAAGTTACCGGGCGTGTTATTTTCACTAGCAAATCTCCGTTCCACAGTATAAATTTCGGAATAGTAGACAAGTAGAACGGTGTATTCCAAAACGCTTTTCGACGAATAAGTAAGTCTTCATAAAGTTTCCTACTGGAAACTTGTTAAAAAATGTTTCCCAGGTGGATAAGCATTTAAGCTTTCTATATCAGATAATAACTTTTATCTGCCACGGAATATCCCTGATTATCAGCCGAAAATGGTCAAATGATATGACTCTTCGTTCGTACTAAAATTTCTTAAAGGAGTGAAGACATTATTAAATTCTGATATTGCATCAATCATTAATCGTCATTAGATGATGGATAACAATTTTACTTCAGTAGCAAGTAAAAGACTTTGTTACATATTGGATTTCGAATACGCAAATAAAGTTGTTTGCAGAACTATAGGGTGTGCAATATTAGAAAATAATTCTGTAATATGTAAACCTTAGACGAAAAACAATTACTTTCAAATATGAATATGAAAATGATTATTCGTAACTCAATTTTCCTGATAAGCTAAGATCTTATGCTCTTTAGTTAAAGTATCATAACAAATAATGTTTAAATAAGAAACAATATGTTAAAAGTCTGGATATTTGAAGGTCATAAAATATTCACCAGGAACTGTTAACTCTTGCAGCGATGAAAAGTGAAATGTAAAGATATTTCTTCCAGCCTTTCGCCAAAATGGAATTTATCCTTCTGCACTAAGAAGCATCAAGAATAGTCAGTTCATCTCGGAAATACATGACTTATTTCCGTCTGAATGTTTTCGTAAAAGCTGAGAGAGAAGATTGGAAATCCTCGCGACCGGAAGTGACTGTACATCTTACAGAGGGAAAATCCGCGGCAGGAAATGAAATAGGCTAAAAGATTATCTTTTCTTTTGTTCTCAGACAATCACTCGCGGGATGGAAACGAATTCTTTAATGTTCCGTGAAAGAAGGGATTCCAGAAAACCTGCAACGCAAGAGGTAAATCGGATAAGGAAATGAGTTGTACACAAACTGCGGGCTTCGGAGAGCTGTTTGTGAGGAAAAATGACAGAAAATGTATTATCTTCCTCGAGTCTCCTCAGACTAAATGGGTCGATATCCTCGTTTGCCGGCCCTGGCAGTGTAGGGGCTAGCAGGCTAGCTTCGCGTTGCAAGGGCCGCTGGTTCGAGTCCGGCCTCGGGCAGGGGTGATTTTAATTAAGTGTTGTGTTAGTCTTGTGCTGTCCTCACTTTAGTGTCCACAATACATTAATTAAAGCCTGATACAGCAGGTAGTACAAAAACAAATTGGATCTGGCTAAATGGTCGCAAAGACCGAAGGTCATACTTTAAAAAAAAAAAAAAAATATCCTCATTTAACAGTATCAACATGTAATCTGCAATTTCCTCAGTGTTGTGAAACTCTTGTGATCATCAGTTTGCCACCAGCAGGAATTGTGTACTTGCGGTGCGTACATGTGATAAGGGGCGTCCATTAATTACGTGAGGTGAAATAGGGGGGGGAGGGGGTCCGGGTAAATCTCACCAAGGAGGATGGGGGGGGGGGTCAACGGAAATCTCACGCGAGGTTTCGAAATTCATGTTGGAGTGTAGAGCTAAAAAAAAAGGCCTAAAAATGACAAGAAAGTCGATTTGAAGGGGGTATTTCGTAGAAATATGAGGGTGGAGGGTGTAACAGGCTTTGGAAGGGTGAGACCTAAAAAAAAGAGGGTTCAGACCAGATCTCACGAAGTCTCACCAGAAAAGGGGGGGGGGTCCAAAAATCAGGAAAAACACCGCACGTAATTTATGGATGCCCCCTAAGTAGACATACAGACTTCATACCGAAGTTGGTGGGTGAGCGGTTAATGTCCGGGGAATGTATTTGGCAAGACGCGATTTCGAACCTCTAGTTCGGCCGCCCAGATTTCGGAAAAAACGCTTCAGATGTATGCCTAGATGGTTCCTTAAAAAAGTCATAGCAGAATTACTTCCCGTTCCTTACCCTCAGTCCTATAAGCTTTAATGACAAGCCGCTGAGACCTAACAAACAAACAAAAACCTGAGCAGAAAACGAGATTTCGAATTGAGATTTTAGTTTCCACCAACTATTCAAATACGAATCTAGAAGGCAAAAATGTGATTAGTTCCTAATGTGTCAATAATCAGCAAAGAGACTTTTGTCATAGGCCGAATTTCAATAACGTGAAAATATTTTTCTTTTTACGTTGATGCAAATGTTCTAGTATCTTCTATGACATTTCTTTTCTTGTAGAGAGCCAATTACGTTAAAGTGAAATAGCTTTCGAATAAATCAGTTTTTTGATTTGGACTTTTTTTTTTTTTTTGCTAAGCCCTTTACGTCTCGTCGACGTCGAGATCAATAGAGGCGGGAAAGGAAGGGGAAGGGATTAGGCCATCACCTTTTTGAAGAAAGCATCCTGGCATTCGCCTAGAGTGATTTGGGGAAACCATGGAAACCCCAAATCTGGCTGCCCGGACGGGGATTCGAACCTACGTCCTCCCGAATGCGAGGCCAGAGTTTTACCGCACACACACCACGCTCGGTTTGGTTTGGGTGAAGATGAAGCTTACGGAAGAAAGTTGGCCGGAAGGGGAAATGAAATTAATCTTACATAGTGAATACCGTTCCCTTTATGACTATTCCGAAGTAAAACTGCGACCTTCATCGGATGTTAGTTACCAATAAATATAGAAAACACAAAGCAGTGAACGTGGCCAAATACGTGTGCATTGTGCACTGTTGGAATATTTGAAAAATAACAAATTTTAGAATTTTTATATATTTTTTAAACTTATTTTTAGTAGTAACATCTCAGATGCTTTTCTAGGATATCACACATCTATACAAAAAAAGTTTTTGCTTAAATATATCTCCTTCAGAAACATTAATATCTTCTTTTGAACAACACCCACCATCCGAAAGAAAGTTAAAACTTTATTTACCACAGTTTATAGAGAGAGAATTCACATAAGAGTTCAACAGTAACTAGATGGTGTAGCTTAGGTTTATTTCGCAAACAAACAGGGTTTTAGCTCAGGTGTTAAGGAGCTGCCGTGCTAGACGTGTGGAGATAAGAACGAATTGCATTTCACATCACCTCCCTGTTATTAATGTTAGTAAGCGCTTTTCTTTCCAAATATTCTTTAGTGACCCACAATAAGCAGATGTTTAACGAAACACACATTAGTAGTAAGCTTACACTGCTCACTATTCCTAGTCTTCATGGCATGAAACGTCCTTATCAGTGCTGCCAATTTAGCATCATTATCACTAAATTTAGCATATTTTCAAATGACTTAGCATTAAAAAATTCAATTTTGCTTATAGTATATGTTTTTAGCATTTTTTCCTGATACGTCAACAATTCTATTGTAGTTACAAACTTTTAGTATTCTTCATTTATTTATTAAAATAATCTATCACAACGAATTGTTATTAATTATTGTTAATTTTAAATTGATTGTTTTTTACATTTTACAAGTTCAAAGAAAGCATTTCCATAAAGGAATTTAACAAAGAAACTTTTTAACAAATTTCAATAATTCATCTGTTATAAAACATTGAACATGTTTTGTTTTAACTAAATACATCTATATACAGGATAGTCAAAGTGATTTCAGAAAATTACTACAGATTTATTATTTGACATATACTTACAAGATTACACAGAAATATAAACAAACTGTAAAAGTTTTTTGAGTGTCTACAGGTGCTCAATATGTGCACCTTTAGTGACTCTGCACACATCAAGTCTATAATCGAGTTCTTACCATACCCGATGCAGCATGTTTCTGTCAATGAGAGCAAATGACCGAGCGTGGTGGTGTAACGGCTAGCGTTCTGGCCTCGCATTCGGGAGGACGGCGGTTCGAATCTCCGTCCGGGCATCCAGATTTGGGTTTTCCATGGTTTCCCAAATCACTCCAGGCAAATGCCGGGATGCTTGCTTCAAAAGACCATGGCCGAATTCCTTCCAATTCCTTGCCCCCATCCTTTCCCGTCTCTAAAAACCTCGCTGCAGATTTTTTTTTTTTTAAAAAAAAAAAAAAAAAAAAGAGAGAGAGAGAGCAAATGCATTGGTGATGTGAATCCGCAGGTCTGGCAGATCAACTGGTACTGGTGGCACGAACACTGTGTCTTTTACGAATCCCCAAACAAAGAAATCGTAGGGGGTTAGGTCAGGGTAACGAGGAGGCTATGACAACAGCTGACGATCAGCATCCCCAGCACGACCAACGTACGCTTTCTCACTTTCAGCCATCTTGCTGTCTAGCGCTCTAGCGGCCACCGCGGGAAGCTTGCATTTAGTGCAATTGAAACTTGGAGAGCGCCGGCCTCGGTAGCGTAGGGGCTAGAGCACTAGCTGTTGTATGTCTGTGTGAATGTCCTGTCCGTCCTGTGGCGTCTATACACTGAAAGCAATTAAATCACCTTGAGCTGGCTGTATGGCCTCCGTTGCCAAATGCCATTAAAAAAAAAAAAAAAAATCTTGTCTTATAACAGCAAACCCTATCATCGTACCTATAATAGGACAGCCAAGAGAAAATCGTGAAATCGCTGCAGTCATTTTGACCAGCCATGTATAAGTTTTGTTTTAGATAATTTTCAAGATAAAATTTAATTATGACGATATATGTCTTACCGATGAAAGTTAATTAATATTTTTTGTTCTTTTCATTGCATAATACATAGACAAGTTTGCTGTTTTGGTAGGGTTAAGTTCTGGTAGAATTGTTTTTCAGTAGTGTTAGAAAATAGTAAAAGTAGGTTAAAAAAATATTTTTTACAGTATAGAATTATTCTAGTAAGGTTTTATTTTTGTAGGGTTACGATTTGGGTGACATGTTAATGGTAGGTGATTGGTAGAGAGTAAAAGTGGTAGACATATTTATGGTAGACATTGCGTTTGGTAGAGATTCCCGTGATAGAGTTTTCATGCGGTAGTATTCGTCAATGGCAGAGATGTTACTAGGCAGAAATAACATTTGGTAGTATTGTTTATTGATATATTAAATTTTTGATAGGATTTCCATTTGATAGAAGTGTTGAATGGTAATTATTTTCGAGGTAGACCTGTTAATGGTAGAATTTATTTTGGGTAGAGATTTTTCTGGTAGGCATGTTAATGTGACCTATAATTTTGTTGGCATTTTTTTATCATTTCCCAAAAACTTTAGCATATTTTTGGTGTTTTCTCAACGTAAACCTGGCATAAAATATGTTTTAGAGTTGGCAGCTTAGGTTCTTATGGCGTACAAAAACTTTTTCTGATAAATTTTCATCATTTTTTACTCACTACCTATGCAAGAAAATTTCCAGTCGAGACTGATTATTGCCGGGTTTGGTGCCGTTGAGTTGCTTAAATTCGTCCCTACTGAAGATTAAATGCTTTAACGTATCATATTATGGGATACGGGAGATTGATTAGACTAGTGGAAGCTATGCGTGAAGAGGGAGGCGTGGTTTCTGTTGGAGTAGTGGGGCACGCCATTAGCTCGTTAATCGAGGCGAGGGGGCTTCTCTTCCTCTCGGAGAGGTAGGTCCGCTTCAGCACGAGTTGTTAAAATTTGTCGTCTGAGCAAGTACGGCCGTTTGCCTGTCATTACGGGAAAGTCTGAAGGCGAGTGCAGGCGGGACAAAGGATTCCGCCGTTAATGACGCCTGGGCCACCTCAGGCGGGATAATAATAATGCCAGCCCGCTGCCCAACTCTACCAGAGACCCGCAGCAGTCATCAGCTCTCACAAGTGAAAGTTCCGCAGCAGCTTCGGTAACCAGTATCCATAAAGTTTTTTTTTTTTTTTTTTACTTATGGCTTTGCACTTCTTCGACGTCGAGGTCATTATAGGCGGGATGGGGTTGTGAACAAGGAACGGGAAGGTATTCGGCCATGGTCTTTTTTTGAAGGAAGCATCCCGGAATTCGCCTGGAGAGATTTGGGGAAACCATGGAAAACCTAAATCTGCATACCCGGAAGGAGATTCGAACCGGCATCCTCCCGAATGCGAGGCCAAAACATCCATAAAAGCTATTGTCATCAAAGTTACTGTGTAATACAACATTAAAGAGTGACAGGGTTTTATAACACTATGCAGTTAAGAATTAGATCGATGGTGGAGTATGTTTAAATCATGTTGATTGAGTGACGGATAATGCATATGAACGGACATTCGCTAAAGAAAAGAAAACGTAGTCCTTTTTCCAAGTCGTTGAAGCAGTTGTACGATTGTAGGAAGATTTTTTATTAATTGTTCCTTTTCTTTTATTCTTTTTTTAAATGCAAAGGCTTTATTCAGCCATACAAACAGCTACAAGTTTGCACGCACATGTTCTCTCAAAAATTGTATCTCTCCTGTACACAAGGCACTCTTAATTAAAATCGCCCGTGGCGTTGGCCGGGTTCGGAACAGATATCCTCGATTCTAGGTGATAATACTTTACACGAACTCAATAACAGAAGTGTACACATCTTGTGAGGAGGATCAATGACGATGACGGAAAGTAGAAACACAATCTTACATCAACCTAATTATGAACGTATCCCACCTTGTATGCTGTTTTGGTACGTGGCAGAAATTGTTTTCATCCAGTTCTTGGCCACCAGGAAAACAGAGGTGGTGGTGCATGTTTCATAACCACCAGGCTGTATACCAAAGGACCGGATCAGATCATAATGGATATGGAAAACGGACATAGATCAGATTAGATATGTCCTCTTAGATACCAAGTGAGAACAGCTTCGGCGATGTGGAACAGTATGCATCATTCTTAACAAACAAATATTATTACCAGGTACAAAAAAGGAGTTAGATACTCAGCATTTCAAAAGTGCGTGCAGTTTCCAGAGTTGTCTACAAACACGTGACATCCCATGTTTGCTACCAATCCTGTTATTTGCTACATTTGTATGTGTTTTCAGAAAAATCATGCACCCCAACAAATACACTGTTGATGGCGATTCTTTCCTCGGATGGCGACCATTAACCTGACGGCCCTTGATATCTTTCGAAACAAAAGACCTTAACTGACGACACTGCCTATCACCCTCCCCCATTGGTTCATTACGATCGACACAAATACACTGATCAGCCAAAAAATTATAACCACCTACTTAAGTAATTGGGTGTTGGACAACCTTTCGAAATCCGTACAGCAGAGATTCGACGTAGCATGGATTATACAAGTCATTGGTAGGCTTCCAGAGGTATCTGACACCAGATTTCTACGCCCAGGTCACGAAATTCACTTAAAATAAAGGCCAGCGGTTTGTGGGCGCAGCACCTGGGAACGAGCATCTCGGGAACGGAGAGACTGGTCGGCTGTTACGTGCTACTGTAGTGAGCATCTAAGAAAGTGTTTGAAGTACGGTGAAAGCACGAGTGGGCGACAGTGTGATGGACACCCGCGCCACATCACAGAGCGTGAGGGCCGAAGGCTTGCCCGCTTTGTAATGTAAGATATGGGTGATTTGTGTGCAGAATTGCGATTCTTGTGCTCTGAAACACTTCTGGAAGTACCATAATTGTTCTCTTCCGTCAGATCTTCCACAGATAACCCCGTCTCCTGCATTACAGAGCGAGCAAGCCTTCGACCTCCACGTTGTGTGATGTGGCGTGGGTGTCCACCACATTGTCGCCTACTCGTGGCTTCACCGTCCTTCAACCACTCTGCATAGATGCTCACTACAGTAGCACGCTAACAGCCGACCATCCTCGCCGTTTCCGAGATGCTCGTTCCCAGAAGCCGCGCAACGCTGGCCAGTTATTTAAGAGAATTTCCTGACCTGTGCGTAAAAATCTGGTGTCAGATACCTCAGGAAGCCTACCTAGGACTTAGGGAATCCGTGCTACGCCGAATCGCTGCAGTCAGGGCCGGCGTTAAAGAGGGGGGGGGGGGGTGAGTAAGCGGGTCAAAAGTACCCGGGCTGATGGGGGGCCCCGATCACCGACTGTAGGGGCCCCCAGGCCATGAAGCGAAGAATCCGCCCATTACGCCCGGGCAGTTTGTAGAGCAAGAAAAAAAAAAAAGGTCGCCCATTTTGCCCGAAATTCCTTGCGCCGGCCCTGGCTGCAGTATTGCATTCGAAAGGTTTTGACAGATCAGTGTACAATGACATACGCTGAGGAAGGAATCTAGTCACAAAACCAATGAAGAATGAAGGCTTCACAGGTATTGCATCGTTCTTTGAATTGCCTTTGGGAAGGCATATGTTATGTAAGGTGTGAAGGTTGGTTGGATCCTCACTTACGGATACACATCTGGACAGGTTGCAAGGTAGTTCGGCCAGTTCCATTTCTGCATGCGTTAAACTGTTGTCTACTGTGTTGAAAAAATGGGATGTTACCTCCAAAACGCCGTGGCCGAATTCCTTCACGTTCCTTGTCCCTTCTTCTTCGGCACAAATGACAAACCACAAGAGCCTGAAGCAGGAAGAAAAGACTTTGCTGAGTATTGTTTTGTGTGTGTCCCGTTTATGGAGATTAAAGAAGAGGGAAGGTGAAAATCGGTGCCAGCCCACTCATGTGTACTTTTACGAAGGTCGATAACTAGAGTAACAGTAATGTAACTTGTAATATTATTTATATTTCCGAGAGAGCACAGCGTTTGGTATAAGATTACGTTTGGCTAGTCTGCCAATGGCCAGAATGACTGGAGCAGGGTTCTCGTATCTGCGCTGGTTATGAAGGTAGTCTGAAGGTGTGGACAAAGCTGGAGGTGAGATATGGCTGCACACAATGGCCGTGCGCCATGCGTCATGTCTGGATCCTCCTCCAATTAGGCTGGCGAGGTTCGCACGTGGCTGGGCCAGGAATGCCATTGTGGTCCCGCTATCTCAATCACTCGCCCACTGAGCAGATAACCACGCATAACTCATGCTCCGCCATTGTGATCTGCTCGACCGGAAACTTGCTACCGGAAGTTATAAATCGTGTCATAAAGAAACTCTCAAAGAACGCGGCGAGTTGCTTCTTTGGTTGGTTTGCAACAACTTTCCTTTCTTTCGTTATCTCCACTTTCTTTCAGTCCAGTGTACGGTGGCGCGTACCAAATTTGAGGTGATCTGATTAATATATAAGTGTGGCGTGGCATTCCTCGTCCATTTTGGCCTTTAGTGATGTCTCTTCAACTCTTGTCCTCCTATAGACCAACAGATGACTAAAAAATGTCTCTGCTCGTGCATGTCTGAACCTATAGCCTCCTTGATTCAGCAGCCGTATAATTATTTCTTCATTCTACCCTTGTTCCAGATGATCCTTCACAGTAGATTTTCAGTGGTTTTGACTCATTGTCTCCTCAGCAACTGTTCCTTGAACTTTTCCTAGTGTTTAATGAGTAAATAAATTCTTGGAGTGTAGGTAGTCACTGTTCATCAGAGTCTTACTTTACCAAGTGATGTTACTCTTTCTCTGTTTTTTCTTTAGAGCTAATACATGCATTGTTTGAGGATGAACGAGTGTTCAAAACAATGAAGCGCTGATGCACATCAACACGTTCTGCAAACATTTATGTTTGTATGGATATACACATTATCACATCACGTAATTTACCAATATTTTGACACTGTAAAATGCTAAGTGGATTATTCGTGGTACAGAATAATTATAATGGGTTTGTTGTATCAAATCGTTAATTGATCTCCTTGAATATTGACAGTAACTATTGGTGTAGGGTAAAATGTTAACTATTTAAAAGCATTTCGTACACGGAATTTACTAATCTTTTTTTATATATGTAAAAAAAATTTCTTGCTACTCTAATCCATCTCTTTAAAATGGTTCAGTAGAAAATTTGTATGTTCTGACCTTGAGTTATATACTTTGTAGCTACCATTTTTAAGTAAGTTTCTATAGTGTTATTGACTCTTTTCTTTCTTATTCCGTGTACTTGGGTGTGAAACGAAGTGCAATAGTCGCATAAAATGTTGACTCCAAGATTTCAACGAACCATAACAATTGAGCCTCCAGAAACCGTGGTCTCTTTTTCTATTTTGATTTCTCTTCCCCGTTCTAGTTGTTAGCTTTTGACAGATAGATAAATCGATTCAAATTATCCAACTAAAATGAAATTTCCTATTTAACTGCCAAGCTATAATCCTCTACAACTGCTCCCGGACGCTGCAATTATCCCTTTTGACTTATACCTTTAATTAATACCGTTGACTGTTGCATTGCTTGTGAAATTTTGCATTTACATGTGTTTAACAGGCTTTAGCAACCAGATTAAATGGACATAATAATAGCCTAGGTGGCGATTAGGCTTTGCTATCGTTATTTAATGATTGAAAATATCATGATGTAATAATCAGTTACGTTGATCGTTTTTTTCTTTTTTTTCCCACTTCTTTGATGTTCATGCTTACCGCTGAAATTTTTGTATTTTGTATCTGAACAGTATAACTTAATTTGCCTACCTCGGCAGCGTGGAGGTTAACGCTCTTCTTCTTGCTGCGCGAGTCGCTGGTTCGATTCCAGATTCCGCAACACGTCTTATTTCTGCTGCCGTGCTTGTCTTGTGTTGTCCTTAATGAGTAAAAACTATAGAAAAGTACTTCTACAAATACATGTAATTAAAAAGCAAAGCCTAAATGGCCTTGTAGCAGAAAGCCTGAAAAAAAAACTCATCTTGGAGTAACAAGTTCCGTTATTTTCTTCGGCGAAAATTAATATCAGTATATTTTATGAACATATTTATTTCACTTATGTATACAATACAGCAGAATAACAAGAATGATTATAATAAAAAGACAGTAAGTTAAAGACATTGCCTTTGCATAATCAAAAGGTGTAGAACTTTTACTTTTCCTTTTATCTACGAGATTTAGTTTGTAGATTCTTCAACTTCGACTTGTTAGTCAGACGTTTGGAAGCGAAACGAAACTTCATAGCTACTCAAGACAAAATGTCTGTACTGAAATTCGTCTGCATTGTGGTATGAAAATTTATTTGCTTTCTAGGCAGTTCATATCCTTTTCTGCTGAGTTTTTCTAATCTCATTATGAACTGATGAACCGAGTTGTTGGATGATTTTTTTTTTTTTTTACTTATGGCTTTACGCCTCGGTGACATCAAGGTCATTAGGGGCGAGGGGGGATGGGACTGGGTACAAGGAACGGAGAGGAATTAGGCCATGGCCTTTTGCAGGAAGCATCCCGGCATTCGCCTGGAGTGATTTGGGGAAACCATGAAAACCCAAATCTGGATGCGCGGACGGGGATTCGAACCGCCGTCCTCCCGAATGCCAGAACGTTACCGCTCACTCACCACGCTCGGTGCATGAATTGTTAACACAAAGAAAACTCTCATGTACAAGTACCAAAACAGAGAGGCGATCAATGGAGAACCGCACTGAACACAATGCGACGCCATTCATTGTGTTCAGCGATTATGCATTACGACGGATGACCATCGTCGGTGACAATAGCGGTGACCTGGAGAAAGGTTCCACTCTTCCAATGTTTTGGAGAGGCACAGTGGTGTTACTTCTGGCGTCATTGTGTGGGTGTGACTCCAGGTCACTGCTGGTAGTGACTGAGGGAACTCTGACGGCACAACGGTACTTTACAGCATCACGCTTTACCACTCATGCGACATGATCGTGGTGCCATTTGTCAACCGGACAGTGCTCGTCCACAAACGGCACCTGTGTCTATGAACTGTCTGCGTGATGTTGAGGTACTCCCGTGGCCAGTCAGATTCCCCATATCTCTCCGCGATAGAGCATGTGTGGGACCAGCTCGGATGTCAACTCCGTGCCAGTATCCAGTATATCAAGGACCAGTTACAGCAGTTGTGGGCCATCTTGCCTCAGGAGAGGATAAAGCGGCCTTTCGACATCCTTCCCAACCGAATCAAAGCATGCATCCAGGCCAGAGAGGGCGCAACATCATACTGATAAGTGGGCTCATACTTCCAAGTCCTCTGTGAATTAAGCTCCATTTTGTAGTCACTGATACAACATTACATATCCTCTCAACCCTTGAAGATTCATTTCGTTTCCTACTTCCCTTCTGGATGCTATACTTTTTTGTTGTCGGAAGTGTATTTCCGCGTAATGTTTCCAAATTTTTCTACTAGCCGCACCACTAGTGATTTTCCATTAAACTTCCTCACTCATTGCCCACCAGTTTGTTGCTACTGTGAAAAGAGGTATTATTTTCGTGTGCCAGGCTCTTTGTGTAATGCTGTGCATTGTACAGCCAGTTTAATTTAATTGCGATGGAGCGAACGCTCCGGTGGCAATTTCCCTGCACACCCATTTTCTGTACCCACCTACTTTTGCCCTCTAGGTAGCGTGCACAAACTACGTGGCTCGGTCCAAGGGGGGGGGGGGGGGTTGGCTGGAAGGCTACGTTGGGCTACGTGGGGGGAGGGGGGGTTCCGAGCCAGGCCACGTAGCTTTCCTTTCATAACATTTTTCACAGTAAAAATGAGGAACAGAACTCACAACAGCATGTGAATATTTATTTCCCTCAGTTAATTATCACCGTATATAATTTACAATAGTCTGACAAAAGAAAAACAGGACAAAATGTCTTCTGGAATCAAAAGGGAAAAAGCTACGTGCTACGTGGAGAGGGGGGGGGGTAGAGGCAAAAGCCACGTAGGGCTACGTGGGGAGGGGGGGTTCACAGTAGGCCAAAATGGAGCTACGTGGTTTATGCACGCTCCCCTAGAAATTTCAACTTTAAATTCAACGTTTTTTGTAAATTATTCATCGTTTCCATTGGTAACTTGATCCGGTTATTTACGAAAGAAAATCTTCTCACATCCTTTTGCCTGAATTTAAGTGCCAGCTTGTGGTCATGGTCATCTTTTCCCTTCCACGCGTTACTCCTTATTGTTATACAAGTATCTTTCCAAATCTCATCACCAATATATGCCTTTACACTCCCATGACTCTTTTCACCCTCCTACTGTCTTAAGGTGAGCCACATTCCAGCTATTTTATTATACCAGTTACTGATTGTTTTCTGCGATAATTTCCAGAGACAAATCTAACAGCCCTTCTTTGCACCCCCTCCAACTCCTGTGGGTCCCATACTACACCACCATGCTCAAGCAATGGTCTGACCAAAGTTCTTTAACCCAATTCCTTTACTTCTAAGGTACATCCCCTCATCACTCTCACTAACAAGTGCAACATTTTGAGGGCTTTTTTCAACTACTACCTGTCCAATGTGTCCTGCTCAGATGAGCTTGTTATCAAATGTGCCAAGATATTTACGTTTCAAATATTAAGCAAGTAATTCTTTCCCCACCTTATAATCATAATTAATCTTAAGTTTTTTATCTGTGTACCTAATAAGCTGATTCTTCTTTACAATTACTGTATCTTCATTCCCTTTTTACCAACTCAGCTAGATCACGCTGCAGCTGTTCACAGTCCTCTACTGTTTTAATCCTTTTATGTAGCATTATATCATCTGCAAACAATCTAACTTCTGACATTAAACGATCAGCACAATCATTCATTATACTGTAATAATGAATAGCAATGGTCCCAATACGCTACCCTGTGGCACTCCCATTTTCATTTCCACTTCTTTTGATACTGCATTTCCTATCCTAATGTTTTGTTTGCTGCTCTTGGAGGCTGCCACCGGAGCTATGCGCTGTCCACACGTGTTGACAGCGCGACACGGGGGACCGACGCTGGTCATCATTTTCCGGTCGACCGGTCGCGACCAGAGAGATCGATGGTGTGTCCGGCGAGCCGTGACGTACACTAATTACGCTAATGGGTCTGCTCTGGTCTGGACCTGGGATGTGGCTTTGTGCTACTGCCTTTCATTACGGCCGGCGCCTCTCTTAACAAGACGTCTGCATTGTCGGAACACCGCGAATTGGCGCCCGAGGGGGCGTGGCCCGTCGTGTCAGCCGACCACTTGTTCGGCCGCAGTTTGCTTCATCATCGTAAGCCTGCAACATTTCTCGTGCCTTGTAGCAAAAACCTAATACCAAAGTATAATTTGTATCAACGCACACACTGTCGCTGATAGAATCGACATGCTTCAACAAATTTTATTCGATACGTCAGTATAAAAGTTTTATTATAATTTTTATTTTTAAATTGCTTTGACTCAACATTTTCTTCGAGGATTATTAGTGACGAATCAGTGCTTCAAGTTATTGTTAATTGGCTGAAATTATAGTTGAATGCATGTTTCATTTTATTAATAATAAATCGTTCACTACATCACTTGTACTGAAAAAAAAGATTCGTTGCTGATGATGTTTAAAAGAATGAGGTAAAATGTGCTTCAACTGTAAATACTGCATTTCTACAAGCGATTCTATTAAACTTAATATAATAGGCTACTATTGTCTGTTTTATATAATTATAATATGCAATGTTGTTGTAGGCCATTTTTCCGCAGTTGCTCAGTAAATTAATTAATAAAATGACGCCAATGCAACTGTAATATGTGTTACAGTTGCATTGGCGTCATTTTATTAATTAATTTAATAAATATAATAATTACACAGTTTGTATAAGTATCCACTTTCTTGTCTATTTGCGATCATTTAAATGTGTATGTAAGGGTTAACAAGCCGAAGAAATTTTCTCCTTCTGGTAATACTCAGCTAGATATTTCAGTAAAAATAATTTCAAAGTGAATTCACTTCTATACAAGAAAAAATTGATCAGTTTTCTTATACCAGTTAGGTAGGAATATTTTAACGGAGTTTGCAGTGTATTTAAGATTTACAAACTGCTCCAGTTTATGTTAGATCCCGTGAATTACACACGAGGAAAATGAAAACGACCTTCTTTATCTGCTAGAATGTTTTGTCAGATGTGATTAATACAAGAGTTTTAAATTCTATTATTAATTGCGAAATAAATCTAATTGGATTATCACATATTACTCAAATGGTGTTAGATTATCAAGTTAGCACTGAAAAAGATACAAACAAATCGTGGCTTTAATTTGTCTCTACATTGTTACTAACCACTTAAAACGGTTAATACAAGTTGATTTTCGGTCGGCTGGTTTTTTTATACTTCTTATTGAAGTTTGGTAGGGATGCGGTACGTCTGGGAGCGGTTGCGTTTACCTGTGCGCATCCCTTCCGTACAGGGAAAATTTGTGTTTTGAAATCATTTTGATATAACTTTTCTTTTTTCATGATTTTCTATGTCTTTTTAGCAGTATAAATTTATAATTGCTAGACAGTTTTTTCGTTTCTTAGGTCTCACCAGATGCAATTAAAAAATAAAATAATTTTCAAACCATTTTTATATAGCTGAATATTAGGCAGGTGTACCAATTTCTTTGGTTCTTCAGTGTATTTAAACACTTGTTTGATAAATAAATCTGTTCCTCGAGTTCGGTGTAGTTTCTAGCAGTCTGGAAACCGTCCACGTGAAGGGTGATCATATCGACGGTATTACGGAAGAGCCAATCGGTGCAGCTTTCACTTGCTGATCTGGGACCGTGCCAAGCGGACAGACTGCTCAAGTAGGCGGTCACTTTCAACAGCAACGTCACATCTGGCGACAACTGTAGAGCGCGGACAGTAAAACAGCTACCATAGTTAGTACTATGAAGACAAAAGTCACAGAAATTTTTTTGCGGATAATTTTCTTCATCGCAAGGCGTTCTTGTAGTTACAGACGAGGTCCAAGTGCTGGTATGACCTCGTTGACGAAAGAAAGAAATCTTCGCTAGCGGTAAATGAACGAACTCAGATCGAAGCCAGTTGCGCTGTTCAGAAGGAAATTGATTGTACGCTTCACAATACTGGTAATAGTTAGGGTTGCCAACCGTGTTGTAATATATAGTATTGTACTATATTTCTGGTCTGGGTACTACATATTGTTGAAAAAATATGTAGTACGCGAAAATACTATATTTCACATAAGCGGATCAGTCTTCTGTCCTTTTTTATATAGCACTGCAACTAATAACAAACTAATCACTCACTTCTCAAAAACAGTGATGCGAATTACGTGTATCCGAACAGGCCTCTGTCTCACTGCGTTTCGAACCGTTATATCAATCTCGAAATTAACAACGCGAAACAATTACTTTTGATAACAAACTTAACTGGGCAGGACACATAGGACAGGTGGTATGAAAAGGTTTCAAAGTTCTGCACTTGTTGGAGAGAGTGATGAGGGGATGTACGAGAGAAGTCAAGGAATTGGGTTACAAAACTTTGGTCAGACCATTGCTCGAATATGGTAGTGTAGTATGGGACCCTCATTTTACGTATCAAATACAGGAGTTGGAGAGGGTGCAAAGAAGGGCTGCTAGATTTGTTTCTGGAAATTATCACAGAATGCAATCGGTGACGGATATGATAAAGGAGCTGGAATGGGATTCATTGCAAGACAGGAGGAGGATGAAGAGGGTCATGGGAGTGTACAGGGCATATACTGGTGATGAGGCATGGAAAGATATTGCAATAGGTATGAAAAGTAGTGCATGGAAGGGAAAAGATGACCATGACCACAAGCTGGCACTTGATTTCAGACACAAGGGTGTGGGAAGATTCTCTTTTTTAAGTAAGGGTGTCAGGGATTGGAATGAGTTACCAAGAGAAATGATGAATAATTTACCGAAAAATTTGAAGGAATTTAAAGATAAAATTTGTAGAGGGCAAATATAGGTAGGTGCAGGATAGCGGGAAGATGGGTGTGTAGGGATATTGCCACCGGAGCCTGTGCTCCATTGCAATTAAATTAAATTAAACTAATGTTTGGTCGTGGAACTATCTTTTCATCATTTTTGTTTTGTTAATTAGAAATTGTTCTTCCTTTTGATATTTGGTTAAATTAAATTATTTATGGAAATGGTAGCAATAAAGAAAGTGCGCTAAGTGAATGTGACGTCATTGAACGATTATTTTATTAGTTTAGGGGAGGATTGTCCTACATCTATTCAAACCATTTTGACGTTGAATGAAACACATAGAGACACAAAAGTTAAAATCTTTTTGAGTTTCGTGAGCCATTTTTTAAAAGTACTTTCACTTAGCTGTCAAACAGCACGTTCTTAGATGTGTATAATAAAAATAAACTTACTTCATCTTTAAAATCAACGCTAGAACAACGTAAAAGAAACTTTTTTTAAATTATGAAACAAACAAAAAATGTACTTTGAAGCCACATCCTGCACTGAAAGAGATAATAATAAAAATAATTTTCTAGTATTCGTTGATGATCGTCTGGAATATCTTAATAAATGGTTCGATTTTGATGAAAGCAATTGTTCATACTAAATCCAAAAATTGAATTAAAAACATGAAGACTCATTTGATTACTGAGACAGTATTAGAAGTTCTAAATTTAAAAGAAATAATGAGTATGAAAATGGATGAACTTTACTCCGAAGTAACAATATTACACGAAATCTATGCGAAAGTAAAACAATTGTAATGAGTCTACCGACAGAACCACAGGCCAAAAATGGCAGCTTATTTTATACCGAGAATAATTTATCAAATTTACTTAAAATTATTTAGTTCCTGCTCTCTATTCCCGCCACTTCAAAGAAATTATATTTTCAATTGGCGCGAAGAGAGAAGCAGAGCATCTAATTAATACAAAATTAGCTTTTGGTCACATTAATTTAAAAAATTGAATACGATAAAACATGTAACACTTTTACTGTAGACAAAAAAATTGTTAAAAGATGCAAGAAGTGTAAGAAATACGGTTTTTATAAATAAATAAATAAAAACATACCTTTTTTGTCCTTTTCTACTCTTTCCTTAAAATACTATATTTTCTTTTAAGAATGTACTATATATTTATAGTTTTTTCTAAAAATTCTATAACTAACCGAAGAAATGTAATAATTCAGCTCTTAGATAATTATGACCAATCATGCAACACGGTTTGCCTGAGAAAACTTTAATATAGTTGATTTTACCGACTCTTATAGGTTCATAATATCGTGGAATGAGTGTGATATGAGAAGAAATTCACATTATGAAGACATATGACTGTCTGAAAACTTAACAATGGCTTAGGTTGTTAAGAACAGTTGACAGCAATATAGGCACAAAATTATGTAAACCAGCACATAAACACTGTTTGGAAGATAGACCCGAAGTTGGAATTAATTACTGTTTTGGAAATCGACACTGCTTAAAACAATTAAAATTCCTTAGATACATGTCTGACATACTCCCTAAAAGTTCTGATCTACAGCAATTTGATTATTGTTATGCGACATTTGTAGCTATACATATGTCGATATCTGATATGAGAATAATAATTGATGGGGAAGACTGCGCCCAGCATTATTCTTGCCCAGTTGCCAAGCTTAATCAATTTGCAGAAAACTGGAGATATCCATTACCACCGAAGCATCGGTTAACGCTCAGGCCTCGCATTCAGGAAGACATCGGTTCGAATCCCCGTCTGGGCATCCAGTTTTGGGTTTTCCAAAATCACTCCAGGTGAATGCCGGTAAGCTTTCTTCAAAAGGATATGACCAATTTCTCCCATTCCTAGTCCACAGTCCTTTCCCGCCTTTAGTGACCTCTACGTCGACGAGGCGAAAAGCCATAAGCAAAATATATATATATATGTATATATATATATATATATATATTTACTTGTGTTTCTCTCAACATCTTTCCACCAGTCTGCGGTATGAACAGCGCAAAGAATCCCACGGAGTGATCCTTGGAAAGCCACCCGCATAAATAGGATCACAGTCTCCCCCATACTTTCCTCCTCCACATCCGTGCTACTTCGCACGCAGGAGCAGGTGATATTGCAGAAATATTATTTTCTGCGTGGCATGGTCTTGAAGCTTTGAAGGTGTGATCAACTTCAGCTGAGTACCAGAAATTTCAGCAGTCGTTGTTGGACGACCAACTTGCCAGGAGACCCAACAGCAATTGAAACGCGTTTCTGTCTTTTTCTTCTGTCGGTGTAGTTTCGTTCCAAGTAATGACGACAATGTATTATTTTACTTTATGCTGACATCAGCTGTTTAAACCAGTACTTCAAAACCTGTTTTGTGTTCTTACTTTCTTCGTCTAGCTCATTCATTTCCGCCAAAGGTATATATTTCTTTTGTTTCTCTAGAGGTGAGCATTTATGTTGATCATTATGAAAAAATGAATCTTTATTTTTCGACCTTACCAGTTGCATTACGTATATTTTCTTAAGGGGAAGTCATTTTCTGAGGATGTTCTTCAAATTGTTTTTGTCTTTACCGATACACTGGAAATTGAATTTATTGTAGGGTCACTTGACAAAAGTTTCCTGGTTTCATTGATTTCTATGCTTTGATTGTATCAAAATTACCTTCTACTAGAAGAAGCGATAGTTTTATTTTATTTGTAGTTTTGTATTTCTTCCACTAAATTTTCTCAAGATATTGTGGGCACTAAATAGTTAGTTTAGATTAATTGCTACGCCATAATAGCCTAAGGCAGGACTGTACTAGGCCAGATCGTGTATCATATAAAATTATCATCATTCAATGCTATTGACAACTGAAAAGCATTCACGGTTGTCGATTCAAACAGCGGCATTTCGGACGACTATATTTACGAAAGGTGGTAGATACATCAGATGTTTAAGTGTAAAAAGTTACTTTAAAAAAAATTAAAATAGCTGGTAATGTCATGCTTTAATCGTGGAGGTAGCACAGAAACGGAAAAGACAAATATCTGGTGACCCAACACACGTAACTGAATCGGTAATTTACATATCGCCACCCGTTCGACGCCTCAAATGCAATGCCTAATGAACCGGAATAATTGACACAAAGATAATACTGACATTTATGATTGAAAAGGCATGTTCGATTCAAATGCGCTGCGAAATACATGCCCCGACCTCATTTCAAACACAATGTGTCTTATCGCATTCAAGTCAGAGAGTACGGAGCGGAGATTGATACAATAATTACGTCCAGCAACTGTCAGTATCTATTCGACTTGCGACTGTGGTCAAAAGTGTGTGAGAGCACGTTATATAAGCTCATTAATAAGTATGAGCCGGACGGCAGACAGATTCCCCGCGGCATTAACGTCGGAACAAGGCGAAGTGACATCCAATTATCCGGGGAACTGAGGCACGCATTTTCGCCCATCAGCCAGAACCATTGGATCAGCGCGAAGGACGTCCACTCGGATCCGTCCTCGGATAGAAAGAGCCGTGCCTCAAAGAGGCCGCACACGTGTCGTAGGCGATGACCCGGTTAGAGGCGTCTCTAGTTGTAAACCGATTGGTCAGACATCGTAGTGAAATCGCCATTTCAAATCACAAACAATATAGAATTTTCCGTTCTATCACATATGCACAGCTGTAATTATTTAACACCAAGCTAAGTCTTGAATGTTTACAGTATTTAATAACATCAGTCAATAACTGAAATGATAAAGGAGCTGGATTGGGAGTCATTGGAAGACAGGAGGAGAGTAAAGAGAGTGCTGGGAACGTAGAAGTAGTCTCGTGTTAGTGATGGGGCTTGGAAGGATATTGGTCGAAGAATTAGGGATAGTGCATGGAAGGGAAAAAATGAACATTACCACATGCTGGCACTCGATTTCATGTTTAAGGGAGGGGTAAAATTTCTGAATAAGGGTGTCAGGGACTTGAAAAAATTACCAAGTGAAGTGATGAATAATTTACCAAGAACGCTGAAGGAATTTATAATTAAAATTCATAAATCGCAAAAGTAGATGGGGAGGAATTTAACACTCGAATTATGTAAGATAATTAAAAAATAAAATAAAAACGGGATAATTAGAGGACTAAGCGAATTGCCATCGGAGTATCTGCTTCATCGCAATTAAATTAATAAGAACATATATTAGCTTTTTAGATAGTCAAAAATGACTGGTTGATTGCTGAATACTGGCCTTTTAGTTCTCTGATCTTACTATAACATAGACAAAAAAAATTCAGCACAACATATAGGCTACATCGAATATAAATAACTTATAAGCCCGTCAAAAATATCGGGATGAACACAGTGTTCTGGCAATTCATTTCCTCGAAGCTGCTTTACTAAAATCAATTGTTATTAAATAACGCTCATAATCTAAAACATGTAACGTACTGCTTATTCTTCATTTACTGTAACAAAGCTGTATCTGGACAAAGGATATAAGAAAACACCCGTGAAGACTCATTTCAATTAATATGTTATCTTACGCGTAATACATACTTTTCTTTCAGTGTTCTGACAATTCATTTCTCGCGGTTGCTTAAGTAAATGGAATTGTTTTTAAATAACGCGAATAATCGTGGTTTTGCAGTAACATCTCTGACCATAGTTGGTCAAGCAACGAAGGTCTGGCGCGCGACGTCACCATTACGATCACGATGAAACACAGACCACAGTAGCTTTTTGTTATATACTGTAATATAGCTTTCAATGTAGTTTAAACGAAACGTTTCGTTGTTACTTATTTCTTTCATGGAACAACAAATGTGTTTGTAGTAGTTTCCTATAGGATTTAGCAAACATAAAAAAAAACCATACGTACCCTACATGGCATGAATTAGCAATTACAGCATCGTACTTGTTCAATAATGTGCCTGTTCTCTTACTATACTTTACTTATACTTACCAGTTGTGTACCACACCTAGATCTTACACATCTCTTCAAATACTCTGTCCAAATTTTTTATTGGCTGTGCATCTGGTAAGTGGTATTTTATTGTGATAGTTGCATCTCTGTAATATCGTAAAACAGAGCCTAGCATTCGAACAGGGCGAGATTTTACTATGTATGGTCGTCTGTTTCGCTAAATTCATCCGTAATTTTTTTTCCATTTATCAGCTGGGTTGTTTATGTCCGTACGGATAGACATTTTTGGATTTCAGCCTTCAGTTGCTTGATATTTTTTTTTGTAGTCCCGCCACCAGAGTGGCTCTACTCTTTGTGTGTCTTTTAAATTGGTTTTTGGATCTCTCTTAATTTAACTTATTGAGGGGGAAACGGGCAGGCTTCGCAAACCAATAGGTAGGGTGGTATTTGTTACGGACCTAATGTGTGTTCAACCGAGCGTTGTGGGTGAGCAGTAACAGTGTGGCCTCGCATTCGGGAAGACGTGGGTTCGAATCCCCGTCCGCGAATCCAGATTTGGGTTTTCAGTGGTTTCCCCAAATCACTCCAGGTGGATGCCGGGATGCTTCCTTCTAAAGTCCAAGGCCGAATTCCTTCCCATTCCTTGTCCCCAGTCCCATTCCGTCTCTAATGACCTCGACGTCGACGAGGCGTAAAGCTGTAAGTAAAAAAAACTGTTTTAGAAATAACCATCCGTCTTCGGATATCTGTACCCACTAATACAAAATGAAGAACTGAAAGTTGAAGGTGTTCAAAACTCTCTTACAATCCTTTTTAATATATGGCTGCTAAATAATAAACTACTGCTAATGGGAGCTTTAGATGAAGGGGCACCACATAAAAAGATATAATCACAGCACGAGGCGTTATACCGGCGTTGGAATTGTTTCTTTGCCTGGTTAAGAAGGCAGAGCTGACTGCCAAGATATATTCTCACAATTTTTCTCTCAAAATTTTTGGGGCGTCTCATCGTTGGCATGTCAAATTAGGAGCTATGGTTTTACTGCCACATGGGCTTGCTGACACCAAGCATTTTTTACTTACTGCCAGGTCGTACCAAATACTGAGGGGGGAAGTGAAGTGATGCCATCTGTCCAGCGAGTGATAAGTATATTTTTTGTTTGTGAAGCGTGTAGTTTATGAGGAAGAGATGCATTCGCCTTAATTGCTGCAAAAAACAGCATAAAAACGCGGTCAAAACGAGGGTGCCCGGTCCATTATACCTCCCGAGTCCAGTGTGCACTGAGCCACATTGACAGTTCTCACAACTGATCTCTGTTAATACTTGTGAAGATACCGTCTCAGCTGGGATAATGAAGAAGATATTGTCGCAACAGTACCGAGGAAAACCTTCCGTTCTCGCAGTTAACAGCAGTAAACTAGTGTATACCGATCACAGGAGATTCAAAACAAAATATGTCCGATGATACTACAAGCGATACGGAACTGGTTTTAAGCTGACGCCATGCTGTGAACGTCCATAAATACCGCCATCGCCGCATACATCTCCCACCAATATATTTCTGGGTTCCCGCTCCGGTTTCATAAATATTAATGCTTTGGAAGCAGACCGATTGTGATCGTGAGGCACTTACTTTGCCTCTCTTCTCGGATATCGCCTCCCGTCCTCTGTTTGTATGCGTCGATACGTATCAGTGCCTCCGCAGCCGCCAAATTACACGTTCGGTACACGGGTGCCTGTGGATCACGCAACTCAACCGTCTTCCACGAAGCGCCGACCGAGCGAATCGTGGCTCGGTTATTACGTCGCAGTCGCAATTAACTGGATGTGATCGATACGTCCCGCATAATAATAATAAAGCTTCCCGGGAAGGCAGCCGTGATAACGAGGCCGTGATTGGTCGCCACGCGTCGGTCTTGTCCCTTTTCGGCGACGGAGCTACAAAGGGCGATTTAATTGGCTGCGACTTGGTGCAGCGAGCGATATGTTGTCGCGCCGTAAAGGGAGAACTAATCACTTTTGTGTAGGAGCCGGGTAATGAGTTTCAGAAACGCATTATAACTCTCCACCTGTCTGTAGCATGTGTAACTGATACAAATTCCGCCTAAAAGCTGTTATAATGTAAGGCGCGCACGTTTATTAAACATCACTGACCAAATGATGTCGTTGTGTTTATGAATTAAAGGTTTTTCTTAACGTACAATCAACAGGCATAGCTTTTGAGTTGATATTTTTCTCTGACATCCATCTTTCACTCTTTTCAAGTATTGAAATAGTCATTAACCAACAAAACTGATTTATAATGACGAAAAATCGAAAGTTTTAAAGTTGCGCAGGGCTTTCACATAACACATTTAGAAGTGGTTTTAGGGAAACAAATTTTGAAAACATAGTTATGTTTGATATGTTTCTGCGTCTTTATTTTGAATTCAATCAGTTGTGACCGTCGTTTCTCTTTTTCGTCACTTCCAATATTTGCTATATTTACTTTTATGAACAACGTTATCAGAAATGTGTAATGTGTATCTGCTTTTGATTATGCCTTCATGCCTTGTCGAGGTCATTAGAGGCGGTAAAAGTCAGGGGACAAGGATCGGGAAGGAGCTCGGCCATGGCCTTTGGTGGAACCATCCTTGTATTTGCTGGAGTGATTTGGGGAAACCGTGGAAAACACAAATATGTATGGCCGGATGACGATCAGAACCCGCATCCTCCAGAATGCGAGGCCAGAGCGTTACCACTCACCCACCTCGCTCGGTTCACTCAGAGTAACAAAACAACCACAACTTTCCAGTTGTTCTATTTCTCTGCCATCCATGTTTCACTGGTTTAAGTGGTGAACTAGTAATTGATTGGCTTGAAATGAACAAAAATGATTTACCACGATGAAAAATTGGAAGTTTTAAAGTTGCGCAGTACTGAGGCATTTGTTTAAACCTTAAATTAATTCAGGGGTACAGTAATTAGTTACACATTTTGATAAATTTGCCATGTTTGATATATTTTGCATTATTTTGAATTCAGTCAGTTTTGACCAACATTTTTGGTATTAATTACATCTAATATTTGTTACATTTATCTTTAATGAACAACTTATTCGTAATGTGTATCTATATGATTGTCCTAAGGTGTGCGGCTACAAAGGAAAAACTGTTCAACAAGATCTAATAGTGCGTAGAATATTAAAAATCACGTCCCACAAGAATGCATAACCATTTCGGTTTCCAATGGTTCCCCGAAAGTCCTTCAGGTGAATGTCGGGATGGTTACTTTAAGAGGCCATGGGCGAACCAGACTCTGTGCTTCTGGGAGGGAAGAAAGCTAAGTGCCACCAGATTCTAAGGCCATTTACAAAGCAGAGGACTATGTAAAAATTTCGCCAATGAGCGCCTCATTTCGTGTTATTGTCTCCCTAAAATCCCGCTTAATTTTCTTCTTACTAAACCTTGATTTTCCGTGACCTTGTGGTTAGGAGTAGCTAGCTGACGTCCATACGCGCTCAAAGCTCTATGACGTATGGGAATGAATCTCCAATGGCTGCCCAAGTATTCGCCGTATCAGGTGCGCCTCGCTGTGTGGCCTAACGCACAGGTGCAGGCTGGAATGCTTACAAGTTCATACCATCCTCATAATAATATGTCAACATAATACGCGTGTGGAATCGTATAGCCAAATACGTTAAACCAGCGTGAGGAAATACAAAGGCCATCTATTTCAACATACCAGTTTATTTCTTCTTCCGTGGGAGCTATGTTAAGGCTAGAACGGTACCAGTTTCGCAAACTAAACAGTAATTAATCTATCTACAGGAGGTCCAGGAACCGCAAGTAGGTCACATCATTTCCTACTACATGACAAAATTTTTTTTTGTTAAAGTCTCACCATTTACGAGATATTGATTTTTTGAAATATTTTTTCGAAACATGTGACATTGTTTAGTTTATTCCATGCCATTTATACAAAGTATGATTTTTTGAACCCTACTTTTTTATATTTACTCAAAGTATTGTACTGTTGTATCTGAACTGTCTACCCCTTTAAAAAAAAAAAAAAAAAAAGATAACGCGCTGGCACCCAAGTAGCCATTTCAACAAGAAAAAAGGTTTGTACCAACTCATTGTCCAAATGTCCCAAACAATGAAAAATACTTCAATTCAATAGACTTTTATTTTAATAAAATCCAAAATACCAATCTTCGTGCTTTAGAACTACCATAAAACATAATTTTAAAAGGAATTTTAGACAATTATACTGTTTTAAAATTGGCAATAACGAATCAATTTTTAATGTGATTGGTAAGCTCCGCTTAGTAATTTTTTTTTTCACCACAGGCTGTCAAAGTCAGCCGTTTGAATAAACTTGAATACACTTTTTACAAAAAATTTTTAATTTTTTTAACGTTTTAGGAAAAAAAATAACATTGTTTTAGATTACTCAAATATTCTTGAGTAAAGTTTAAAAAAAAAAAAAAAAAAAAAAAAAAAAAAAAACAGCGTTCAAAAAGTCTTTTTAGAAATGGTGTGGAATAAACTGAACAAAATCACATGTTTCGGAAATTAAAAAATCAATATCTCGAAAATGGTGAAACTTTCACTGAAATAAAATTTTGACATATAGTATGAAATGATGTGAGCTATCTGCGGGTGCTGGATTATCCTTCCATTCCTGGATACCCTGTATATCTATAACCAGAAACCCGTGTACACAAATTTGATAAAAAATTAAGAAAACAAAAAAAAACATACAGAGCAGATTTCGATGGGGTTTTCACTGGTTTAAATCATAGGGTCAGACTTAAATTGTTTGGTATATGTCTTATGTTTCAACGTTACATTAATTCGGAGCAGTAAATGAAATTCTGAACGTATCGCGAGAAATACCAAAGGTATAAAACCAACTACATTGTTGAACACATCATACTTCGTAAAAATAATAAGGCAACTGCCATTTCCTTCCTTAAATTTCGGTTATTCTCTTTTCAAACCCGTTATTGAATGCGAACGCCACCCGAAAAAACTGCGTAAATTAAAAATATTATGGAAAAACGCCCGAGAGCTTCTATGATTCATGAAACTACGATCTCTGGCCGCACAGCTACAAGGGAGTTTAGAAGTGAAATTGTATTCATTGTTTGTAGTGAGTAATGGATATGTCATCGGCTTTAATTTGAAAGTGAATTGTTTAAAGCAGTCAGTATTGGCATAAAAAGCAATTTAGGAAAATAATTCAGGTTACTTGTTATAAGAGTGAAGCTTTTTCGGTAGTACTGCAGATCGCGACACACATATAAGCGCCAGCTTCCCCTATAATACAGCATTTATATTTTATAGGTAATTATGTTATTCAGTAATGCATTTCCAATATTTTTGAGTTTTACACATTTACTGAAAAAAAATCGTTGTTCCTACTGCTGCAATAATGACTCGTTATTTTGACGAAACTTGCTATACATGTTTCTGATAGTGCAACTAAAATATTGTAGGAATAAATCAACTTCAACCTATCTCCTTTGGGCTAAACGGTGAGTTAGTCGTTCAGATACACCTCGGAAATCGAGCGATTGACATTAAATTTCATTCATAGATACAGAAAATTGAAAACGGTTACCAACTTCAACATGTATAAAAAAATAATCTGCATAATTGAAACCTATTGAATCGATTTTTACGCGATTTTCACTGTAACAAACCGTATATTGCGACTCAGAGAATTTGAAAGCTTAAGATCTGAGTTAGAATCTGCCGTGTGTCTTATGGCGTTACGCGACCTGCGGCATGATCAGCAAATGAAAGTGTGTATGTAATCTAAAATTTATTTAGCGTCATGTTTCATTCATTTCGGTAAGCTCGCAATAAGACATCTTCCATGCGGACAACTATATAGTAAGACATACCACGTTTCTCTTCCTAATGGTTTTTGGTATTGTAGAATGTTGTTCGTGAAAAAAGAAAACGAGGTTAAAAATTGTAAAATTTTCTCTAATCCAACCATTAGAATGATAACTAGGGTTCGGATCTTTAAGACAAGTCATATTTTTTACTGTCTTCTTTTTTACCTGAAATGCTGAATTAAACACTGATTCAACGTTTCTGATTGTATTCAAATCTATTTTATACAGCATATAAATGCATATTCAGACCATTTTCCTAATTTTTGTCATATTCCGATAATAATTCACAGAACTGAACTTTTGCTAAACAGGCGGGGGGCAAAAACTAATTTTCACTGCGGTCAGGATTCACCAGTCAAGAATTAAAGTCTTACATTATTGTCACTCTCTAAACGTAATGTTCCGTCCGCCTTTTAATCTGTACAATGCAGCAGAAGCATGCCTGTGTCGATCCGCGTCAATCAATAACTCATTGAAATATCCTCAGTCATCGTTAAATCTGCGGTGGATCAGTGAGTAGACCTACCGCCATGCCGAAAATAAAATTTTCTGAGAGTGCGAATTTATGGATGGCAATTTAGAGAGGAGTATTTTAGTACAGATGAAAGAGTTTTATTCTGTAAATTGTCTGAAATTAAAGCGAATTAAACAAAACGATTTAAAATTTATAATTTTGCAGTGGTGCTGCGAGTGCACAGAAGCAAATTATGCTGTCTGCATGAAAGCGACACTACCAGATGAAATACATGATGTATGATTGAGCATCTTTTGATGTACAGTAAATTTAAATGTTTGGTAAAATTTTGTCATTTTTAGGTCATATGTACCCATTTTTAAGGTCATATATGCCTGCAAATTTCTCTATTTTTTCGGTCATAAAGATCCAAACCCTAATAATAACTATATCCCTCTCTTCCGCGCAGTGCTCGAAATTGACCGGGCGTTAGGCGTAATTACGCCTGAATTTTTTCGTATTACGCCTGCAATCACAGTCAAAGGCATAGTAAATACGCCTAGGCATCAAAACTTAAATTAAAAAACTAACATTTGAGAACTTCGTTTTGAGTTTTGCGTCTTCGGGGTTTAATTCAATGAATAATTTCAATTATAATTACTGTCGTATTGTTGATCTGTGTTAAGTTTCTGAAGTTCAGGAGATGTGGTAACAGTGTAGGAGAAGAACTAGGAAGTAACAAAACAATTTTAGTACGTGTGTTAATCGTTTAACGAAGTTGAGATGTCTCTTAACATTACTGACTTTATACCAGTTATACAGATAAGTAACTACAGTATATTAAATAAACTGAATGTTTTTGTTTCAGCGATCTTGCAAAACTATGAAATTAAATTATTCTTAGAATTTGTACATCAAGGAAATTATTTTCCAGATTTTAATTTACATGTTGATTTATTTGTATTTACAATGAAATAATCCTCCGACGATGAAATGGAAAAAATTCAAGAATATGTGGGAATCAAACAAGTTATCACTGAAGATCAGTGTGTAAAACTCAATAATTGTATTAACATATTTTAGAATTTTGGTATATAATATATTTGCATACCATAATTTTTTTTTCTAAACCTATTTACAATTTTAAATTGTGTTGGAGTACGTTGTAAGCTATAAAATCTCTGTATTTTCATAATTATAATATAATTACGCCTGAAAATGTTCATTTTACGCCCGAGTCTGAAAGTTAGGAGTAACAAATACGCCTGGATTTATAAACGAATTTCTAGCACTGCTTCCACGGCCGACTTGTTTGTCTCTAGAACTTTCTAGGAAATTTTGTTATTTTCCAGGAAGAGTGGGGAGAATATGACACACATGCAGTGTCGGTTCAGGGGGGGGGAGGCTTGGAGGCTGAATCCCTTCCCAAAACCATCAAGGTGACCCTTGACAACGTGGAGTTTTGGTTTTTTTGTTCTTATGTTTTTATAAGGGCGGCAGTTAAGGCCGGAGTCAAGGCCCCTCCCCTAAACCAAATCCTAGCCCCCCCCCATACCAAAATCCTGTATCCGCCACTGCACACATGTTTCAAGCTGTGCGCCTAAAATTACGGTAGGGGACATGAACCTCAACCACACCGGGTACTGTGCTAGTGTTTTATAAATCAGCCAGTAGCATTTGATTACAGTGTCACCGTCGCGTGTTGCAGGTCAGACGACGCGGTCGCCGCGCATCACGGAGCACCCCAGCGACGCGCTGGTGTCGCGCAACGAGCCGCTGACGCTCAACTGCAAGGCGGACGGCCGGCCGCCGCCCACCGTGACGTGGTTCAAGGACGGCGAGCCCGTGCGGCCGGGCGCCCAGCCGCACCGCGTGCTGCTGCCCGCGGGCTCGCTGCTCTTCCTGCGCGTCAAGAAGGAGACCGACCCCGGCGTCTACTGGTGCGTCGCCAGGAACGTCGCCGGCTTCGCCGTCTCGCGCAACGCCACGCTCTCCGTCGCCGGTGAGTACAGCTAATCTAGCAATGCCACACGCGTTTGCCTTTTACTCGGATTTTCGATATATCGATATTTTTGAAAGTATCAATATCGGATTCGATATATCGAAGAAAAAGTATCGATATATCGATCCTATTATATAAAAACAATGTTACAAGAACAGATCATTTTTTAAAAATGGGCGAAGTCTTGTGGCTATTTACTGATGAAGTGTTGTGAGATATTCTTCTGAATCAATTTTTGATTTTCTTAAACAGAATTGTTTTTCATGACGTTACGGATAAATCTTTTTCTTTTATTTTTAATTGTGATTTAGCCATTATACATCTTTACTAAAAGGAAAGGCATAATGTGTATGATTTACTCGAAGACTTGTGAATCCCGAAAGAGGATCGAGGGAAATCTTGGCTTTCGCGAATTCAAAAGATCAATAATGTAACACTGTAAAGGCATTTATTTAGGTACAAGTTCTACTATCGGAGTTTGCATAACGGCCAAGTCGCTTTTTGTTGTTTTTTTTTTTTACAAGGTTTTGTTTTATGTGGAATTTAATTTCTTTTTGTAGGTTGATAGCTTATTCTGAGTCTTCTTACTTTTCGGAGTAGAGAGGTTGCAAGGAGTCATCACTCTCTGGAATTTACGGTCAATTAGATCGAGGGTGAACACAGTACTAATCACCGGAGGCATAATGTCATACAACACTTCCTTACAAAACTATCAGGTGGTATGAAACATTTTGGTAGCTTGCAATCGAACAGACTGCAAACCGTCATTAGCGTAATTTTTGCTATGTTAGTATTTTTAGTCATGTTCCACTTGTTGGTGTGACGTAAAATGGAATTAGGTTGGTTTGTTTTTTTTTTGCGAATATACTGTGGCATAGTAGGGAGAAAAATAAATGAAGCCAGTTTCAAAGCTATAATTTTGGTGTGTTTTGATAAGTGTTAAGTCAGCTTTGCCTCATGTTTTGTTACAGAACTTTGTAATTAGTATCAGAAATTTTATGTTAAATTTACAAAAGTGACAGTTGGAAAACACATTTGGCTGTGTGCGATCAAATAATCTTAATTCAGCTGACAGTTCATGGTCTTATTCTGTGCGATTTACCATTAATTAAATCGAGGGTGAACACAGAGTCGATCACAAGAGGCTTGTAGAGGAACAACCGGGTGGTATGGTACAATATGGAAGCTTACATTCGAACCGTTTTGAAATCGCTATTACGGAAACCTTTTCTGCATTAGTATCTTTAGTTAACATGCAATAATTGGTAATAACCTAAAATGGAATTACATTATGTTGTGTTGCGATCTTACTGTAGGAAAGTAGTGAGCAATCTACATCATGCCTGTTCCAAAATCGTCGTTCTCTTCTTTTTTTATGAGTGTTAAGTCAGATTAGTCTAACATACAGTTTTGTAACATAAGATTGTAGGTAGCATAAGAAGTTTTAGGACAAATTTGTTTAAGCATGCAACTAAATTTCGCACTGCGTTTGCTGAAAATTTTTAGTGAAGTAGTAGGAGGTAGCTGCAGGGTGGAAGCACAATGTCTCGATCCGATATCGTGCCGTCTTGCTGAATCACTGATACTAACTCAATAATAACGGTCTGGACTATTTCCTGAGCTTTTGTGCTCGTTTGTCAAACCTAAAGAAACCGCCTAGACAGATCTACATCTACTGGAAAGCATTTAACTTAGATGTGTAGCTCAGTTTTGTGACATCTTGGTCACGCAAACGCCGATCAGACAAACTAAATTTTGATGTAGAGAGGTTACCAGATGTAATTTAAGCGAATATCTCCACCATGGAGTCATATGAATAATAAATAACACCTTCAGATCATACCTTACTCTACGACACACAAGAATGAAACTATATAACATCCTGGCTTAATCTGCCCTACTAAATGCACGCCGGATGCATGAGAAGAACAATTGTTACACATTACGGGATAGAAAATGATCAAATGACATCCTCAAGAAACTCAAAGCTAAACCAGTTCTCCAAACTTTGCAAAACTGCAGAACATCTTGGACAGATCATGTACTAAGGATGAAGACGGACCGGATCCCACGAATAATCCTCAGATACCTATTCAGAGATTGTAGAAATGTAGGAAGATCGGAAATAAGATGGCCTGAGACCGTAATAGACTACCAGGCCTAACACTGGATAGGCAGAAGACCTTCACCAAGATTTTCAAAATTGCCCGTGGGTGAATTAATTTGCATTCTTCGAATTATGTCATCTTTATATAGGGATCCGCTCTCACTATCTCCATTAAGCTGACTTCGGTTGATTTAATTCTGCCCGGGCTACTGAAGAGCAAAGTGGTCTGCGTGCCTCTAACTTGCTAACAAGTGTCGCCCGAAGGCCAACAGTCCACTGCACTGCAGGCCACCAAACACTACGCAACCGCAGCAATGTTTGCCGCGAGTCTTGACGTGACAGTGGAACATCCAGCAAATATGTGTGGCATGCAAACAGCGCCTTGTGGACACAGCCTTACGTTACTGTAAGCACGTCGCGCCGCCAATGATGGAAGTCGAGGTGCGCGCGACGTGACTGGGGAGCTGATCTTCACGTGTTTGGACCGTCGTCTTCCTCGGCGGCTGCTGGGGAAATAACGGGGACTATTTAGCCACCAAACGGGACCAGTGGATAGAGCTGTGGTACCCTGCAGTACGACTGTGTCGAGCGAAGATTATCAGCGACTTACTACTTGCACATGGGTCCGACCCTCCTTCTACTCATCAACTGTTTTTCTTGTAGTCGGCGGCTACAAGCTCTGGCTGGGGAAGAAAACTTAAGAATATCATAACTAATGACATTGGAAGAGTTGAAATGGAGGTCAAATTGACAGGTATTTATTTCTGATCTCTGTAAATCAGCAAGTAAAATGATACAGGCAGTTCCTATACCATAGATCTGTGAAGAAAGTGATCCTGCTTCCTTAATATGGCCAGGCGGCTAAATATAATAAGAGGTTCGGTACGTAGCCACGTCCTAAGCATATGAAGGGCACGATTGGTGGTAAATTATTTGACTAATCCCTTCTAAGTCATAGGCCTAAGTAGTTACGTTTCTGTAGAGTTCTTCCCAAAGAAAGATTGTCACGAGCGCCAGTCCTGAACTGCGCTCCGCAGGGCCACTCACTGGTGGGGAGGACTGGTCACTATTGGCTAGGGCTCGTCACGTGGGGTGCATATAGAGCCCTGATTGGCCAGGTGGAGGCTATTTCTAGTAGGTTTCAGAACGTTTCCAAGCCTCGCATCCCACACTCAAAATTGCAGTCTTTGTGTTCATGGCTCGCTATTCAGGTATCTTAGAGCGTGGATTCAGCATCAGTTCTTTCCCACTGGAACGTCGCTCAGGAGGCTTGCCTGTACCGCACTATAATACTACGAATAACTACCGAACTATTGATAGTAATTCTCTTTAGTAAAATGCGCTGAACCTGGAGACTGCGCACCTCGATACATCGGCAACCTTCGCTGATTCTCGATAATGCCCGAACTGTTAGTTACATTGAGCGCCACCGCAGCGTTGCTTAGCTAACCGGAAAATTCAAATAAATAACTGCATTTGACTTTACTTGCGCTTAATTGGTAAAAGGAAGTGTAAATTTCAAATAAATAATGTAATTAGATTTTATTTGTACTTACATTGCTAGAAGAAAGTGCAATTGCGATGCCTGCTAAAATTCAGTTGTCTGTTATATAACACAGATTCAAGTTATAATGCGAGACAGAGATATAAAAAACTATATTGCGACGTTCGTTTAAATCTACATGTTGCTGTTTGTTTATCTAGGACGATTAAATCCATAAATTCATGTAAGGACCTACTCTCTGTAGCAATTATTAGAACCAGCTCACAACATAATCTGAAACTTTATTCACAGAAGGTCAGAAACAGTGAAATTTATAAAAAAATCACAGAAATTTTATCCGTAACGTACATAATAACGAAATATGCCATCTTTAATATTTTTTTTTTTTTTTTTTTTTTTTTTTTTTTTTTTTTTTTTTTTTTTTTTTTTGCAATTATACTTTTCTAAGAAATTTTTTCATAGCACATAAACGTCAAGGGATTTGTGTAGGTAATGGCAGTTAATACAGAAATGAAGGGTAATAATAATAATAAAAATAAATGCGAGGTAGAAATGCGTCATTTATTTTCTTGCAGCGAGTCTGCTTCAGTCTTTGTGTACTTTATTAATCCTTCGTTATATACTGTGGAAGAAATAGAGGAAAAATGAAGGGCAGAGCGGAATTTTACTATGCAGAAAGGTACTCCATTTATGACAAATAATGAGGTGGTACGCACTATAAAAATTTGTCTCTAGCCATGCACGCTGCCCTTTATTCGTGTGGTCGTAATGACCTGGCGACAAGCTTTCTATTGGCTGTGCATTCCGCACCTTTTGTAGCCACCTTAACCTAACCCGGCAATCCTATTGGCTACAGGAAACCTACTGTTTAACGTGGAATCCCAACCACGGAAGCGTTCTGGCCTATGAAAATCATTGCCGGGGCAGGGATTCGAACCGGGGACCTTTCGATCGCCAGTCGATACATTAACCACTGAGCCAACTGACCGCTAGCGAAACTATTGAAACGTATTACACGCCTAAGACATCAGTAGCATTTTTTTATTTATATATTTCAGACTAGTTTTTCCCGCGTTGTCGTTCAGGGATATTACTTATGTAGGTTCAAATGATTCGACTGAACCAAAGACCTGTGTGCTAAGGAACAATAAATTCAGTGCATTTTACATTATTTGTGGTCGGACTAGTAAAGGCAGGAAACAGAGTTAGCCCTTTTCGTTTCGCTTGGGGAGTAAGCAGTTTACGCTCTTAGTGGAACATCATAACCGACTTGTCATTTGAACTGCCATATTTACAGGGTAGCATTCAACGGTGGTTCCTGTGGTGCGAAGACCTTCCAAGTGACCACAGGAGACACGACTCGGATGGTAGCTTGGATTACTTTAACATTCCCACAGCCAATAAATTATTTTTATTCTTAGGCAATAAATAATATCAAATGGCTACTACGAATCGGTTAACTTTTTCTTTTCAGTTTAACTTTTTCATTTCTCAGCTTCCTACGCGTTAAAATAAATCCTACCTCTTTTTACTCCTGGGACCCTGACTTTTTTTTTGCCGTCATCAGTCTCTTAATTAGTTTAATGCAATCCTTCTTCCCTTCCTATCTTGCGCTAGCCTTTTCATCTCAACATACTGCGTTACAAGCTAGGTCCTTAATTATTTGCTTCATTTATTCTAATCTCTGTGTTCCTGTGCAGGTCTTGCCTTCGACTGTTCCTTCCACTAACAAATTAACCAATCCAGCATGTCTCAAAATTTGACCTACCAGCAGGCCCGCTGTAAATATATGCCGTCTTTCAAGCACGATTTTGCCGCCCCCTGAAGCTGTAGTTAAACAGGGGCGGAATAATCGGTTTTGCACAAGGGCCTAAACAGCTAACAGCGGGCCTGCCTAGAAGCCACTCTCTTCTTTCCACCAACTTCTTTCCTCGCCCATCATTTCCAAAACTCGTTCGTTTCGTGCCTTATCCATCCACTTAATTTTCAGCATCCTTCTATAGCAGCACATTTCAAATGGTTCTATTTTCCTTCTTTCTGGTATTCCTAAAGTCGATACTTCGCTGCCATAATGTGTTGTGCTCCACACATAGTTTTAAAAACTTCTATCTGATTCCTAAATCAATGTTTGAAACTAAAAGATTTCTCTTTTTCATGAAGGCTCTTTTCGCTAGTGGTAGTCTGCTTTTAACATCATTCCTGCTTCGGCCATCGGTTGTAATTTTAATTCCTAAGTAACAAAATTCACTAACTTCTGCTATTTCATCCTGCCCTAGTTTTTACATTTAATCTACTATTATTGGTATTATGTCTGCTACATTTCATCACTTTTGTCTTGCTTTGGTTTATATTTAGTCCAAAATCTACCTTCAGTAGTTTGTTCATGATATTCAATTACTTCTCATTATCCTCAAACTGTTCTGCTAACAAGACAATGTCATCAGCAAATCATAGCATACTGATTTTTTTTTCTCTCATTCAAATCCTTCTTTTATTTGCTTTATTGCTTTATCTACATGCAAGTTAAATATTAATGCGGATAGACTACAACCTTGTCTCACACCCTTTTTAACTGATGCGTGTTCATGGGAGGGGGGGGGGGGTGTACTTGCACTCCCCTGCTATGTAAGAAAATACAAAGAAAGAGATTAAGAACTACAAATTTTATTATTAAATTCACTGCTTGAATAATAAGTTAGGGTGCCTAGGTTGTTACCCAATTTTGTTCAACACGTTGTCAATAAATTTAGTATCCTGAATATAAAATTGCTGCCACGTTAGTATGAAGTAGTTTGGAGATACCTGCCCAAATGTGATTAAAAAGACTTCTTATGGTTTTGTTCCTTTCGTAACTACCAGTAAAATTTCTACAAATATCTAAATTAAAAATTACTGTTGATGGAAATCGCACCTTGACGACAAATATTTACTTGTTGTATATACTTATTTTTAATAGTATGTGCATAAATGAAATAATAATTCAGAATCACCTAAACAATGAAATTCCACTATAATTAATTAATTACAAGTAAATAAAATGAGGTGAAAGCATGATTCGAGGGGGAAAAATGTTGAATGGAAGTGCGTGTTGAAAAGAATGTTCGAAACATCATAGAGAAACGTTACATTTTCAACAATTACGCCTCTGATATATAATTATTTCCATTACTGAAAGACACTATAGATTTGTCCAAACTCGAATCAACACTTCAGTTTTCTTTAAAACCAATTAAACAGTTGTTTATACTGATAAGGGATTGTGCACAAACTACGTGGCTCGGTCTAGAGGGGGTAGGGGTTAGCCGGAAAGCTACGCTGGGCTACGTGGGGGGAGGGGGGGGGGTTTCGAGCCTGGCCAAGTAGCTTTTCGTTCATATTATTTGTCATAGTTAAAATGAGATTCAGCACACACAACAGCATGTAAATATTTATTTCTGCCATTTAATTATCCCCGTATTTACGATAGTCTGACAAGAGAAAACAGTACAAAATGTCTTCTGGAGTCAATCGGGAAAAAGGGAGGGGGGGGGGGGTTCCCAGGAGGCCAAAATGGAGCTACGTGGTTTATGCACGCTCCCTAACGGTTGAGGATACTGCAATCAGAGGGCTCAGTCAGCTGTTAACGCATATATGGTTACTTTGAAGCAATTGAGTAGAAGAAATTCAATCGTACACACGAAATCAGAAAATACATTACATTGAGTAGTTGTAATGATGTGCCATAGCTATCTCAGCTTAATGCATCTGTACAGCTGTAGTAGAGAGTCGTACATGGTTCCTGACGTGCTCGAATTTCTTCACTTTTGAATCCAGTGCTAGGCCTAGCACCGAAATTAATGAACTTTACTGATTGCCTAAAATGTATTTCGTCAGACATTGATGGTTTTTTAGTCGCATCCTTGGTTTCAGCCAGACAATAAACGATCAGAATGGGAAAAACTTGGTCTGTGTCTTTGTACTAATGCCATCGTACAACCAGTTATCAAAGCACCAAATATATCCAGGAGTAGTAATTATATTGATATCTGACCCCTGGAAGAGGAAATAAAAAAAAAGGCTTTAGTCGAATTCTCACCTGTTCCCAGTCCTTTCCCGTTCTTAATGACCTCAACGCCGACACGGTGTAAAGCATTAGGCAAATAAATATAAAAAAGCAAACAACTAGATGAAATCCTTTCATAATTTTGAAAAATACCTTAAAATGTGAAAAGTTTATCCCAGCTGATCGTATCAGTGTACTACCTCCAGCAAAAGTCATACAACTTGATCATTGGATGGTGTCACATCACTGTGTTTGGTACCGCCATCCACTAGACATGGTCGACTTGTACTTGAAGCTACACTGGGCAACAGTTTAAATTCACAAACATTGTTTATTGGAGCTCTCAGTTGGCGGTGTGTATAAGAACATTGAATGTAGAGTTACGTGGAAGTCTCTATGATTCACTAATTGGATTTACAAATTAATAAGAGTCTTAATGAAACTTTAAGCCAAACGAAACTTTCTGAGAGGAAGTTCCCTGGGAAAAGTGGGGGAGGGCAGCTCTTCCACATTTTGAGGGGATGTAGAAATGTCTGCTCTCTCTTAAGCTGTACTAAAGAAAAAGGTAATTAAAATGGTTCTTAGTATTTTCGATAAAGCCTGATCCTGAAAGAAAGCACCTAGTTAAATTCTTGTTGGAGGGAGTTAATTAAGTTAGAGATAAAAGAAAATATGTTTTTGGCAACATCTCTTGGCAGAGTGTTATTGAAATACTCCGGTTAGTTAGGAGAAAAAGTTTTGAAGGAGCAGCACACAGAACTTTTTAACTCTGCCCGTAACAATACTTACTGGACAGAATATTGTTTTCTGAAAAACACGTTCTAAGTGACGGCTATTGAACATTTTCTTTTCTAAAACAAAAGCTGTGATAGATTATAATTTTGACTCGAGATTTAGGATCTCCGTAATTTCACAGAAATTACTGCGGATCATTATAAACCAGTTTCAGTTACTATTATCGACTCTCGCACAAAAAGAATTTGATCTCAGAGAAAGTACACTCAACTCGTTTAATTGTTGCGACGAGAAGTTATTCTTGTATGTGTAGGAATTTTGAGGGATCGGCCATAGATAAATATACAATATCATCAAAATCATCCTGGAAAAATAGTGTAATAAAACTTTGTTTCGTTCAGCCATTATTGGAAATGTCAAATTTGTAAGACGGGAATAAATGAATAAAACATTTAAGACACATATTTATAGTTTTAAAAATGCCACTTAATTCTTTCTTCATAATATTGCGTACAAGTCCATACGTTTCTTAACACTAGTGTCAATTTGTGTTGAACTTTCTTTAAAATATTAACGACAGAAAATATTTAGAATTTTTTTTTCCTCCTATCTGGTGAGTGAGCATAACGCATTAAGGAAGGACTTTGGTTCGAATTCCCGTCGTGCCATCCTGATTTCGGCTTTCCATTGTTTACACCCCAGGCGAGTGCCAGGGTGGTTCTTTCAAGAGGCCACGATCGAATTCCTTCCTGTTCCTTGCCCCTTTCCCCGTTCCAATGAGATAGACGTCGACGACCCGTAAAACCAGAAGAAGAAAAAAAAAAAAAAACCTCCAGTAGAATTTTCCTTCGAAAGCTTGCGTACCCGTCCCCGCCTCCACCTGATTCCCTCCACCCTTTAACTCCCTTCACCGCTCTCCTTCCCATCTCAACGATAACTGTCAGGAGACATTGAGGCAACATTACTGCGAGAAATATTTCACTTGATAAACAAAAACTCACACATATGTCCCGTAATTTATATTATTGCGGCGTTTTTCCACTATTGCTGAACACTTATCGGAGCATGTAGCATAGCATGGTCATGCAAATTAGAAGTCTGCACCATGAGCTCCCCTCCCCCTCATTTGGTAACTTCTTTGTACCGTTCATGATCAAATGCTGGCCGGCGAGTAGGTCGTTTGTATGTAGAAACAGGTAGAAGTTGCAATAAACTTCTGACCTCTGAATCAGGAGGACGGTGGTTCGAATCCTCATACGACCAGATTTCAGTTTTTCATGGTTTCTCCAAATCACTCCAAGCGAATGTCCGGATGGTTCCTTCAAAAGGTCATAGCCGATTACCTTTCCGTAAATTACCTTCCCCCCAAGCCTCTAATGACTCTGACGTCGATGAGGCGTAAAGGCATATTATAAAAAGAAGTTGCCAAGTTGCAGGTCAGCAATAGATTGAGAGCGATCCAGTTGCTCTCGTGTAAATGATTTAATACTATTTTGCAGCAATGTGGAGCAAACGAATGCCCTAAGGCAGCGTTTCTCAAGCTTCTTCAACCTGAGGAACATTAAGTTATCAAAAATAAATTATATGGGCCTAATTTTTACCTGTGAGTATATTATTAACATCCGGGACATATTTTGTTGCACCATTGTAACAAAATAAATCTCAATGCAAGTTTTGAATTCCTACGGAAAAACAGCTATGAACTGCATGTTAACTATTAAAAGTTAATTATCTATTGATCAGACTATTAATATTCAGTAACGAAATGGATAATAATGTTACTGTAGGCTGGATGCTACACTAAACGAGCGACCTACGTTCATAAAATAAAAGACACTAGACCTCACAGTTGTTATTTTTGTTTACTTCACACTATTATGTCAACAATCCAACCACGTACCGCGGTCACTCATACTTATTACATCACCATCAGTAAACGGTCATTTACTTAATCCTTAGATGAACAGTGCTATTATTGATGCCAACTAGAAATGAATAGAGTGTTTTAGGAACCATGCTGTCCTATCCTCACGCTGGAAATGCCAGATTTCTGCCCGATCAATGAAATATTCGTGGCTTTTAAAAAGTTGGATTTATAGTTTATACTCGCTTATAGTCTTATGCAGTACTAATTCAGTATCTAAATTTGTAATAGTCTGCATGCGGACCGCCTGAACCGTTGTGCAATGTCAGTATACAGACATGTTACACAGTGAATGAAAGAAGGCTCTAATCCTCCTAGAGCAGGCACAGGTCCAAACAGAAGAACAACACGTGAAGGCAGCCAAATTGACAGGATGGCTATTGCTGACAGGCGGATGACTACAGCCCAAATCTGAACAGTGCTTACAGAGAGAGTCACCCCACAGACAATTGTAAACCAGTTGCTTGAAGTTGGGTTACACTCTCGGATCATATGCAATGTGTTACATTAATGTGATGTCAGTGCCAGCAAATTCTGACGTGGTGTACTGTAAAATGCAACTGGACACTTGAACGGCATACAATTTTGTTTAGTGACGAGTCCCTATTCTGTCTTCGCCAAAGTGATAATCGACAACATGCACGAAGGCGTAGTGGAGAAATGAACCACCTTGCTCTGATTGTAGAACGTTACACAAGTCCAGGTTTGGTGGGCAGCCAGTTACGACAGCAATATTGAGTTGTTTACTATTGAAGACACAATGAAAGTCTGCCAACATGTGGACAGGATGCCCCCCCCCCCACCGTTGTAATACGCTTCATGTCCACCGTCCTAAATGTGTCTTCCGACGTGATAATCCCCGTCCCAATACTGCAAATATCACAACACAAGCCTTGCAAGGGATCACGACTAGTGTTGCAAATTTAAAAATATCATGAAAGAAACCTAGACCCTTGTTTTTTTCAGAAAACAGTATATTTGATAAATTATAGTTTTATTTACGGAACTTACATTTTACATGTGTTTTTTAAATCTTACTGAATCATATGTCGTCTTACATAATGCTTCATAAATGTATCTATAAAGGTAACATAATTTTATTCATCCTCTATGTCAGTACCACATTCACTAGTATCAGCACTACCAACACTAGTTCGGTCTGTGTCAGAATTTTCTGTTTCTTCTTCTGTCTCCTCTAGATCTATAACTTCAGAAATAGTTACATTTTCTTTTACTGGTTGTTCTTGTATTGTACGCAAAATATTTTCAGAATGCAATTTTAAATTGTAAACAAAGTACACACTTTGCATAAAGACTGCGCCGATAATTCTGTATTACGATCTTTTAAGTTTGAATTTAAATCTATTATCATTCTTTTACGCCAACTGGTTGCAAGGAAACGATTCATAATTACTGACAATTTAATGATTCAGTATCACAATACGCTAAGAGTTTAACAAGTATACGAATATAAGGAAAGCACAATAAGTAATAAAAAAAGGCAAAAAACCGTAGATAAATTTAAAATTCATAATTTTTTTGAAAATATCCGTAGCTCTACAGATAAATTCGCAGGGCTTGCAGCGCTAGTTCAAATAGCGAGTAACAATCCAAACAACGGGGAACGAGGATTCCTTCTCGCGCAACCTAACCTCATCGGGAAGTCCCCGTTCGTAAAAGAAAACTTCAGTCAATGTTGACAATATTTGTTTTTTTTTTTACTGAACCAGAAAAATATAGTAGATTTAAAAATTAAGATAAGTACTTAGTATAAACTCTAAAACAGTCATATTAAACGATAAATGCCTTAAAAATTTGAGATTTAGTAGTTGTAAAAAAAAAAAAAAAATGCATAGTTTTTTTTCATTTTTTTTTAAAGTCAGAAAAAAACCGTTTTTTTACAACACTAATGACGACTATGGATTGACCCGCATCGTCACCAGATGTATCCCCTACAGATCATGTCTGAGAACTATAGGTAGACACATTAGGTCACATGGCCACCACATACTGTACAACAACAGCACAAGTCATGTAGGCATGAAGAGATATACAACAGCTACTGATTTAATGCTGACAAGGATCCGCGAAAGTATTGGTACTCAAGTTGAGCACGTTTCTTACTGACAAATGTAACTGAAGGGAATAAACGTAGCCTGATCAATTTCAATTTGTCATCATTTCTTCTGGATATATCACCAAATTTCTTAAAATCCCACCATTTCTGTCTGAGTGTAACTGATTTATTGACAGGCGACACAATAGCAACGGGAGCAATCGGAGAGTGGGATCTGCGTGTGGGCACGGTGCCACGGGCCTGCTTTCTCCTCGCTCGCGGGTTGCGACACAGGTCGGCGACCCGTCTTGGCGACAGTCTCTCCGCGCGTGTTTTGACGGATGCGCCGTCTTCCTCGCGCTCCTGCAGATGTAATGGAAAGATAACAAATGGCTCTCCCGCTCCACGACGTCCAATCGGTTCTCTCTCCTCTCCGCGTTGTCACTGCAATTTATCTGACTGCTCATTGTTTCGATATTAATGTCACGCGAGACGCGCCATGTTCACACACACTCACAGACAATCCGTTTGTGTACAGATTAATCAAACATCAAGCTAAACAAACATACCATTTGCTCTTCGGAGAAGTGATGTTTGAGTGGTGCCATCGTTGTTGGGAGAAACTCACTGCTCGACAGATGGTCAGCGAGTGACTAGCCACAGACTTCTTTTTTTCTTAACGTCTTAGTTTTTTCACGTTGTTCAAAGTTTTGCTGCAGCGAAAATTTCTATTTCCATGGTGCGATGTACCAGTAGAGAAAAATAACCAAACTCGGACCAAAGTGCCCAAGTCGGACTCCCACTTTATATCGCTTGGATGATGGCAGGATATAATTGAACTAGTAGATAGGGAGCGTCCATAAACCACGGAGCTCCATTTTCGCCTCATGTGAAACCCCCCCCCCCAGCCTCGTAGCCTGACGTGGCTTTTGCCTCTAGCCCCCTCCCCCCTTTTCAAGTAGCATGTAGCTTTTTTCCCTATTGATTTCAGAATATATTTATGCTGTTTTCTCTTTCAGACAATCGTAAATTACATACGGAGGTAATTAAGTAACAGAAATAAATATTCACGTGCTGTTGTGTGTTCTGTACCTTATTTTAACTGTTGCAAACTATATGAATAAGAAGCTACGTGGCCTGGCTTGGAACCCCCCCCCCCTCCCCCACGTAGCTCAGCGTAGCTTTCCAGCCAACCGCTCACCCCCTCCCCTCCCTCCCCAAACGGAGCCAAGTAGTTTATGAACGGTCCCATATTGATAGAAGTGATGCGATTTGAACTTTGCAGGGTTGGGAAGATACAAATATTCAGCCAGTTACGCTATTAGTGCTTATAGTAGGAGTGCAAGTATTTGCAGAGATGCATTAAACAGCGTTTTTATACTGTTGCAAAAGGAAGTAACATTCTTGTTCACTGCAGTGTCTTTGGCGAATACTGTTCTGCAGCACTTTGTCGTTTGTCTACGTTCATATTTACCCAACATTCTTTTCAAATGTCTGAATCTGCCACGTCAAGTATTCATACGCTGTTGTGTGTTCTGTACCTTATTTTAACTGTTAAAAATAATACGGATCCCCCGTCCGACCCTAAGTTGGACCTCCGGCAATTTAAAATAACATTTCGTAAATTTTGTAAAGTGGTTTGAAATGCTGTTTCGGATAGCCAAAACAAACGTAAACGAAGAAACGTGTCACTTTTTCTCTAAGATTATAAATTATAAAATATTATTAATGCCAAATAAGCTAAATTGTTTATACCAGTGGTTCCCAATTAGGGGTAAGCGTACCCCCAGGGGTACGTGAGGTTTCTTCACGGGGTACGCGCGGTAGTCTCTTGGCTAAAGTGATCACTAAAATAATTGAAAAAATCCACTTTTATCAGCCAAAAGAAACATTACTCTCACCCAAATATATTTTAAGATAAACTGTGTTTGTGTCAATTATATTATTGTAATCCTATGGTTGTGAGAAGCACTCTACTGGGATGAACGAATTCATTTATTTATCATTTCAGCTGTAAGGGGTACGCGCGGTTGAGCTCCTTCTTGCAGTGGTACTCGGGAAAAAATAATTGGGAACCACTGGTTTATACCATATGGATAAATATTAAAATAACACGCTGTCGTATTATTTTTAATTTTAATGGATTTTACTGGTATATACTTTACTGGTGTATATTTTCTTATCCGTCTTAGTCTCTGAAGAAATGGTTGCCAGCTTTGTTACTTTTTACTAAAAATGAATTTGAAGACTATGCTCAGATATTTACTAATTTTTGTCATGCAGGCAATCTAAAAACATACCGAAAAACGCGTTCCATTAAAATTGAACTTCTCTTTAATCAAAATTAGAAAGGTAAAAAAAATGGTGATCCCACTTTGGTTTCTTTCGTCTAATAGTGCATGAAAAAATCTACAGTCTACAGTCATTTAGGTTGTCAGCTGATTTGTTATTTATTAATAGAAAAGATTAGCAATTTAGAAACGTACTATGCTGCTGAAGCGAACGAATATTTCTTTCTATTTCATCTTACCATTCTCTGGCAACAAGCCAATTTCTATTGATGACCAATATACTGCACTATTTCCGATTGCATGTAGCATGTTGTAATCTGTTTTGAGGTCAATGGTCTAAGGTGGAGAGAAAGTTGCCACAAGCTTCGATGCTGTAAATTAATGTAGTGCATCCGCTTCTGTGTAATGTAACAACCCTCTCATCTGCACTAAGTTACTCTTGTCTCTCTGTTTGTTTGTTACGTTTTCGCTACCGATCTTGATGAAATTTGACAAGGAAATACTATGTATAATTATGAAGGACATATTATCCCTACTTCTTGCTTTTTGGTACACCTTTTACGTTGCTTATAGCTTTCTATATTCGTTCATAAGAATAAAATCCAGCGTACGAAGTAGCGTGTAACAGCTGGTATGTGTGTAAAGTTCGTTACAGAGCGTAAATAACGTATTGACGTGGCGATAATACAGCTGAACTTCAAGCTTTCTTGAAATAAAAAAATATAATAACGACAGATAATTCAAGTTACGAATACTATGTGAATTTTTAATAAACAAGAAAGCTGCTCGTAGGTACAAAAGTTTTTATAACGAGATTTGTTTAACCATCTCAGATCTCGCTTCAGTTTCTTGGTATCAGTGGTCCCTTCTCCCCTCGGAACAATGTAACGGTAACACCTGCTTGATAGAAGATGTCTTCAAGCAATCAAGCCTATCCCGAAATCAGCTATCAAAATTTTTCTCCGCTCACAACAATATTCAGAATCGTAACGATCTGCCAGGACTCGGCAGTTACGGTAACAATATTTCCTCCCTCACATAACACTTGCCAAGATAAATTTAAGAGGAGTGTGTTAAGCGTTGTTTGGTGTTGTGCAAGAGAGTTAAAAGAAAGTAGAGGGTGAAAGTTGGTATCAGTCTTTTCAGCCCTCTTCCAAAATACCCAAAGTGGTTCGCCAAGTTCAGATTTCGCGTTCCAATAGACGTATCTCCAACAACATTACCCTTTACCAACACCGAGAGGTGCTTGGTACACAATCTGTAATGCATCAATACCACTGCTTTTTCTATTCCGCCTGCTAGGTAACAGATATTGAAAATACGCGAAAACTTCAAATAAGGACTGTGGAGCGTGCAGAATTTGGACACAGCTTCTTCATGTTTTTATTGGAATTTGATATCAAGTTAAACTTAATAAATTCGTGATATGACCCAAAAGTGCCGCGTATATTTCATACATTGCTTCAAAGTACGGTGTCACTGTAGCGTAATTAACTATAAAGATGGAAACTGACAATAGGGGAAAAAGGGGACGTACTGGCGCTTTTACATATTCCTTTTTGCTATCAATGCCTATGATACAGAGAAGTGGGATGTAGGCCTACTATTCGCTAACTAAGCAGAATCTAAGTATGCAGATGCTACCTTTCTAATTCTGAGATGATATGAAAGGCTTCTGACGAGATGTGATGTTAACTATCGTGATAAATACAGCTGTGGCTGGGTGAGGTAGCTGGAATAGCGAGGATAGGCTCCCTGTGACACCCAACACCTGTGCGACAGCTTGTAGGAACGCCTTATCACCAGTCAGCGGCGACGGCAACTTCAGTCGACACAGCGGAGTGGATACAAACTGTTGTTAACCATCTCTCGTCAGGCGAGCCTAAGTGGGTCTCGGCTGTATACACTTCATTCACTGTTTGACAGTATCACAAGTCTGGCCGGCAGGCTACAAGTTTCACAAGTTCTATAACACATTCCGTTTAGATTATAAGATTTCTGATCAGTCCCTATACTTGTTTACTAGAGTCTTGGATCTCTTTCTAGTATATCGATTTAATAATTTCAAACTCTCTTATCCGTCATTATCAACGCTGCATAACTGATATACATTCTTTAATCTTGCCTCTTAAAATTTGACCTATTCTGGATGTCTTCAGATACAATAAAAACTTTCGACTTTTTATTTAATTTTTTTTTTTTTAATTGTTGGCCGTGTCCCATGATATTGTATTCCAGTTCACGACACCTTACAGCCATTTCAAAACATTCCCTGTTCCATAAGTCTGGTATTACTACTTAATTCTTATCCATGCGTCAATCGAACACATATCGCTAAAGTATGTCTCACACAATTGCCTTCTTTCTTCCAACAACTCTCCTTCATATCACTCCCTTGCTGTATTTTACGATGATTTCTGAAAACAAATTTAGCTGCGCTTGTTTGCACTCTGTCCCGTACTAAAGTAAATGTCTTGTATCCCAGTTCTCTCACTTCTCAGATACATCACATTCTACAGCAGTCTGTTTAACCAAGCAAATCCTTTATTTTTCTATCTATGAACGTAATGAAGGTGACTGCTTTGCCATTTATCCTTCCATGAACTTCTTTCTTGACACCGAGAGTGGTGGGGGAGTCGTTAACGCTCTGACCTCGCATTCGGGAGGACCGTGGTTCGAATCGCCGTCCGGGCATTTGGGGTTTCCATGGTTTCCCAAAATCACTCCAGGCGAATGCTGGGATGCTTCATTCAAAAGGCCATGGCTGAATTCCTTCCCGTTCCTTGTCCCCAGTATAAAGACCTCGACTTCGGCGAGGCGTAAAGTCAAAAGAAAAAAAAATTCTTGAGCAATTATTTCAATCGTTTATGGTCCAAATGGAGCTATGTGGTTTATGGACGGAAATAGTGAATAATAACATCATACAATACAAGTCGGTGTGCAGACTTCCGCGGTCGTTGATGTTATCTTGATTGTCCGGATTGAACCGCGTCAATTTATCGAAACCTAATGTTTCGGCCATCATCTAAAGAAGGCCACAAAATGATGGCCGAAACGTTAGGTTACGATAAATTGACGCGGTTTAACCCGGACAACCAAGATAACATCATACAATACATTCGACTGATTCTAAATTTCACCTTTAATACGAGTAACAGACAGGGAAAATATCTTGACCACCTTCTTGCGCGGAACTGAGAGAGATTGCATCAGAGAAGTTGTGTCAGTTATATTCAAACCATCTTCTAGCAATTCTTTTCTGGCTGATTGATGTTGCTTGTAGCTGAGCATGAAGTGATACATATCCTTTCCCTAATGCCAGAAGTGTTAGTGCCACCACAGCGCTGTTTAGCTAACCGGAAATTTCAAATAAATATCTGCATTTGATTTTATTTCCGCTTATATTGCTAAAAGGAAGTAAACATTTCAAATAAATAATCGAATTTCAATTTATTTGCGCTTATATTGTTAAAAATAAAGTGTAACTGCGATGCTATCTGAAATGCAATTGTTTGTTCCGGAAGTAACAGAACAAAAATACGAAAAATGATTTAATGCGAGGCAGAGATTTAAAAATTTGTAGTGGGATTTTCGTTAAATTTGTATGTTGCTTTTTGTTTATTATCTAGAGTGGTGGTGTAACGGTTAGCGTTCTCGCCTCGCGTTCGGGAGGACGCCGGTTCGAATCCCCGTCCGGGCATCCAGATTTGGGTTTTCCATGGTTTCCCAATTCACTCCAGGCAAATGCCGGGATGCTTCCTTCAAAAGGCCATGGATGAATTCCTTGCTTGCCCGCCCCCCCCCCCCTCCGTCCTTTCCCGTCTCTAAAGACCTCGCTGTTAGGAGACGTTAATCTGTTTAAAAAAATTGTTTATTTACGACGGCTAGTTGCAGAAATTCATGTAAGTAGAAGAACATCCAGTGTTTACACTATATTATCTGTATCAATTACAGGAAACAAGTGACAATATAACCTAAGTATTGTTTTTGACAGACAATAACAAACGGAGAAGTGTAGTAAACCTCAGAGAAAGTTTACACGAAAATAAATAATTGGATCTGATTTTATTTGCAATTAACGTCAACAAAAGTGCGATAACAGCTAAAAGGTAATTTTCTGTTGTACGGATTTTTTTTTTTTTTTTTAATACAAAGTTACATTCGTTTAAATCAACATGTTTCTATTTGTTTGTTTACCACAATTAAAGCCATAAAATCATGTAATGATCTATTCTCTTAGTAGTTATTAATTCCAGGTGCAACATAACCTAATAATTCCTTGATAGTAATTAAGAAACAGTGAAGTTAGTTAAAAAGTCGGAGAAAGTTCACGGGGAACGTATGTAATCACGAAATACATCGATAAAATAATACATCATTACTTAGTTTTGAAATTACAGTTTACTTTGATGTTTTTTTTATAAGACAACAAAAACTTCCATCATTTTTGTAGTAATTGCAAGTAGTACAAACTGAGGGCAGAGATAAAAAACAACGCGAGGAAGAGAAGCGTTGTTCATTTCCTTGCGGCGAATCTAAGTCAATGTGTACGGCTTACCTACCATTACCTGTGGAAGAAGCAGCGAAAAAGATAGGGTTGAAGCTGGATTTTACTGTGTAGAAAGGTAGTTTATCACAACCAATGATGTGGTTATTAGTATCCATTTTTTTGCATGAAGAAAATTCCAATATTCTTGCCTCCCCTGATAGTATCCGCTGTTTCGATGTTAATCGTGCAGAAAACTTCAACTGCCTTTCCGCGTGTAACTGTTCCATTGTAGACGTCTTTTCAGATGACGTTTCCGGTAATTGGCTAGGGAACTAATTGAATGATCCCGTCTTCCTAAGCGCAGCACAGTAAAGCATTTACAGACAGATGAGGACTGTCTCTTGCCTCCCTAAAGACAGACCTGCAAGACTACAAAGTGAAACAGTCGACGCAAATTGCTCACAAAAGACGGTGCCATGCGCGCTGAATTCTCCGCCGCTACTTGAGGCTACGTGCTTCATGCGCCTATTGTACTTCTACATTTTATTCCACCCGCGTCTGGTTCGAAAACTTGCGACAGCTTTCAGCAGAAACTTCCTCTGTATTCGTGAGGCACGCAGCGCTGAATAGCTACACGTCGCCATCTTCTTAGGAGAGAACGCTTTTTCTTTTGTAATGGTTTTTAGTCGTGCACGTTATAAGCTATGCTGGTTCACAACTAAGGAAACGCCTCTGTTCACATAGACTTCACAATAGCTGTCTCATCCAAAGAGTAGTAATACAGAAAACACTACTGTAGCTCAGAACTTTTGCGTTCTCTAATGTTGGGGTAACAGAGCTTTACAACGTGAGTCTATGTAAATATTGTGCGTAGGAAAGGAAGGACGCTAAGCAGCGTAATTCGTGTAAAGAACAGAGTGACAATAGTAGCAGCAAAACACACACACTGTACTTAACGGATTTTTTTTTTCTTGTTTTTGCGTCGTGATACATTATTCGCTTCTCCTATGGTAAGGGATGTAGTCTTGCTCTGTCCTTAGTGTAAAAAATCGTAATTCACAATACAAACCACTACATTCAACATTATTTCGGCGTTCAGGTTAATTCTACCCAAATTTTATAAGGTGATCTTGTGTCCGCATTACGAAATTTCTACCGAGCGTGGTGGGTGAACGGTAACGCTCTGGCCTCGCATTGAGGAAGACGCCAGTTCGAATCCTCGTCCAGGCATCCCGATTTGGGTTTTCCATGATTTCCAAAATCACTCCATGCGAATGACGGGATGCTTCCTTCAAAAGACCATGGTCGAATTCCTTCCCGTTCCTTGTACCCAATCCCATCCCGCCTCTAATGACGTCGACGAGGCGTAAAGCCATAAGTAAAAAAATGAACGAAATTTCTGAATGAGGTAGAAATATCCACAATAAGACTTAGAAAATGAACCTCAGAAACTGAAGATCAAGTTAGGTACCCATCCTTTCATTTTAAAAAACTTCAGTCGCTTAACTAAACAGAATTGTTGTTTTATAACACCCAGTGCAATACGTCGTTCCTTGGGCAAAAAGTTTCAGTTATCATCCTGGTTCAAGATGCATTTCAACCTAATTACAAACCCTGCTAATATCGCTACTAGAAAATTAAAGCTTCAATCACTCTCGAATTAAACTTTCACTGTATCGCACATGTTAGTGACATCAGGCATTGCGATACAAACGTGAGCCAAAATCTTCAAGAGTTCTTACAACTTTATTTTTCGTCATTCAGATCCATATTACAACGTTGAGCGGCTGACACTGTTACACGCGGCAGAAATAATGACCTGAGTAATATGGGGAGAGTGAAAGCAAAGAAAACTAAAAATAAATCTTAACAACTTACGTTATGCCACATAATACTAGTTTAAATTGAGGACTACGCCGCATAAATTGCGATAAATGTTGAACTATTTTTACAAAATAATGTTTTCAGTATCATGACGTTCATGGAAACAAATTATTTTTTATGCGCTGTGCTGTAACGTTATCATTCTTCTCCAGGCTAAATTTCAATCTAATCGTAACTTCTGCTAACGTTGCTTTTCGATAATTAAAGCATTTATCTTTCATAAGCACGGAATAAATTAATATGTTAATTTAAACACAAAACACACTTTTCTTTCAATGTTGTGACATTTCATTTCTTCGTGGAAGCTTAACTAAATAGTTACATCTGTGGTCGTTGTTAATCCAGCAACGAAGGCCACGTGCGTGACGTCACAGCGTAACGGACACGATGACCAAGCTTAGCCTTTTATCAGTATATATCCTGTGAGTGATTCAAGCTGTGAGATGTGCGGTTAGATTTGATTGCCATTTCTTCGCTTGATGCAGTGTTGGTTCTTTGATTCGCCGTTATTTAGTGACGAGCAGACCTCCCGAGCATCTGACAAACCTTAACCCCGTCGGAGCAGTACTTGTTCCGTTTACACTTACGTCAGTCACGGCGTTTCATCGGACAAGGCATCCCGGTTAGCCGGTATGTGTAAACACACGTCGATAAAAAGTCTCGAGTCGTGTTTACAAGAGGCGCCCTCCCCCACGGCGTTTATTCGAAGACAGACAGCTTGTAAATATCTCTTTAGGACGTGTTTCGATTTTATGCCGTGTATAAAAGCCGACTGCTGCGGGCCCGCGTGTAAGCCACGGAACGGCTAAAATATCCGTCCACGTGTAAGCGGCTTATGGAGATTTGAGGCGGAGGATTATGTGAGTTCGGCGACAACGCACTCTACGCAGAGGTTTTTTTTGCGTCGGAAAAAAGATTTTTACCCTATTGTTGTTCCTGGGAGCGGAAAAGCGTGTTTTGTCGAAATGTTATCGTTGAAAAGAAGCTTCTGGGAATTTGTGGAACTCAAGGCAGCGAAAATTCTGCGCCGAGTCGCCACCTGTTATAAGTGAACACAAAAATGTTTCACTACAATTGATCCAACGGGGTCGTAGAGAAAAATATAACCTTTCAGATCGCCCCGAAGTCAAATTTCAAAAATTTTGGGTAGATAATCATGATGATTTTTGAGCCTGATAGATCATTGATTTCAAAGTTACTACAATAAAGGGGAACTTGCCTAGAGGTTGCAGAGGCATAAATTTGTCTGGTGCTCAACACGAGATTAACTGGTTCGAGTACAGTAGGTAGAAGAAATTTTCTGCATTCGACTTGGATAACCCTGATAGTTCATCGTTCCTATTTACTCGATCTGCGATTCATAGTTCTAATTTTGAAGAATTGTAACGCACATACAAAGGAGACAGCGTATAAAACTATCGTGCATCCACATTTGGACTACTATTGTGCCGTTAGGGATCCGTATTGTAAGGGACTGATTGACAGTAGTTAGAAAGTACTGAGAAGAGTCGCTCGACTCGTGACTGCTTGCCGAGGTCGTTACGAAAGCCTTACTGAATTGTTAGGTAGAATGGGCTGTGATTGCCTGGCAGACACATGACGTAGGTTTCGTGTGAATTTGTTGCCAAACATGCGAGCAACTCCTTTCATTTATGAGTGCGCTGAAATACTTCGTGGCCTCGCATTCGGGAGGAGGCGGGTTCGAATCCCCGTCCGGGCATCCAGATTGGGTTTTCCATGGTTTCCCCAAATCATTCCAGGCGAATGCCGGGATGCTTCCTTCAAAAAGGCCATGGTCGAATTCCTTCCCGTTCCTTGCCCCTGTCCCTTCCCGCCTCTAATGACCTCGCTGTCGACGAGGCGTAAAGCCCGAGGGGGGGGAAAAAAGAAATACTTCGTCCAGAATCCTACTTTGTTTGCATTGACAGGAGAGATAAGATTAGAGAATTTATATGTGCGATGACGCTACATTAATTCTTTCTTTACTCGTTCTATTAGAGATTTGAATTCACGAGGTTTTGGTGAAAAACGCACTCTGTCACCCACAACTTTGTGAATTGCAGAGTACACATGTGGATGGAGATCTCCCCGCACCGCGTAATACATGGTGTGTCTAAAAAGTTCGCTGAATTCTGTCAGACAACAAACAAAACAAAAGATACAAACAAAATTTCTGTCTTGCCCTTCAAACTAGTCTCCACCCGGTACAACACACTTTTGACATCGTTCGTAACGCTTCTGGAAACTATAGCGAAGGCCTCCTGTGGAATCGATCACAGAACGGTTGTCACACGATCTTTGATGGCATTCACGTCCGCAAAACGTTCACATTTCATGGCCGCCTTCAAGCGGGGAAACAGGAAGAAGTCCGCAGGAGCCAGATCAAGGGAGTACTGAGGGTGTTCAAGAACAGGTACCATCTTCTGCACCAGGAATTGGCGCACACGCATCGGGCAGTGTGCAGGGGCATTGTCATGGAGCAGCATCCATTTTCCAGTCCTGTGCAACTCTGGCTTGAGTCTCCGTTGCAGTCTTCCCCAATTTGTAGCAGAACTTGATGTTTGCATGTTGCTCCATTGCGCCGTGACACTTCCTCTCACACTGACTACCTTCAACTGGTCGCAGTCTGTTTGCACTGCCAGTCACATGCAGTGCATGCTGTGTATCGATTCTCCTCGAGTCTCTGAAGACCCATGCGCATGCACGCACACATGCGCCAAGTTGCCGTTCAGATATGACACCATTCACCAAACTTTTTAGACACATCACGTATGTTTGGTTACACAATGACTGTTGGTCCGGGCGGCTTGTGGATTGCTTCGGACGAGTAGGCCTGAATGGCCGTCTGTAAATTTTTCCCCTCTCCCTCAACACACATTTAACACACATTAATCACGTCATGCACTTACAATGTGGAGAAAAGAAACTCGACACTCTTCCTACATGTCATTTCCTTTAATAGTGCAATTTGTGAGCATCTTGGAATAAAAAACCAAAATAGACTGATTAATTTCGAATTGGGATTAACCAGTGCATTTAATCAGAGGCTGTATCTTATCCATAACTTCTGATAATATCGAAACAATACTGAGTCGACAGATACCATACTTAATGTGGTATTGCTCGTGTGTATATCAAAACTATTTCTGAAGTAGCGGATTACCCTATATGCCAACTGTTACAGATGGCGAATTCTTCCTCGTTTCTGCTTGGCTTGTAAAGCCTATGAATTACCACAGAAATTAGTACTTAGTAATCTGTATCTTGATATTTTGCTTTGAATAGTTTTCATGTCGATATTTAAGAAAGGTTAAATGGAATATACGAAAGAAATAGCAAATGTATCGCACATCCGCAACAAGTGGATTAATATTTTTGAGGACGTGATTTTTAGGAAATGTTCTTGCTTCCACTAATTGAAAGGAACGTATGTTTCTTCATTAGGAACGGAGAGTATTTATGATACATATTGTTCCGAGAGACGGAGAGTGGTGAGTGAGCGGTAACCCTTTGGTTTGGTATTCAGGAGGACGCGGGTTGGAATTCCCTTACGGCCATCCAGATTCGTGTTTTCCATGGTTTCCCTAAATCACTCTAGGCGAATCAAAATCGGATTAAAACAGGACGAGGCAGATGCGGTTACTAATTACACAAATGAGGCTGGGTCAGTTCTGCAGATTGTGATTGTGGAGCCACCTTTCAATCAATCCATTTGGGAGCGTTCATAAGCTAAATAGCTCCATCCCCCCTCCCACCTTCCTGTAGCCTGACAAGATATTTTGTACTGTTTTCTCTTGTCAGACTATCGTAAATCACATACGGAGATAGTTAAATGACGGAAATAAATATTCGCCGCTGTTTTGTGTAATGTACCTTATTTTAACTGTGATAAATTATATGAATGAAAACCTACGTGACTTGGTTCGGAACCTTCCTCCCCTCCCCCCAATCCTCACGTAGCCAGGGGTAGCTTTCTACCCAATACCACCTCCCCTCCCACTAGACCAAGCCACGAAGGTTATGGACGTTCACTTTCTGACAGTACTCTTCGAGCCTACAAAAGATCAATAGCGAACATACATGATGTATAGATCAAAGCGTTTGAATGGATCAAAACATTAGATTAGTTACAGAATGTTGTACCAGCTTCTTATGTGCTCATTTGTCAACACCTGTTGTATAATTTGTTAATCATCATACGATACATAGACTCCAGGTGAGTGCCGGGATGGTTGTTTCAGAAACCCAAGGCCGTATTTCTTCTCGATCCTTGCCTCCAGACCTTTCCCGCCTCTAATGACCTCGAAAACCTAGAGAATTGTTAATTGGATACCATGATTTTTATGCTAACCTAACCGTATTTTTGAAGCAGGTAACAGCATATTATTTATGTTATAAAATCTAGTGAGGCTCTTGATGATTTTGTAGAAGTCTGACCCCTTCCCTTCATACCAAAATTTTTTTTGCATTGCTGCATGGTTTACAGGACTAAGCGACGATACTTTAAATTAAATCGCGCATTGTTATCGATTAAATACGTATACCTGTTTCAAATGCTGATGACGCTGGCCTGAAATTTTAAGAAGCCTTTAAATACTTTTCCTCTCATCCCGAAGCTAATCAGGCCAGTGAACTTCAATGTAGTCTCTTCTACAGTCCTTAAACTGGTAAAGAAGTAGGCTTCAACTTTTACATTCGACTAAAGTTGTCGCACCTTTCACAGTCACTTCAGTGAATTGTGTGTTGTTGTCCGCTCCAAGTCTCAGTATCCAAATGTTGTCATTAGTTCCGTAGCAGCTTTCGAACTAATTCGGCGCTTGGTAATTTGACAGAAAATAATTGCAGACACTATAGAAGACTTGTGAAACAGAACAGTCCAAACATTTTTCAGTTGTCACATTACTATAAAGCTCTAGAACGTCTTGTTCCTGCTTTGAATGCGCTTGTTACATCCTCTAGTACCGTGATGTTAGCGTCGTAGTTTCCTCACAGACCGAGCAGACTTTTTATGTTATTTTTTAATCTTTGTGTTCTTGCTGCGCCTATGCTGGACGAACAAGGTGAGATAAAAATTTACTACACCGTGGAAGAAAAATAAATAATTACTATAATTAACTCTGTCCGTCGTAAGAGTAATAACTCAGCACTTGAGGTAGGAGAAATCATTCTGAAGCCGCATTCCTACCACGTCTTGTAACGAAGATGGGACGGGACGGATACCCAACAACACACCATGGGAACGGGGCCGCCTCTGCTAGCGGGGACGAGACGCAGCTACCCACTCTGTGTCGATAAACATCACGGGCGTGCGTAGTGAAGCACTGTTGCCATCGGTTTACAGCAGGGGTGCGCACGCCTTCGGTTGTTGTAAAGTGCTCTGTGCCATGACACTAGGCAACGTGGTGCGGAGGTGGCGGCGAGGTAAGCGAGGGCTAACCTGTGGCGCGCGCTCAGGCTCTCTTTGAATCCATGTCACGGCGTCTAGTCTCTAGATGCTCTGATTGCAACACGCGGCGGCTTCACACCGTACGAGGAAGCCGAACTACTTATATAGCGTGCCAACGGCTGCAGATAAAATTCTCTGACTTCCGTGCACACTAGTGACATCTCTCGGCAAGAGATTCTCTCTTGTCGCACTACGGTCGCTGCATTAGTTTACGAGTGACAGCCGGTTGAGTGAGGTCGTGCGCAGAGTGCTCGTCGGATTTGTGAGAAAGCGAGAATGAAGAAATTGGAGGAGCAACGCGTCTGTGTGAATTTTGTGTTAAACTTGGGAAAAACTCTTACCGAGACACTTCAAATGTTTAAACAAGCATAAGGGAATGACTGCATGAGCCGAACACAGTGATATGAATGGTTTAAGCGTTTTAAGGAGGGCAGGAGTTCGGTTACCGACGATCCAAAATCTGGTCGACCCTCCACATCAACAGACGACCACCATGTTGAGAGGGTTCGCACTGTGATTCGTGAAAATCGCCGTTTGACTGTCCGTGAGGTTGCTGAAGAAGTTGGCATAAGTGTAGACTCTTGCAATCAACTCCTGAGACAAAAACTTGGAATGAATCTTGTCAGTGCAAAACTGGTGCCGCACTTGTTGAGCAGAAGGAGAATCGAGCTAGGATCTCTAAGTAGATGCTTGAAAAAGCAAATGAGGACGAAAACTTCCTCAATAACATCATTACAGGCGATGAAACATGGGTTTATGGGTACGATGTGGAAACGAAGAGGCAGTCTTCAGAATGGATGGGGAAAGGATCTCCTCGACCATAGAAAGCGCGGATGAGTCGGTCGAACATCAAGGTGATGATGGTCGTGTTTTCTGATTGCAAAGGAGTTGTGCACCATGAATTTGTACCACGTGGTCAAGCGGTAAACAAGGAAGTCTACCAGAAAATTCTGACACGATTGAGAGATGCTGTGCATAGGAAAAGGCCTGAACTGTGGGAGATTCAGTCGTGGATGTTGCACCTTGACAACGCACTCGCTCACGCATTTTTGTTATCTGGCAAAACATCGCACTCCCGTTGTGCCTCAGCCACCCTATTCTCCAGACTTGGCTCCGGCAGACTTTTTTCTCTTCCCAAAACTGAAAAACACTTTGAAAGGACGTCGTTTCCAGACCATAGAAGAAATTCAAGACAATGCGACGAGAGAACTGCGCGCCATCGGAGAAATTGCATTCCAGGAGGCGTTCCAAAACTTGAAAAAACGATGGCAACGGTGTATTGATAGTGAAGGACAGTACTTTGGAGGGTACAGTGTGTGAAAGTTAGTATAATGAGCAATAAAGCAATTACAGCAGAAGTTCGGTTTCTTTTTGTACACACCTCGTAGTCTACTGAATTATCACGGTCTGAGTGTATGTGCAGTCCTGTAAGGGTAATCATTTGTGTATCGCCATCTTCTTAACCAAGGGCGTATCCAGGATCAGAAATAGGGTGGAGGCGAGATTTCATCTAGGAGAGGGGGGGGGGAGGGGCAACTCATATTGGTTTCGAGGAAGTGGGATGGGGGACTGAAACATGGCGAGTTCTTACAAAATGAAACTGTAACCTATTGAGGAAACTATTTTTATTATTGATTAACATAGTGATCCAAACACTTAATCTAAGGACCTACTATGCAGTTAATTAAGATCGTAACTCAGTTACAGTTTTTTATTTAAACATTAATCGTCTCGGAATCTCAGAAAAATTTTCAATAACTTTGTCAATATATCACGGTGTTCTTTCACCAAATTTCAATGCACACTCATTAGGCACAATCCAGTCACTCTCCCAGAGTGCTCTTGAGCCAGTTCTTCACTCGCCGACGCGTACTACAGGCAACTAGATTTTTCTTCTAGGGGGGGAGGGGGGGACAATTTTGTTTGTAATCACATGTCTCTTTCCTGGTGTTTCAATTTTGACAAATGATAGTTGGAATGGCAGGAGAGAACACTGATGTTAGTATGAACTCTTACTTACCTTTGCCGTTACTGATCAGAACTACAAAATACGCTTTACAACCCAGGTTTTTTTAGATTGTGGCTTCCTTATTCCCACTGATAATTATTACATCTAAAATAAAAGTTTTGAAAATTTACTGTCTTTTTTCTGAAGATGTTACTAAGTTCCATGGAAAGAACTTGGTATAAAAAAATAAAAATTTTGATTTTAATATTTTTTGCGGACTTCACCTTTAACCAACACCTGAAGATAGTATTATCGTATCCAATAAGTTCTTGTCCTAGACCCTAACAATAAATTTACAAATTGTCTCTGAAACTTACATTTGTATTAGATGTGATGGTCATAAAATTTTATAAATTCGTGTGTATGCATCTGTGGATCATTTCTTGTGAACATCCGATTCCTCTCGATTAGGCTCAGATATAAATTATCCGTCAGATTAAAATACAATTTAATTTTAATGCCATTTGTTTAGTCTTTTATAAACAATTTTTTTTTAATAATACTATGACAAAAGGCAAATTACTTGTATTTCAACTGCAACGTATAAAATGAAGGTTTTTACGATTAAAAACATCTAAAAAATGCATATTGTTATAATTGTTGGTTAATATGTTGTAGACAATCTGATTCGCTTGAAATGATGATTTGTTACCCGTAGGCCAATTTTGGATTGTTGGACTCCATAGTAACTTTGTACAGTATAGAGTGAGATTTTACATCTGACACAAAGTTAAAGATATTTAACGGTACGCCATATTGTTAACGTATCTAGAAACTTCGATAGTATGTCATGATGCGGGAAATAATATAATGTCTACTGAATGACTTTTATATTTCAGACATGAAGGTCAAAATCATTTTTTATGTATTCTTGGCGAGTAAGACCGAAAAATAGGCAAAGTGGTGTAATCTGATTTTAGAGAAACCGTCTAATCTATCGGCAGTGTCCCCCTGGTGCATCGCTTCACATTCATCACGCACAGTGCGTTAATTTCATTAAATTTGAGCAAGTACATGTGAGCCATGTAGCCAATTAATTTGGCAGTGCCTGTTTCCGTAGCGATACATTAGGGGCAACACACACGCTGCCTAATTAAAACCCTCGTTACTTAACAGATTCGAAGCGGGAACACGTCGAATTTTTCCTGCCACCGTGCTCTTCGTTTTGTAATTTTATCGGAGTATCTAGCGTGCAATTGGAGAATAGATTACATCTTGCACCAATCACAGAATAAAGAGTTAGATCCAATCACGAAAAACTGGTATTCACATTTTGTGGAAAGATTTCAGATTTTTTTATTTGAACATTCGTGTGTGTCAGATATTTGTGGAGATATCAGTGGCCATATGCGTACCAAACAAGAAGTGGAATATTGGTTTAGCCTTATTTTTGCCCTGAAAAATGGAAAGCGGGATATTTCTAGCATGAATTTTCGTAAAAATGTGTTGCTGGTACACGTGACTTCAGTTTTAACATAATGGCACAAGTTGTGGTAAGCTGTTCTGGCTGTTTAGGACTATTGAAGAAAGAACACTAATCTTCAAATACTTTTGTAATTTACTTCATAGAGATCTTGCCAGGCATTACATTTACAAAGATTTTATGTATCTTTCTGGAGTTCTAATTTTTTTTTATGTATATACCATTACTAGTGGCATCGTAAAACAAAGCTGACTGTAATTAAAGGATCACTCATTCGAATTATCTTTATAGTCAGTAAACTGTATTTCTCAGCTGGTTCTATAATCATCTAAAAATTCATAGACAAAATCGTTTTATTAATTAAACAGGAAAGTCGGGAGTTTTATAGTCACTTTCGTTACGATCGATTTTAAGCTATGCCGTCAAACATGGACTTTATAATTGTAACAGTTATCACTTGAACATACTTGAAAGGGATAGTGGTGAAAGTTGTTTAATGACTTATGGAACCATTAAACAACAAAAAAAAGTTTCTGTACCAGGACGTTAGTTAAACGACCAAACCCCTCTAAATCACAACATGAAGAAAGTAGTAAATACGAAATTTAACAAACATTAAATTACCAAACCATAACTTCCTTCGGTCTAAGAACGATGAAATCTGTTAATGATATTATTTATGTACGTAATGTCTACGCTAGATTAATATGAATTGATTATAGTTTAACAAAGCCATCAACAAACGCTATGAATTGGAGAGGTATTATGAAAATACTAGCTTTTCCCGCTATTTCATATGCGCGGAATTAGAATTTTATTACTAGAATTAGACATAGAAAGATGTAAGTTAAGTAAAAGGTGTCCAAAAGATAATAACATGGTGGGGAAGCCACCACCATACCATTCTACCATTGAATTTGTCTCATGAAAGGAACCAGTTTGCAAAATGTTTAAAAATAGCAACAAATTAAAAGGGAGGAGGATTACCTATCTACCACAGCACCAACGACATATTTTTGTTTGTGGTTTAAAATTATGTCACTTTCTGTGGACATACTATATCAATAGTTTTGTACACAACATTTTTGGTTTTGTTGTCCTTTGTGGGTTGGAAACCGGACAGTCAGCTACATATAAATACAAAATAACAGTCTGGTGCAGCGCAAATTCTCATCTACACTACATAATAAGTTGTGTCTGAACGTTAAATTTATAAACAGATCATACACAAACTTACTGTGAGAGAAAGCCTGAGCGACTGATATAACGTACAAAGACTTACACACGTTATCCGTATGTCTGTCACCGTTCGGTTAGTTTTCAAAATTTCATGACAAAATATGTTATTTAACCGAAAAAGTATCCTGTGACCTTCCTAATGATACATAGTGTTTCCTTGTCAGATTTCATCAATAATGGTTTATCCGTTTAGTCATGAGTGTGTAACAGACAGAGAGACAGTTACTTGGTAATTTATAATATTGTAGTGTATCGCTACACTACATGGAAATATTTGTGATATGCTGGGCTCCTAGCTCGCACAAGTGAACAGAAAACAAAGGGACGACAGCTCTGCTGCGGTATGCGACCTTGAGGCAGGTAGCCCAGGAGCCGTACAGTAGACGGCCAGCTGGGTGGTGGTTTGCGTCGCCAGCCGACCGGACAGAACATGATGTGCGGCGACTAATGTTAGCACGGTCAGTGGTGGTGCTCTATGTTACATGTCGTCATCGGAGTGGATGACGCTGTCCGACGGCCAGCAGATGGGGTCATCACCTGGGAGTACTATTGGAAGCAGACTTGGCGCCTCCTGTAGAATGGTAACTGCATAGAAATGTTGATAATCACCGCAAAGAGTTTTCGTATTGATAAACCCCGTGTCGCCCTAGAGACTCTCATCGCTCTGCTGAGCATAGTTAACGGACATATAGCAAAACCCCTGAGAACTGGCAGATATTGAACCTATTGTATTACAAGATGATTGTTTAATTGTAATTGAAAAGTAAATTTATAATAAATGGTAATGTCAAACGCACGTGATACGGTGTTGCCAACATGTAAAGTAACAGAAATTTCATTCAATAATAATATTTTTGTTGACAATATAATTACATTAAAAGGTAATTTAATTCATAAAAAGAGGGAATACAAGTTGTACGCTTCAATATTAATGTATATACAATCATCTTCATAGGACGGAGTTTTCTCTATCAACAGCTACCAACCTGCGAGGTTATATTATACCAGTGTTATCGCACAAAACCCACACTTCTCTCATCGCAGGTTATTTGTTTATGAATGGTGAAACATTCTGATGCTGCTGTTATTTCTAACCAACAACATGACCGCCAAATTTCTCCCCACCTTGCACATCCCATCCGCGGGGAATGTTGTTCGCAGCCGCTAAGCCATTCACCGTGAACTTGAGCCGACAGATACATTTTGATGAATATTTCATGACGGAGCTCGCAGTGGGCTTGGCTTATAATCGGACGGCACAACCTTTGTAGAAGCCGCGAATCCCGTGGCCGCAGAATGAAACCATCCATCACGCCGCCGTCACGGAAATATCAGCCAGTCATTAGGGGTCGTTCGTGGGCTGCAGATAACGTTTCTATTAAAGCAGCAGTCAGACGTCTCAGAGATGCAGCTTCGTCTATTTATGGACAATGGTGAACGAGCTGTCTGCGCGTCTGACAGTCTTTAGAATCACTTGATTATTAGCTAGTGAACATACACAGAAACAGTGCTCACATATTCACTGCCCTCTCAAGAAAAATTTGGATATTTGTAAGGCTAAAATTTTTGCAAACCGAAAATCTTGAAATGCATAGGTTCTCACCGAGTTAGTTAATAGTCCACGTTCTGGAGGAAGGTCATATGAAAATATATTTATATCCTGTTCACGCTCAACTGACGACTCAAGGTCATCTTCAAGGGCCCCACTCCTCGCCTCACCATCCCCTCTTGTTGCCTACCCCTCCGAATAGACCACTGTGTCCTTTCAAGCGAATGGAAAATTAGTCAGAGGGCACTCTTTCCCCTTTGGGGTAAGGGCAGTGGAGTGGGAATAGAGCAGAGTGGCCTTGAACCGCCTCTGTTAACTGAATGGGCTATAAAAAGTAGATATAAAACTGTTACTAGTTGCATTGAGAGTTATTGTATTACCAACAAGCTGTTGGCCGTAAATCCGTTCACATAGTTTTCTATTTTACAAAGAGCTATGACTGAAGGCATGTTTTTCTATAGCAATTACTCCCATATCTGCATATATTGGAGAGGGTGAGAAGGATATGTTCCAGGGAAGTGAATGAATTGGGTTATAAAACCTTAGCTAGACCACTGCGTGAATATGGTGGAGTGTTGTGGGGCTCACGTAATGGTTATCAAATTCAGGAGTTGGAGCGGAGTACAAAGGAGAGCCGTTATATAGATTTGTATGAGGACATTACTGCAGAATGTAATGGGTAACTGATATGATGGAGTTAGGAATCATTGGAGGGCAGATGAAGAGAGTGTTTGGATGGGTCAAGACTTATAAAAGTCATAATGCATGGATGGATATTAGTAGTAGGATTAGAAGTTGTGTATGGAAGGGAGAGACGACCATGATTATAAGGTGGCACTTGAATTCAGCTGAAAGAGATTGTGGAAATTTTCTTTTGTAGGCAAGGGAACTAGAATAAATTACCAAGGGAAATAATGGACAGATTTTCAAAACGCAGTGAAGGAGTTCTAAGTGACAGGGATAGGTGGGTGGTGAAAAATCATGGAAGGTGGGGGTGTAGGGATATTGCAACGTATAGTTTGTGCACCACCGCAATTGAAATTAAATTAACAAGTTGGATTAAAGCAAATGAGCCGAAAAGTAAAGAAGTGAACTGAACCTGACTAGAATAACGAACCCTTCTTCATTTCCGCTAATGCATACAGATGAACCTTTCTGTTACGCCTGAAAACTTAAGCTAGAGGCAAACATATAACATCTGTGTATGGGGTTGTATGGAGCGTATAATGCTTTGGCTCCAGGAAGCAGTAATAGTGGCTACAGTGGTGAGCTCAGACATTCCTTGGCGTGGCTCTCTTCTAGTTTGATACTGAATCAAGCCTAACGTGGAACGCTCTCTGCACACCTGAAGACCTATCATGGGATCAGAGAGAGATGAAGTTGTCCCTCCTCAGCTTTTGATTAAATCCTGCGCCTTCCCGACCACCCAGCCCGCCACCGCAACGAGATTGTCTCCAGCAAATGGCGCGCCATCAGCTCAGGACATCGACTTAATCTCGAATGTCTATCTGCAGCTCAAGGTAAATTGACTCCTACCCGGCACACTAGGCGAGCGAACTTGTCTCCCTCCTCGGCCTGCATTAACCGTCTCCATTGTCTGTTTATTTATAGCGTCGGTTCCAGATGGCGGCTTTGCATAATACTACCGCGCTCGCGTGACCTAGAGCGCGCAAAAAGCGATCGCAGTTAGCATTCCCGCATGTTAATTCTCCCGACACAGTCCCACAAAGGCGCCTGCGGCAAAATATTATTTACGGCTTTTGTCCTGCGACTTCTTTATGGTAATCACGCTGGAGGGTCCTCTCCATTAGGACTGGGACTGTCCCGGGAGACACCTGGGGGGGGGGTCACCCCAATCTGAATCCCAAATGACAACTGGGACCCTGCGCTGACCTTACCGCCTGCTGCGGCTGTGTGCTTCCCGACTACTGTTCCCCCAAAACAGATTCTCTGCCATCACTTTAAATAGGTTACCTCAGTCGAGATTATTTCCTTTGGAACTTTTCTTAAAATACGGAAGTTACGAGAGAAATTCAATATGATCGCTAGTCCTCAGCAGGGATCCATGGAACAAGATTGATAAATAAATAAATAAGTTCTAAGAACTGTCCGCTGTAAGATTTGACAAATTTTCGCCGGCTGCTAAAGTTGTCAGAAATCCTCTATTAATAAATCTAAAAGAAAGTATTCACTGCCAGAAATAATAAATATGTTTAATGACCGAGCTTGGTGGGCGAGCGAGCGGTAATGCTCTGTCCTCGCATTGGAGAGGACGCTGGTCGAATCCCCGTCCGCCCATTTAGATCTGGTTTTTCTATGGTTTCCCCAAATCAGTCCAGACTAATGACGGAATGGTTTCTTCAAAACTCCATGGTTGATTCCGTTCCTGGCCCCCTGTCCTTTCCCGCCACTAAGGGAGCGTACATAAACTATGTATCTCCATTTTGGCCTCCTGTGAACCCCCCCTCCCATTTCCACGTAGCCTGACGTGGCTTTTGCCTCTACCAATTCCCCCCCCCTTTTCCTCCCAGCGCGGCACATAGCTTTTTTCCCTATTGATTCCAGAAGAAATTTTATCGTGTTTTCTCTTGTCAGACTATTGTAAATTACATTGGGAGATAATTAAATGACGGAAATAAATATTCACATGCTGTTGTATGTTCTGTAACATATTTTAAGTGTGACAAATAATATGAATGAGAAGTTACGTGGCTTGGCTCGAAAAGTCCCCCCTCCATGGTCGCCCAGTGTAGCTTTCCACGCGACCCCTCCCCCCTCCCCAGACCGAGCAACGTAGTTTATGGACGCTCCCTATTGACCTCGACGTCCACGAGGCGTAAAGCCTTATGAAAATGATGTGTGTTTAATGCACAGCACAAGTGAGAAACACTGGTTAAAATTCTTGATTTATTCATGCCTCAGTAATTCCGCATATACTGACTGTTCAAGTCTGCTTCATTTAGTTTTCGTATTTATTCAACAAGAAGTCCAACGATGACAATACCAAACCGCTTACCGCCGATGTGTTATCTTCTAACCATTAAACAACTACCAACTTAACATCCAGTTATAGCATGCATACAGTGACGTATTAACATAAACTAAAGAGACATAATAAATACAAGCAATACATACATACGTACATTTGCCACGGATACAATCTACCTCATAAAATTAAAGCAGTTCCGCAGACTGGGAGATGACTGAAATGCATTTCTTTGAATGATGTTCTGAATCGGGAAGTATCAAATCAGCCTTAAACTATATCCTTTGAATGGGCATAACGCGCTAACATTTGACTGCCTCATTATATATTTTTTTTATTTCTTGTCTGGATGTTTTTAATGCAATCCTACGTTTTATAGCCCGAGCGTATGTTTTTTACCGGTATGGTATGGATTGGTGTTATAGATCTGTGGCGCTTATGCTTAAATCTCAGAGTTACCTTTCCGAACCCCAAATTTGTAAGGAATTTTTTACACACACTAAACTTGACATTTAATTCTGTAGGACTTTTCGTCGGACTGCATGTTAAACTGAACGTAGGAGGAATGCGTGTCAAAGTAAAGCTGTCATCAACTTTACAATGTGTTCACTGTACAGTTTCAAACGTGTCGGCCGTCTTAGCTATCGTTTTAACCTATTTTCTCCGTAATCGTATTGGCAAATGAGACTATTCACAATTTCAACCCAAAAAAATCCGGCGTTAAACAAAGAAAATATTAGTAACATATAAAAACACATTTTACACGGTTCTCACATAGGTGGTGACATATTTATCCCTTAGCATAAACACCTTGTTATCTTACAACTATAGAACTAGGGCATTCTCAACGCATATGTTATTCATCTATTCCTTTGCTAACAAATTAATCAAGAAAAAGCGACTTATCATCCTAATCATATTTTTGTTGCTTATGGTTCAACGCCTCGTCAACGTCGAGGTCATTAGAGGCGGGAAATAATTAGGGACAAGAAACGGGAAGAAATTCGACAATAGCATTTCAAGAAACCATCCCGGCATTCGTCACTACTGATTTAATGATATAATAGGAAACGGAAATGTTGATGGTTGGGCCTAGGATTTGAACTCGCGACCTCTCGAATACCAACCCGAAACGTTACCGTTCACCCACCCATCCCAATTCCTATGTTTGAATAATTATTTCTCAAAATCCTTTACTGAACATATTAATTTCGTTCTTTATGCCATTACATCCTTCCAAAGAACCACGTGGAATGCTTTAACTTCCCTCTTTTTTATATAGTTTGGAACATCAAGCTTAATTTGCCTATTGATAGTTTTAGTACTTTGTTTATGTGTTATCATTGTTCGGCATTAAAAAAAGTCTCTTCTTCTTCCAGTCTTCTTTTGGTATTATTATCTTTTGGTAAATAATAAAATTCTCTTAATTCTTGCAGACGTTAATCTATGATGGCAATTCCATACCGACAAGAATATATTTCAAGATCAGGAGTGCAAGTTGTTGTACGCTCGGTGACAATCGGAAAAACAATTTATGTTGTTAGAACCATTTTAAAGCAATTATAACTTGAAAGCTATGCTAGTTTAGTCAGATGGAATGTTCTCTGAATATAAATGTTCGGAGAAATTAGATGTTCACCTTTATCTCAAAGTAGAAAAACTCCCGTGTCCTGTAGCGAGTAGCCTACCCAGTTTATCTCCCTGAAGTGCCACGTTTCTAACATGTTTGGCGTTAATCAGAAATAAGATATCTCCGCTCGCGCTTATAACATTTGTCTTGCAGTCAGAGAGTTTGGTCACTGTCCCTTAACATCGTGTAGCCACCTCATTAATGTCGACGACGCTTCTCCCTAGTTTGTCAGCTTCTTTTCCGCGGCATAAGTAATCACCTAACAGTATACTGTATTATCAATTTAATTAACTTGTCACCGAATGTAAAGACCAGTGGCAGCAATAGTTAACATTCATTAGACGTGTAGTGGCAAAACCTAACATGAAGGTTTTTCGCTTCAGTATACCAATGGAGCATCATAAAGCTGATGCAAATGGAAAAGACAGGTTTCGAATATTTGCTGCACAAATGGAGCTTGATTATTTACCCAAACGATGAATGTGAACTTGTATGCGTACGTTATATCACCTGTGAAGAAGCTTACTTTATTATGTGAGTTTTCTCATATGCAACACCAACTGTAGCACATTAGGTTAAGTATCTGCGTAATGTATAACCTTCCTCGTCGCGTCCTGAATCAAGTAGGCGTTATTGGCTGGCTGTTCGTTCCAGAATTTCGTATTCGGTGGTGATAGCAGAGGGTATGAAGATCTGTAATTCGCCAGTGGTTGGTTTATGCGACTTTTTGTAGAGTGTAATATAGAAGAAAGCTTTCATTTGAACATGAGAAATTATCATCTTAAGGATTTGTTTGTTTGCTTTTTTTTTCCTTAAATTCTATCTCTAAACCTAACTTGCGAGGAATCTTCCGCCAGTAGCAGTTCACCTTCAGTGGACGTTAAAAGGAGTAGAATGGACGAGACAGAATCAAATGTTTTATACACTCATACAGCCGCATGTGTTACATTTCTTTATTTGAGGCCAATTTTTATTCTATTTGATGGTTTCATATGATTTTTGCACATGGACTGGTAGGTATTAGAAATCTGACTGAAAAATGTCACCAGACGTTTTGGGGGCTGTTTTAACGATATAGCCAGTATCACGATAAAGAAAAAAGCGTGATTGAGTTTTATTTAAAGTCGTCTCGTATTGATCGGAAGCGTGGCCCATATATTTGGTGGTCAGCTCTTGCGACACTGTACCCGAATTTGACAGAATTGTTTACAAGGACACGCGAAACTGCTTATGACCTCTTAATACAGAGAAACTGGTGTTCATCCAGTTCGAGAACAAATTTTTGATGTTAAAAACTATAATAAACGGTATTTTGATTTGGCGATAGTGTTTTTATTTGTGTTTAGACATATTATATAATTAGCATATGTGCATTTAAAGAAAATTTTATGAAATTTTCGTACTTTATTGAGAATACGATATACGCCGGAGATGACTTACTATCCGGTATCGGGCCGGATAGTAAATATTGACAGGATACCGGATAGTGGCCGGATATCCGTTTCATCTCTAATTTATGTTTTATGAGTATACCTCAACTGTATCAAAACTGTTGAAGCTTAATTTGCTTTAATACGCACTGAAAATCACATGACTCGTTATCACACAATGACACATGCAGCAGTGTTTTAGTTGCTTTTTTGTTTATTTATTCAGTGCGTCAGCTCTTAACATATGCTGGTGCGGTTCACGAAGTATTCGGATTGCTGTTAAACATCACCGCTGGCCCCCAGTACGTGGTTTGTTGTTAGTAGTGTGTTCCATTAGCGCCCGAGGTCGGGTTACGGCCGCCCGCGACAGACGTCGACGGAGGTCGAGTGTTTGTCCGGCGAGGCGCTGACCTCAACTGGAACAACAGCGGAAGAGCTCAAGTGTCAACACTGCCCTCCATCCCCACACCTTCCGTCTTCGCCGTATCGAAGATTAATCACAGCAACCGTCGAACGCTGAACGCGAAAACTACGGCATAAATCTTTACCGGAGCTGCCTGTTTATTCTAGTACCATATAAACACTACTGACAGATTTGAGTGGGGTTCTCACAGTTCGACTTAATATCGGAGGTATCTATTATGACGCTGCGTCAGCTTATGCTGTTGTGTAAAATTAAAATCTATTATAAACTTCAAGCATTTTTATGTATAATCTACACTAATATTATAAATGTGAAACTAACTCTGTCTCTTTGTTACGTTTTCACGACTAAATAACTAATCCGATCTTGATCAAATTCGACAAGCAAATACTCTGTACCATTAAGAAGGAATAGGATTCTTTTTTTTTTCGGGATAAATAACATTCTTTGTCACGAAATTTTGAAAAATAACCAAACGGTGTAACGAGCCGCGCTGTCGCCACGTTACAAGGTGCATTTTTATTATATATGTAATAATATAAGAGTGATTTACATAAATCTTGGGCGACCACGTGAATATATTTTTGTTGTAATTTTAAAGTACGCAAGATTCCAAGTGAGGACTGTAATGAAATGGTGAACTTATACAGTGTATCGTAGCAAAGCGAATATTCAAGAATTATTGAGCTATGTAGGCTTGAAGCTAATCTTGGTCTTTCCGAGCCATGGCGACAGTACGTCGCGGATTTGGGATTTGCCAGACCACACACACTGCTCCCTGGGGATGGGTCACTCACCGAGCGGGAAAAGCCTGCCGTCCGAAACCCGAATGTTCTCTCGCCCCGGCGAACTTAGCCGAATATGTCCGACCTCTGTTGGATTCTTTGGCCAAATCACATATCGAGGATATCACGTGACATTAGGTGCCGACCTGAAGGTCCAATCAAAATGAGCGTATAACTCAAAATCCTGGGAATTTTTGTTGTATGTGAGCTTCGAGACTACAAATGGGCGGAGCAAGAAGTTTCCTCGTGGACCGAAGAGCGAGGAGCTGACATTCTAGATTCGAGATTCTAACTTCGATCGCACCAGTCTGAGGTTGACTTGGAAAGTTGACTTCTTTCGCTATCTGCAGCTTGCCTTGCTGGAGCAAGCTTATCACCGCAACACAGCCGGTAATGCGATGATGCGCATTGCCAGACCAGAGATGCCTATAGCCGACTTGTGAGATAATCTCACATATCGTGGGTCCGCTACACTCATCACAGACATCAGACGCAGAACTACAATGGTAATTAATCACGACCAAGCCATGTGATTGTGCATTCCGTGAAACAGAACCCGTAAGCGACTTTGAGAGATAGGTCCATGTTCTCACTTTGTAATTGTAAAAACCCCTGAGCTAGCGGCATAATTTGCCAGAACTAGTTATTTTCGAATGATATATTGTTCATTCTGGCGCCCATGATTTTCTTTTTAACTGTAAAGTCACAGTTTAATGATGCCTTTGTCTGAGGTAGTCATAACTTGTATTTTTCATTGTTTCCAGTTGTCATTATTTCTTGCATTTTGATTCTGACATATTTAAAAGTAAATATAATTGTTTGCTTACCCATGACGGCTAATTGTAACTCTGAGCGTTGCTTTTATGATTTTGCCAATTTGTGTTAATGTTAACGGTAAATTCGCTCAGACTTTTAATCGCCAGTGATAAGAAAATAAATGTCATATTGTGACAATTTTTCCTAAATTCCAACTAACGTCGAGATTCTTGCTAAATTAATAAATTTCCACTCCTTCATATAAATTAAAATTAAAAATCCATAATTATTCACCATAAATGTATGAGAAATAATTGTAACGTGGTTTGCCCACCAAGGCATCCACCAAACGGTAACAGACAGACGGATAGCGTGAGTAAGTCTCTATAATGTTATATCGGTCACTCAGGCTTTTATCTCTTGCAATCAGTTTGTGTGTATAAAATCATGATAATAGATAAACTGGGTTCAAGACACACAGAATATCGGATACTATTTACCAAGGGGCAAAAAGGGTATCAATTCAAGATACCGAAAATCAACCCGGTGACAGGTCCTTCCTTGCGTATACTCTGTTCACCCTCAGCTGGCGGCTCAAGGTCATCTTTCCCCTACCCCCTCCTCATCTCACCACCTCCAACCGCTTTGTCAATCCAGGCAGTCGAATGGCAAATTTGTCAGCGGGCACTCTTTCCCCGCTGCATATATGCGTAAAGGCAACGGAGTGGGATAGAGCAGTGGTGACCTTGAACCGCCTCTGCTAACTGAACGCGCTGTAACAGTAAGGTGTTCTGTATGCATATTTATCACCACGCGAAGACGATTTTATTGTAATACCACGGTGCAGGCAACCGACCAATCAGTTTTATGTCGACATGTACGTGAAAGTTATATAATAATAAGGGGGCATCCATTAATGACATGAGGTGAAGTAGGGGAGGAGGCTGTAGCTATTTTAAATTATTTTCCTTGTCTGGATCACTGTCTAGGTAAGTATTGAAGAAGATGTTTACTTATAGAGTTACTTTCAAAAGCGATGAAGGTTCCAAATTAACCTAGATCACAGCCGCCAGTCTGGTTAGTTTCATTAGTATAGATAACGACGTGCAAAGTTTTCAGTTGTACACAAGAAATTAGGGCACATTTGCAACTTTATTGTCTCCTCGTCAAATCAATTCTTCACAACAGACCGAGCGTGGTGGTGTAACGGATAGCGTTCTGGCCTCGCATTCGGGAGGACGGCGGTTCCAATCCCCGTCCGGGCATCCTGATTTGGGTTTTCCATGGTTTCCCAAATCACTCCAGGCAAATGCCGGGATGCTTCCTTAAAAAGGCCATGGCCGAATTCCTTGCCCCCATCCTTTCCCGTCTCTAAAGACCTCGCTGTTGAGAGACGTAAAGCAGTTAAAAAAAAAAAAAATCTTCACAATAGAAGCAAATGTTCTTAAACTAATGTTCTTATCCGAAGAGTGCAGGTTCCTATATTTTTAAAGGTAGGAAAACAGTTAATAACTACCATACATTTAACCTAACAGTTCTTCGTTGTTTGCCGATCAACATCTCAATTCAATCCACACGCCATCACTCGTCAGCGATAATCCTACAATGCCTCTAACTTCAGTGAGCTTATACAGCCAACTTATCCATATCTGTAAGTTCTATTACATTAAATAAAATTACATTAAAGGCATTATGCCTGTTCTATTACAAGGGTCCGGCGAAATCTCACGAAACCCGAAACCTCACCAAGGGGGGGGGGGAGGGTTAACGGAAATCTCAAGTGAGGCTTTGAAATTCTTGTAGGACTGTAGAGCTAAAAAAAAAGTCTACAAATGACGCGAAAGTCGATTTTAGGGGAGTATATTGGTCAAAAAACTGACTGTAGGGGGCATATAACGGACCTTCCCAGCATAAGACCTAAAAAAAAAAAAGTTGCGTGATCGATTGGGAAGGGGGAGGGGTCCAACGAAATTTCACGAAGTCTAACCAAAAAAAGGGGGGGGGGAATCCGGAAAACACCTCACGTCATTAATTGACGCCCCCTAATGACCTGGTGACTCGGTTTCTATTGGCTGTGGATTCCGCCTCTGACGATGCCGCCTTAAAACCTAGCCTGGTAATCCTACCGGGTACAGGGGACCTACAGTTTAACGCGGAATCAGAACCACGGAAGCATTCTGAGGTACTGTACTTCACATTACACAGCAAGCTATGTCAGAGGTGAAGGTCGGGTTTAAGCGGCTATGAAAATCGCCTCCGAGGCAGGGATTCGAACCGGGGACCTTTCGATCCCCAGCAGACACCTTAACCACTGAGACATCAAACCACTCTACGTCGAAGCTGAGAGTGAATTGTTGCGTTTCTCCGTCATATAATCCTAACTCCGTGGTTTTTGTTACATCTTTCACGTATCTTACTTCTTCCAATATCCAATTCTAGTAGGCTTAGTAAAATTCTAAGTCCACGCATATGAAGTCACGGATAAAAGTCTGAAAGAACTTGGAAACTACTCAACCGACTTCGCAAACATTTTCTCCATCTGAGACCTGAGATTCTGACTTACAATTTGTCTTATGTGTTATCACAGTGCGTCAACTACTGCTTGAATACGAAATTAAAATCTTTTCTGGACAATAAACCTCTGTAGTTATAATCTGGCATCACTTAAAAACTGTTTAACAGAAATATGTAGGGTCTTCACTGTTTTAAACTGTATTTTCAGGCCTAAAATCTGACTTTATTTTGTCACGCCGTTTTAACAGGTGTCTTAGCAGAAAATTAAAACGTTAACAAAGAAATAATTGAGGACGTGGTTCGTAAGGGGTATATTGAGATGAAAAGGTTAGCACAAGATAGGAAGGTATGGAGGATTGCATCAAACCAATCGAGACAGTGATGACAGAATAAAAAAGACTGTATCCAAACACCATTATCATTACTTTTAATTTTTGTTTTATTTAAAGGCTTTAATTATTACGCCAATATAGCCAATTCTTTCAGTAAGTATCGGGCTGTAAGACTTTAAACACCATAGCGGGGTTGTTAATAATTTATCGATATTTAGGATTTTATAACGATATATCGATAATGAATAATATTTTTTTAAATAAGTTATAATTTCTCGTTTTTCTCATAAATTATTTAAACTAATTATATTTTCTTCACTCGTTTATTAATTTACGTATTAATTTGAAATGAAACGTAATATTCCTATCTATGGTAGATTGTCCATTATGGATTATCGAGATTGAAACCAGAGGTTATATTAGTTGATGTTGGAAGGAACCATCCCAGCACTAGCCTAGAACAATCAGGACTGTGCGTACGCCGGGGGAAAGGGGGGGGGGGCATGACTCGATCCTGGTTACGTTGTAACTGCCCGATCCAGTGTGTGGTGCCTTAGCGCGTTGATGTTGAAGTTATTGGTGCGATTTGCAAATGTTTTTTGTAGTTTAGTGAGCTAACGTAATTATTGAGAAATTGTGAAGAGGTTAACGAGGTTACCGTTAAACTTAGATGTTAAAGGTAGCTGACTGACTAGGTTTATCTAAAAAATGTCACGAACTATGAAATTGAATTTTTTTTCCAGCGTCAGTTAAAAAACAAATATTAAAAATAATTACACCTAGTATGCTGTAGTTTTGAAGTTGTAAGAAAAACAAATCAAGTCTTTGTATTTTGTAATATGTAATGTCTCAGATTTTCGACGTCACATTAAAATGAAACATACCATCTTTTAGTCATGGGTCCATGGACTGTACAGAGGCGAAACGCCATCAAAATATGAACAGCAGTCTTTGCGTGAATCACGTTCAACGAGGCAGATAGACGAACAAACACGTTATTCTTCATTTCTCAGCTTTTTTTTTAACTTATGGCTTGACGCCTCGTCGAGGTCATTAGAGGCGGGATGGAACTGGGGACAAGGAACGGGAAGGAATTCGGCTATGGACTATTGACGGAAGCATCCCGGCAATCGCCTGGAGTGATTTGCGTAAACCATGGAAAACCCAAATCTAGATGCCCGAATGCGAGGTCAGAGCGTTAACGGCTCACCCACCACTCTCGGTAAAATCCCTCATAGAATCATGCTAAGCTAAACAGAATTTGCTTCTCGCAGACGAAGTGTTTTTAAGCAACTATATAAAGAACTGTTACAGTTTGTAGGAAATTAAAAAAAAAAATTAGGAAATAACTCACCGCCTACTTAAAGAACCACTTCACCTCCCCTCCTGTTACAAACAAATCCCACCAACACTGCACCTCCAAAATATCCTTTTTATAACCCAGCTCAGAGACCGACCACTAGGGATGGGCATTTAAAAAAATGTATCGATAAATATCGAAATGATATTTACAAACACTATCGATATATATCGGGGAAAAAATATCGATATTTCCATATTTATGGCTAAAGGGAGTGATTATCTAAAAAAAATCATAAAATACATCAAAATATTTACTAAAATTCTGAAAATTAAAGACACAGGTAGAAATTATACAAACTTTTATTAATTTATTATTATTTTTTCAATCAATCAAACCAGTATTCGTCTGATATGGACATCGAAAGGACTCTCTGTTTTACGTGCTCCCCTGTCAATCTACTCCTGTTGTTCGGTACAGCTAAGTTGACTGAAGGACCCACTCTCTTGGACGACACAGAAGAAGCTTGACATATAAGGTATTTCAGCGCGCTGGAGCACTGGCAATTCACCCAAAACTTTACTGGGTCTGATTTTATGTCTATTAATGGTTGGTCCAGATACTGCTTAAGCTCATTAGGAACTGAGCCAGAGCTTGGAACCTCTTGCATAACAGTAATGCTAAGGCATAATAGCTTTTCCTGTGCGGACCAAATTGATGCGTTATCTGCGACATATTGTATTGCTGCTGTAGACCTTACTTCTGGAGAACGTTGTGTTACGAAGTGTTAAAAGTAACGCCTAATGCCCAAGTGTTAAGATGGTGCAATTGGTAGCAAGAGAGAGTCAACAGTGAACGCGTGTGAGGCTAGGGTTGCATCAGACAGGGGAACTGCGTGGCGCGTGGGTAACGAGATACGGGTAAGCTTCCAGAAGGTCAGCGGAGCGCGTCACGGGCAGCTATAAAAAAGAGCCCGCCACAGCGGGAGGGGGACTACTTCTCCAGAGGTCTTCGAGAGTCGGCGAGTGAGCCAGCAAGCAGACAGCGCAGCGGAGATGACAACGTGTATTTAGCTACTGTAGTCGCCGTTGTTACTGTTAGGCTCATCAAGTTTTATGGACCTTTGGCAGAGAGAACTTCTGCTAGTTGGTTCAGTACTCCTGGGAATAGGTACCTCTCGTAATTTCTGAGTATTCTCAGTGAGAGTTTGTCGGCTTCGTGAGTCACAAGTTTGTTTCTCATAACTTCTTGTGTTTTCATTTCATTTCTCCAGAATATTTCCTATCCCGAGTTCCCAAATTGTAAAAATCGATACCCACTTGTTTCAGTATTTGGAGTCTTTTCAGCTCAGCTCTCTGTTGCACAACAGGACGCAACAGAGACGTTATTTTCTTGGTGTCAGATGTGGGGTAGGCCTGGAAAAACCACGAGTGTTTGGCCGGAAAAGCCACAAAACTAGTGAAACGACTGACAGAATTTTGGCCAAGGTTGCCCAAAGGTCAGTACGTTGCAGCGATTACAGGCCGCGATTTGAGGAATAGGAGTAGGGTTTTCAAGAAATCTCAGCCCGAAGTCAGGAAAAGACTGACGGCTTTGAGCACGAAGCCGACTAGCAAGATTGCGCAACGAGGCGACATTGGAAGAAAAGAAGAGGATCCATTGGTCGTCTGCGAGGAACAGCCGGGGCGCGACACGCGACACTACGCGGGACGCCGATCGATACCAACGCCGCCGAGTAACAGCTGAGCAGCCGTCGCAAAAGCGGATCAATACCGGCGGGGAGCAACAGGTAGCAGCCATCGCCAGCAGCCGGCAACCGATCGATACCAGCACAGCAGAGCTTCGCAGTCGAGCGGACAGCGCGCGTCAACACGCCAACAACGTCACGTCGGGAGCAACGCCACATCTCATCTCTACA